>WEKX01014891.1:312662-451835 GCA_013390025.1 Pitta sordida
GGGCAGTGGCAGGCAATAAATAAATTATTAATTCTATTCCCCCTCCTTCCCCATTCCAGCATTTTGTGTGTCATGAGGTCTAACAAGCTGCTGGCCTTACCTGAGGTCTGCAGGTGTGAAATAATTGCTACTTTCAAGTTGCCTAAATGTCTGATATAATTAGATTTGGAGCGTTTCCTCTCATCTTGTATTTCCCTTCGGTATTTATGTTTTGATTTCAGCCTGAGGGGTTGGAACAAGATGATCCTTTTGATCCCTTCCAGCCCAAACCAGTCTGTGATTCTGCAACATCTCTAAAGACCATGAGATACTTTTCTGATTTTATATTTAAAAGTTCCGTCATAGTCTTTCTATCATTTTGCCTCTCAGGTGCACTTGGACGGTGTGGATGCTTTGTTTTTCTATCCAGAAATTTAGTTAAAGCCTGTCATTGTGAAGAAAGGTTATTAGACTCACAAAATTCAAACAGAGTGTGATAGGACGCATTCTAGACAAGCAGACACTGGAAGTGGAATGATAAAGGCTTGAGTTACTTGAAGAAAGCTTAACATAATTGCTGGTTTGCTTCTGCAAAGAGATTTCTACAAAGCACACAAAAGGAATGCTTAGAAAAAAATGATTTGTGGCATAAGTGGTGTGATAAACACCTGAATATTAATGTGGTTCTGGTAAAGAGCCGTGTAAATATGTGTTTGTTTTCCCTAAGTTATGCACAGTGAGACTCAGCTCTCTGAATATCCGTGTCTAATGTTATTTGAGGGTCTCCTTTTAGTCCCACAGAACCACCACAGGAACCTTTGGGTCTTCTGTAGATTGTGTTCCAGCCCTGTGGGAACATCTCACGTGTCCCAACACTGAATCGAAGAATCATCCCAGAACGGCCTGGAAAGGAATGGATCTTAAAGACTATCCTGTTCCCACCCCCTGCCATGGGCAGGGACACCTTCCACTATCTCAGGTGGCTCCAAGCCCCATCCAGCCTGGCCTTGGACACTTCCAGGCATGGGGCAGCCACAGCTTCTCTGGGCAACATGTGCCAGGGCCTCCCCACCCTCACAGGGAAGAATTCCTTCCCACTATCCCATCTAAATCTCCACTTTTCCAGTGGGAACCCACTCCCCCTTGTCCTGTCCCTCCATCCCTTGTCCCAAGTCCCAAATCCTTCTCCAGCAGGGCACAATGGACTTTCTGGGCTGCAAGTGCACATTTTCAGACCATGTCAAACTTCTTATACTCCAATATTTCCAAGTCCCTCTCTTAATGAAAAATGCCCATTTTTTCCCCTCATAATATTTATGGCCCCCAGTGCCTTGTAAAATTGGGATTCCTTCCATTTTTTCTGTAATAAAACCAAATGTTATTTCTCGCTCTGTTTTGAGCTCAGAGCTCTGGAGAGTGGATTTGCTTCTCAAATTTCCTCACTACCACAGCAAGAGTGAGAAAAACCCTGCATCCTTCAGGGCCTCGTGTTGGCTTCATCCTCATGTGCTCTCATGCATGTGGGGTCTACTTCTCAAATCACTGCCTGCAAAAAAGGCATTTCCCTGAAAACACAGAGCTCTCTTCTCCCAGGCACGACAGACATCAGCACCCACACACCTGGTGGGATTGGCAGTGGGGGTAATGCTGCCCAGTTCCTCTGGAATCTGCTGAACAGGACTGTTTTAATCAACTGAGTTTCTATGCTGATTTTTTTTTCACCTAGTCTGTCACCATGGCCTAAAGCCAGTCCAGCCCAGTCATCTGTAAGTAGAATTATTTCTTCAGCCATTTCTTATTATTTCTTATTGCTATATTTAGGTTTTACCCTGAATTTATTCTACCAGGATCAGGTTGCCTTTTTTTATAAGTCGTGTCACTTGTGGCAGCTGCAGCCTGGTTTAAATGGAAGGAATGCCATCAGTTATCAGGGAATAAATCTTCCTTGGCCTGCTGAGTCTGCATCCACTTATATTGCACAATTCCAAGACCTGAAGCTTCAGCAAAACCACAGGTGCTGCAAGACTGACACATATCCTTGAGCTGGCAGCTGTCTGAAGAGGTGTCCTATGAAAGTGTCATTCTTTGCACCTCTGGGTTTGTACTGGGAGCTGTCACAGACTCACGGAATGGTTGAGGTTGGAAGGAACCTCTGGATTTCACGTGCTCCAACCTCCCGCTCAAGCAGGACCACCTAGACCAGCCTGACCATGTGCCCCTTCAATAAGAGGAATATTCTTTCAAATTACAACTTTTTTCTCTGGAACTTGACTGAATCCTTTAAAAATAGCAATGAAGCCCATTTATCTGTCCAAGGGGAGGTTTTGGAGGAGCCCTTTTGCTTTGTCTTTCACACGGGGTGTTGGCTTTGTTTTACGTTGTGTGTACAATCATTTTAACAAGACTGCAAATTGGCTGTAGGAAACAAAGCAGGCAGGCAGGTTGTAATGAAGTACCTTCCACCCCAGTGCAATTGTATTCAGCCTCAAGTATCCCTCTCATCTATTAAGTATTGATTGGAGGGGGGAGAACACAGAACAAAACTGCCAGCTGGTCCCTATCTGCCTGACCAGCCGAAATCCTGAGCAACTCCTTAGAAATCAATGAAATCCCATCGATTCTGAAATGCTGCAATTAAATGAGCTAATGGATGGGGACCCCCGGGGGCAGAGAGCTGAATGAGAGGGATGTGGTCAGGCTGGGGAGATGGCAAAAGTGATGATCTCAACACCTACACCCTGGGTGGACCCTGAGGGCGCCTGGGCACCCAGGTTTGGGTGTGTTTGTTGCTGGCTGATGGTTGGGTGGCTCCGTGGGCAGGGTTGCCCTGGGTGTGGTTGGGAACCTTGACGGGGGGGAATTGTTCTGTGAACTGTGACTTGAGTTGGTCTGTAAAAAACTTTCCATGGTGGCAAAAGCAGAAATGGTTCTCTAGGGTGCAGAATTAAAGGGGCAGAGGCTGAGCTCAAGTGCCAAAGGCTGGATCGTCTTCTCAATTGTTTGTTCTGCCCATGGGCTGTGCTTTGGGAAACTTCCAGCTGCACTTTTCCAAGACTAAGGAATGGTGGTCTGTAAGTTGAGAGGGGGTATTGTCTCCCTCTGCTCTGCTCTCATGAGACCCACCTGCCGTGCTGCCTCCAGGTCTGAGAACCCCAACATACGAAAAATGAGCTGCTGGAGCGAGTCCAGAGGAGGCCACAAAGATGCTCCGAGGGCACCTCTGCTCTGGGATCAGGCTGGGAGTTTGGCCCTGGAGAAGAGAAGGCTCCAGGCAAACCTTATTTCAGCCTTTCAGTACCTGAAGGGGACCCTAAGAAAGATGGAGGCAAATTTTTCAGCAACTTGTCTTCAAGACAGTTAAACTTTTACAGGTAGCTGTAAAAATAGGAAAAAAACCCCATCTTACACATATCCAAAGGGAAAAGTAAAATCACACATTTATGCCCACCCGTCTCACTGAAAGCAGGATCAATGAGAGCAGGTTTGGAATATCTCCAAGGATGGAAACTCCACAACCTCCCCGGGCAGCCTGCCCTGGGGTTTGACCACTCTCGCAGTGAAAAGGTTTATTTTTATATTTTAATGGAATTTCCACTGGGCATCACCAAGACAAGTTTGGTCTGACTTCTTTCCTCCTCCCACATCAGGCATTTGTAGCCATTAAAAATCTCCCAGAATTTTCACTTTTTGAGGCTGAGAAACCCCAACATTTTCAGCAGAGGATTAATCACAGAATCACAGAATCAGTAAGGTTGGAAAAGACCATAGAGATCATCAAGTCCAACCTATCACCTATTACCTAACCTAGCCAAACCTGTTACCTAACCTGTTGCCATCCTGCTACCAACACACCATCCTACCTATAACACACTACCCTAATATCTAGGTCATGCCACCAAGTACTTCATGCCAACCTGGCATGTAAATATTAAACTTCAAATCTAAACTAGTTCACCTGGGACTCCTTTTACAGGGGAGAAACAAACAGCAGTGGCACAAACTTCAGCTCCCTTATCCTGCACATCTCAGGTGTGCTTCAATTCCTATAAAAAGCTGCCAAATACCATTTGAGATGGTATCTGAGACATTTATGTGGGACTGACAGATGTCACACAGGATTTACAAGGGACCAACATCCTTCTGAAAGGACAGCTGGAGGCCAGGAGGGATATCTTGGAGATCCAGCATGGATTTAGGAGAACAGAGCCTGCCCTAGGACCAAGGTTCAGGAGGTTTGAGTTGAGGGAGGGGACAGCAGGGTGTGCCCAGATGGATTCCATGTGTAAGGCTGCCTTGGCTGTGCATGGATGGGGACTCCCAAAGCTGGTGTGAGGATCCCTGTGTCGCTGGGAGGAACAGGAGATGCCAGAGAAAAGCTTCTCCTCATCCATCACATCTGTTTCTGAATTCCAACCCTCCCAGACCCAGCAGTTCTTTGAGGAGCTTCTCTAAAAACTGGAACAGTCTAGAAATTGGTTTAAATGATGCCAAGGGCTCCATCAGCCCTTGCAAATTTTGGTAATGGGGGTGTAAGCTCACACTTCAGTGCTGCAGAGCTCAGCTCAAGCATAATGGGTCCTGGGGTGACCAAAATTTGTGTGCCATGAGCAAACAGAAGATTTTCACTGCCAGTTAGATCTGTACAAAGTGGCTATAAAAGGTATCATGGTGCTGGTACTTCACCTTCTCTTTGCTCTGTAGCAGCTGGAGGGAACTGACCCAGTTTTTATTTGACCAAGGTAAATGTGGTGCTTGTTTTCCTTCTGTGTTCCCAAGAGGTGAGGAGCAAATGCTCACGTCAGCCACGACCCTACAGAGAAAACCTGCTCCTTCCCTTCCTGCCAAGCGCAGGGACTTGAAATTCAAAGTCCTGATGAGAAGGCAACTAGAACTGTGAAACTTGGGAAACTGGGTGTTAGGAGAAAGCAAATCTAACCCTGTTTGTAGGTGGTGGAGATGTCTCTGCATTAGCAAGGATGATGCAAAGCATCATAAATATTTGTAAGGAATAAACAAGATGAGATTTCTCTTGCCGGAGATGTAGAGAGGTTGGAGCAAAAGCAAGTGGGGTCCTCCGTTGAAATATCATGGGATTATTAAGGTTGGAAAGACCTACAAGATCATTGAGTCCAATCTTTAGGCAATGACCAGCTTGTCCCCCAGTCCAGAGCTCTGAGTGCCACGTTCAGTCATTCCATGAACGCCTCCAGGGATGGGGACTCCAAACCTCCCTGGGCAGCCCCTTCCAGTGCCTGCTCACCCCTTCAGTGAAGAAATTTTCCCAGATATCCAATCTAAACCTCCAGTTTGGAGGTCGTTTCAGCTTGAAGGTGCAGCTTGAAGTAATTTCATCATGTCCTGTCACTTGTTCCCTGGGAGCAGGGCCTGACTCCCACCTGGCTCCAGACTCCTCTCAGGGAGTTGGAGAGAAGAAGAAAGTCCCCCCTGAGCAGATAAACAAGTGTTTCAAGTCACATTTATGGTCCAGGATGCTCCCTTGTGCCCACAACTGGAATCAGAATCACAGAATGTTCAGGAGTTGGAATGGATCTCAAGGATCATCCAGTCCCAACCCCCTGCCAGGGGCAGGGGCACCTTCTGCTACATCAGGTTGCTCAAGGCCTTTTCCAACCTGGCTTTGAACATTTCCAGGGTTGGGGCATCCACAACCTTCCCAGGAAACCTCCTCCAGTGCCTCACCACCCTCACAGTAAAAAATTCCTTCCTAATATCTGACCTTAATTTTCTTTCAATTTGTCCATCATCTAATTACTCCTTGTCCTGTCACTGCAGTTCCTGATGAAAAAACCCAATTCCTCTGCTCTGCCATTGTGCCCCAAACTGGGAAACCCTGTTTCCTCCTCGTGATTCTTTCCCTCCATCTCTGAGATCCCTGAGTTTCCATTGCCCCTGTGCAATGCAGCTGGGCTCTCAAGGACAGATGATTTCCCTCTTGGAAAGCCTGGGATGAGAATTAGCTGTAGCACAACAAGCTCCCTCCCTGTGTTTCATCCTTTGAGAGACCAGACATCCTTGACATGCCACATATTCTAATTTTTAGCCTGCACTGCCAGTGGCTTTCAGCTCTGGATGTACTCGAAATTTAGGAATTAGAATTTAGAATTCTAAATTTAGAATTTTAGAGCACTAAAGGCCTCCTGGCGCCAACAATCCTGAACCCATGTTCAGGATTTACTGATACATTTCCCGTTGGAAGTCACAGAAACCATGAAACATCACATCTGTCTGCAGGAAAAGGTCAGAAAAACTGTATTTTGGGTGGGTTTTGAGTTGGACTACTGGATAATTACTAGAAGCAATGGAAAAGGGAGGAAAAAAAAATGATTTGAAGGGCTTGGCTGTACTCAGCAGTCCTGGACTGGTCCCAGAATCAGTGTAAATAGGTGCACGCATACACACACACACCTGGAGCTTCTGCAATGATGAAGGAACTTAGATAATTCCTCCCCGTGCTCCACTCTTGGATCATTTTGCCCTCACGAGTCTCTATTCCCCCCATTAAAATGGAAATAATAATATTTAGTGTCTGAATTGTGTCCCCGGGAAAGTCTGCTCTGCCTGTGGAGTGGCGAGGCTGGACCAGTTTGGGGTATTTTGGGGTGACAAAATCCCACACAAAGTCCCGTGTGTGCCTCCCAAAACACCAGTTACACAGAATTCCTCGGGATCCAGACGCTGTTCTCTCTCGGGCCATTAGGTGGTGATGGAGGAAGCAGGACAAGCACAGTCTGCAGAGTTTCAGGCTGGAAAAATAATAATAATAATACTAAAAAACCCCCCTTAAACTTCTCACAAAGGAAATAGTCCTTCGTTGTCTGCTCAGAGAAAGGACAAACGACCAGGTGAAGGTGATCTTGGATATGTGAGAAGGGGATTGTCAGAGCAGCCCAGCAAAGCCAGTCACTGCTCCCCTGCTCTCGGAGAGGACAGGGGGCATCCAACGGGGAGAGCACAAGCCTCAGGCTTTTGGCAGGGGAATTACAGGGGGAGGAGAGGGAGAAGGGAAGGGATGAAACTGCAGATTTTCTCGCTGGGGCTGTGACACAGGCGGTGAAGGAAGGTGGGAAGGGGTGGGAGGTGGCTCTGGAGTGAGATGAAGGAGGTGTGTGAGCCAGGCAGGGTCATGGTGGCTTGATCTTGAGAACAAACCCTTCCTCTCCTGAACCCTCTTAAGGGTGGGTGTGTGAAAATTCAAGAGTCTGAGAGGAACAGGAAAGGAAAAAAATAAGGCAGCTCGGAATAAGCAGCCGACCACACACAGAAATCTGAGCTCTGCTTTGCTCTCCATGGCTTTGATTGGGATGCAATGGTTTCAAAAATATTGTGTTGTCTTCACCAGCCTTTTGGTGTCACATCATCAGCTGAGGAGTCCCTGTGGGTACCATGAAGGCCCCGAAGGAAATTTTATGGAGTCCTAAAATGGTTTGGGTTGGAAGGGGCCTTAAAGACACTCCAGTTCTACCCTCCTGCCATGGGCAGGGACACCTTCCGCTGGACCAGTTTGCTCCAAGCCCCGTCCAACCTGGCCTTGGACACTTCCACCTGCTGCCTGAGGTGTTGAAAACGTCAGCACTGGGCACTCAGCCTGGAGGAGCTGCTGATTTGGGCAAGTCTGAACCCCAAATTATCCACATTTCATTTAACCTGGTTCACTCCAAGCATTGTGTAATTGTGAGGTCTCATATCACACCTGACTCTTGGGTTTCAGAGACATGAACATTTGTTCTTCGCCCAGCCTGGATCTTTCTCCCTTATAGCATTATAAAAGCTGTCACATCAAATTGCACCAGCACTCAGGAGACCTCGAATCCATTATTACTTCATTTTTTTTTACATAATTTTCTTGAGTTTCCTGAAACAAAGAGCAGAGGGATGACTTCAAGAGGCCGACCATAGGCAGTAACTCAGCACTGGTACATGTGTGAGTGTATTTGTGTGAAATTCAGCCTCTGAAAGCTGGAATAAACATTTGTCTCAGCAGGGATTTTTGCAGTGCCTGTGTTAATGACCTTGAAGCTCACACCAAGCTGTGGCCATCACCCCATTTTCCTGATTGCTTCTAGAAGTCTTTGTGGGTCAGTGAGCAGAAATAGAGCTACCAGCAGACGTCAGGGATAAATGCTGTCCCTGTGCCGCTCTGGTGGCCAGAGAAAGCCCAGGCAGTGCATATTTTACCAGTTGCCACTGGGTTAATCAGGATTTGTTCACGTCTTGAGTACTGGGGCCAGTTTACAGTGCTTTTCCCCAGAGGAAGGACGTAAGGAAACAACACGGTCACGTGTGGCATCGCTGTACTAAGTATATTGACTTCATAATTTCTTTTATTTTTTTTCTTTCTTGTTTTGGAGGAAATCTCTGCACCACGAAAGACAACTGACCTGGTTTCTAATGAAAAGAATAAAGTAGGAATTCAAGCTACCCAGAGTCATTAAAACCCGAATTTTATACTGTTATGGCCCATTTTACATCCCCTTATGTGTTTCTGATTTCCAGATTAAATTTGTCCAGCTTTAGTTTCCGCCCTTTAATTTTTTTCTCCTAACAAGGCCATCAGTACCCAAGGTTATCTCCCCAGGAGACATTTATACCCCTTGGTCAAGACTCCTTCAACTTTTCCTTCTCTTAACGGAGCAAATTCAGTTTTTAGACCTTCACAGAATGGTTTGGGTTGGCAGGGACCTTAAAGATCATCTAATTCCAACCTTCTGCCATGAGGTCAGATCAGGTTGCCCAAGTCCTGTAAGGAATTTTCTCATGTCCATGAACCATCCCTGTGGTTATCTTCTGTATCTTTTCCCATTTTCGTCCCCCCCATCCCCCAGCAGTCTTTTAAAAATAGCTCCCACACTGTCCTCTGCAAATTGTGACTTTTGGGCCATGGAAATGCCTTCTTAGAGAGATCTGTGTTCCGTTTTCATGCTTGTCATAATTTCCCCTGCAAAATAAGAGGCAGCCCAGATTTCCACTCTGTCTCTGTGATTACTGACATTATCCTGTCCGAGGTGGGACCTCTTAAACATCTGGACTGTGACACTCATTGGAAAAGCCAAGATTCTGGGAAGCTGAAACAAGCTCATTTTCCCTCTTCATCCCCTGGATACATCCCCTGGAATCCATGTTCAGCTCTGGAGATCTGATCTGCTCCTCTTGCTGACTTGGGAGAGTTGGGCTGGACTCTCCTGGGGGCTGCACTGAGTTGCATCACTGCGATAATGAAGGGCAGCATTTTCCTTTTGGAGGAGGCTCAGAAAGTCCCCTTGGTCTCACTGTTGACTCCCCCTTGGTCTTCCTGTTGCTCCCTTTAGCAAAACCAGCCCAAAAGCAGAAACCTGGTGATTCCACAGATCTGAAGGACATTGAAAATGTCCAGTTATTTACACTCTAAATGAACCACTGTCATTTTTCACTGTGCTGTTACCACGGCCTGCATGAGCCAACCTGTCAGATCAAACAATTGGTGTGTGTGAAGGAAGGGAATCATATCAAACTCCAGCCTGAACAGGAGCTTGTGTGCCTCTCTGGATAGTGTGTCTGTGGGCTCACCCCCTCAGCAAAGCCAAAACTGTCACTTCTACACAACCTGAGAGGGGTAAGAAATGGAGAATGAGCTGCCCAAAGCTTCATGTTGATTGACCAGAGCTCATAGTTTATGTCCAGGGTGTCATGGCTTTGAGAGATTTACTGCAGACAGGGAAAAAACCATTTTTCCTCAGCATTTTTGGGTCTGGAAATGATACGATAACCTGTCAGACTTTGCTGGAGACTGTGTGGATTGCTGTTGCACTGAGAAGGAGGATTTGCCCAATTTTGCAGCCCTGGAGTGCAGCCTGGGTTTAGGCTGGTGTGATTTGGAATGCAAAGAGCAGCCAATGGCTGAGGAGTGACTCTCTGCAGGGCTGTGCCAATGATATTAAATATCTGTGGCCAAAGGATAAATCTTCATTTCTTTGCTTTCTGGCAAGTCCTGTGTCCCACATCACAAGTAGGAGCAGCACAGAGGTTTGGTGCCAGGTCTCTTCTCTGGGATGAAGGGATGGAGGGCTGTAGAACCAGTGCCAGGAATGATATTTGTTGCATCCTCAGTGACCTAACATAGTTCTGCCCCACATTTTTGGGTGATACCCTTCACACCCAACCTTTGTAGAGCTTTGACAAAGGGCAGGATTATGTCAGTGTTGAATAACAGTGAGATGTTCTTCTACTCCACCCATGGCTTTGAACTCTGATCACTCCCATCTTTGGGTCCTGCTTCCTTTGTGCTCTGCTCTGTCCAGAAGTAAATCCCCAAGAGCCACAGCTCATTTAACTTGGGATATCACCAGTTATCCTCATATTAGACTGCATTTCCCAAGGATTAGAGCACCCGTGGTGCTTTTTCTGAATTGTCCACTAATCCCTAGGATAGGTTGTTTGGATGCCCCATTTCCTCCAGCCCAGGGCAAGGGCCAGCCTGGTTCAGTGTGGGTATCTTGGCCAAAACATTTGGTGAATTTTGGGTCAAGAGTTCTCTGGATTTTTGCTATGTATGAGCCAAAATCAGGCTGCTTCCATGTGGGACAAGGGGGGAGAGGAGCAGGCGGTGGGATGAAGCTGCTTGCTCCTTCTTCTCCCATTGGGCATTGGGTGAGAAATCATAGAGTCTTTAAGGTTGGAAGAGACCTCAGAGATCATCAAATCTGTGAAAATGCCCCTATTAATGTGCTCAGGAGGAGGACTGAGCGCTGTTGAGATTTATGGTGCAAAAATTGTGTTGCCCGGGCCTTACAATCCAATCCAATAATTATGTTATTTTAAATTATCTTAGAACTATTTGAGAGAGAAGAGATTCTCATTGCCTTTCTCTAATAGATTTCACAAATTGAGTTGATGTAACCACTCCCCTTGAATTGCTTCCCTTACTCTGCCCACCCCCAATTTGTCTCAAAGTGCAGGAAAAGGGATGAAAGATGAAGCAAAACAGCCACCGAAGGTCCAGATTTTTTCATCACTTGGGTCTTTAATAATTCCTGACACCTGATTTCTATAGTCCCGTTTACCCTGAAGCATATTCCAAATTCCATAAAGGAGTGCAATGCTGTGCAGATGAGGTTGCAGCTCCCTCCAGGACACAGTCTGAGGGTGTGTAACTGCAGGTATTTCTCATGAAATCACTCGTTTTTTTCCTCTAACGTTCATCCTGTAACAAAACGCTTACAAAGCTGCCTTGAGCAGAGGTGAGGCTTCTGTCTGGTAAGAACAGGGCGGGTCACAGAGTCACAGAATGGTTTGGGTTGGAAGGGACCCTAAAGGTCAACCCGTTCCAACTCCCTGGCATGGACAGGAACATCTTCCACTGTCCCAGGTTGCCCCAAGCTTATTGCTCAGCTGAGCTAGAGGAGAAAGGCTTAGCTGAGCTGGAGGGTGGAGGAAAGATTTTGCAGTGAGAAAGAAATGCCCTGATCAACCCTCGTGATTAACTTGTGCCTCTCAGAGATGGTGGAAGCAGAAGGGACCTACAAACCAGGGCTGGCCCTGCACCCAAAGGGAGGCAGTGAGAAAAAGAGGGATCTGAGAAGGTGGGGGTTGATGATGTGAGGGATGGGCAAAGGCATTAACTTTTCCTATTTGGAGGTAAACCTATCAGTCCCAGAGCCAGAGAACAGGAACAGGTTGCCCAGGGAAACTTTGGCTTCTCCATCCCTGGCAGTGTCCAAGGCCAGGTTGGATGGAGCCTGGAGCAACCTGGGATACTGGAAGGTGTCCCTGCCCATAGAAGGGGGCTGGAACAAGATGGTCTTTAAGGTCCCTTCCAAGCCAAACTATTCCAGGCTTCTGTCGCCTGTCACTTGCTGGGTCATTTAAGGAATCAGTGCAGAGCATCCTGTGAACTCTGTATCACATACTCTGTGATGAAACCACCTACAAATTGCCATGAAATAAAGGGCGATGCGACAAAGGACTGGGAAAAGCTGAGCTTTAGCTATAAGAGCTTCTCATTTAAAATAGAGTTGGATTAGAAATTGGAATGTTATTGCTGCCATAAAGATGATGGGGCTCCCCTGCATTTTACTCCCTCTGTTTAAAGAATACTATTCACAGAGGCTCTGGTGATAATAGCAGCAGCTTCTCAGTTATTAGGAGCTCTCAGAAACATCTCTGCAAGCCAAGCAACCGTGCTTTTTATTAGCACTGCTGGTAAGTATCAGTGGTTGGCCTATCTCTCTGATGGCATTAACAAGCGTTGGCAGGAAATTGTGTTGTCAAGCACAAGTCAAGCAGAAATAATGGCACTCGAGTGCTTTCTCTGCGTCCATGAAGTGACAGCATTTCTGGTCTTTAGCATCTATTTTACGTTTATGTGTCACAGCAAAAATCTTTCCTTGCAATAGGCCAGTTTCCTTAGTATGGGATTAATTTTGTCCTCTGTAAAATTGCTCTTGTTTCTGGGGTTAAGAGCTCATTGTTTGCAGCCTTCATCCCACCCCCCTCTGAATGCAGGCTCTTTCCCAACATGTAAAATCTGGTCTCCAAGCCACATCCAGGCTGCAGAGGTCCAACATGAGTTACTGCCATCCTGCTCTTTCAGGGAAGTCACAGAATCACAGAATATTCAGAGTTGGAAGGGACACATGATGTTAGAGAAACTCAGCCGATGTGCAGATGCAATTATTAAAGCATGGATATTTACCCATGATCCATGCCTGTGATATTCAAGGTTTCAGAAGTTCATCAAGTTTTGGGAGATCTGAATTTACTCCCGTGTTCTTCCCCTGACTACCTAAGTGTCCTCAGGGGAAATCTACACTCCATCCATGCCTCACTTTCCAATCTGTCAAAAAAGAACATGCTCCTCTTCTATTTTCTGTCTAATATTTGGATTGGGAGATTTCTGCAGCAGGAATTGTCTGTTACTTTGTGCAGTTTGTGCCTTGATCAGCGAGGCTTCGATCTGTGCCAGTGTCTGCAGGTGAATTTCAGGGCATCAGCATTTTCTGTGGATGATTGCAGCACTTCAGGCTTTCAGCGAGGAGTTGGTGGCTTCGAGACACAGCCCTGACAAAAGGACACACTCCAGTGTAGCAGCATCCCTGGGCATGACTTACTTACAGGAAAAACATCTCTCACACTGAAATTGCAATGGCCACAGTTGACTTCTTGCCCTAATCAATGACCCCAATGAGCACATCATTTTTAATTAATTTAATTTGTCTTGTTTCCTTACTGAAAAAACAAGGTGTTTCCAGAGCTCCCCTCAGTTATTTATTCCTTGCTGTTGTTCTCTGGAGAGTGAACACTAGTAGAGCCCCATTTCAGTTCTGAGTATGTTTGAAATCCATCGTGAGCAAGATCTACAAACCCTATTTTTTTTCAGCTGTGTTTCTGCCCAGACAGCATAAACCTCCCACTGCATTTGCTCGTTGTTTTAAAGGACCTCACTGTAATCGATTTTTCATGGCTACTGTTAGTCCAGAAAATCAGAACTCCCATCCATCCTGCTAAACAAGGAGCATTCATCACTGAGGGGGAAGCTGAGCTGCCTGGTGTTGGGTCTTTCCTGTCTCGGTCTGTTTCCCAGAGGCAATGTCAGTGTGAAATCTTTGCCAGATGTGAATTCTGAGTGGTGGGGTATCCTGGGTGACTGGAGTGACAGGGAGGTGTGTTCAAATCTTGATGGGTGCTGAACCCATCAGGGAGTGAGGCTGGGAGCGTCTGCATGCTGTGGTCCTCCTCAGGAGGAAAACAGAGCGTGTGTGCCCTTCACACGAGGTTCTGTGTGTCCTTCACACGAGCTTCTGTGTGTCCTTCACACGAGGCTCTGTGCCCAGGGCTGATATTTGGCACAACAGATGATGTCCTGGCTGTGTCATGTCTGGTTAAACTGCCCTGGCCTTGTGAAGACCTTCCTCCAGCACCATGTGGAATTGTGGAGCAGAATCTCTTCCACCATCCAGGAACACTGGGACATATGGACTTTAAACCACTTAATATTTTGAACGTACAGAACACTTGGGTTAGTAGGTTTTCTTGAACATGATGCCGTTATAGCACCTGAGGCAAAGGTTGATGTGCTGGCAGGAAGTCAACTATCCTCTTTTCTCTTCTCCTGACTATTAGTGGTGGTCTTTCCAAATCATTCCTAACCTATGACCTAATGTTTGGAATCAACTCTTCATGTGACATCTGTAGACCAGGGATTTGATACCTCACCTAAGCTCAGTGCTGTGCTCCCAGGAGCATCCAGCCTCCAAGCGAACAGGTTATGGCCAAAATACTTCATAACAGCACAGTCTCTTCTGTTTTCTCTACAGAAATTGGCCTAAAATCTCTCCCACCGAGGTCTCAGCCTGGTTAAGACATGTATGTTTCTGTAACCAGCATTGCCCAGTGGCAATGAATGATTTTTGAGACTTTCCCAACCAATGGGTCAAATCCTAGAATCCTAAAATTGTAGAATCCCAGATGGTTTGTGTTGGAAGGAAATGTAAAAATCTTCTAGTTCCACCCACTGCCACGGGCAGGGCCACCTTCCACTATCCCAGGTTGCTCCAACCTGGCCCTTGGACACTTCCAGGGATGGGGCAGCCACAGCTTCTCTGGGCAACATGTTTCAATGTTTTACCACCCTCATATGAAATAATTTCTTCCTATCTTCTAATCTAAATCAGTTCTCTTTCAGTATAAAGCCATTATAACTCCTCATCCTGTCACTAGATGCCCTTGTAAAAAGTTATTCCTCAGTCAACAGCCTGTAATGCAGGAGAGGAGTGACATTTAAATTTGCACTTCTGGATTTAAAATGATTCATCTCAATCATGCCGCCATCATTAAGGTTGATAAGAACAAACTATTTTACATGCTCGTTCCTGCATTCCCATGCCTGAAAGGGAATGAGGAAGGATATTTAATAAAGGTATTTAAGGGCTTTAATTTCAGTGATCTGAACAACACAACCTTTGTGCTGCACCCTTGGACAAGTTGCCATCTATCAGCTGAGCAATGGTGCCTTGTCACAGGCGAGCTTTTAACAGGGGCCAAGTGTGAAGCAAGGGAAGAGTTTAAGACAACTCACATTGGCAAAGCCAAGTCCAGATCCATTAACCAGGGGCCGACAGCAGCTTCCATAACTTGTCACCCACTAAAATATTGCATTTATATTCATGCTGATGAACTGCCAGTTGCATTAAAAATAGACCGATTTTGTAGCTTTTAATCCATCAGAAAAAAAATAGTTTTCATGTATTTAAAATACTCCACCAGGAACCATTCCTTTCTGGGATTTTCCATGCCCCCAGTAGCACATTTTGCCAGAGGTGTCCAGTACATCCTGAACGGATCCCCTGCAAAATACAGCCAAAGAGAACGCACTGTTCATCAGAGGTCTGTGATATACAAACTTCCTTCATCCAAGTGAATTCCAGAGGGGGAAAAACAGGTTGTGAAGGTTTTTTCAGCCTGATGTGGGTGTTGGAGAGCTGAGGGGACAACAAGACTATCATAGGCTGTTCCCTTGGTTCTGTGTGGGTGGCAGGGGGTGAGTGCAAGGGTTGCACAGAGCAATCCTCCTGTGCAATTAGTGGAGCTGGAATCGATGTGGTGCCTGCTGTGGAGGGTTAGTCTGGGAGAAAAATTATTTTGAGCCTCCTTTGGATCCCATTTATTGGGAAAACTCTTGACAACAAGGGAAGCAGAGGGTTGTTGAAATGAGCTTGCTTTGGAGAAGAGTGGTTTCATCTATCCTGTAAGCAGACAGGAGAGGGAAGAGCTGTCTGACGAGGGAGCATTGATTTTGGAGCTGAATCACAGAATCATAGAAGAGTTTGGTTTGGAAGGGATCCTTAAAATTCATCGAGTCCAACCGCCCTGCAATAAACAGGGACATCTTCACCTGGAAAATGTTTCGTTGGAGCAAATACAAGCACAAAAAAGGTCAGTTCGAAAAATCAATAAGATACTCAGACTCCTCAGCCAAGGCAGTGTAAGTAGCATGTGGGACAGGGCCATAATTTTCTCTGCCCATCCTATTTTTCCTGCTGAAACAAAAGGGGAGAAATACTTTTTGTCTAACATCAGATATTTAAAAAGTAACTGATAATTTTATATTAGTCATCCACGCTCTTTCTGCATCAGTCAAGAGAAGCAGAAACTTTCAGAGCCCAGCTCATTTTCTGATGACATTTTTTTGGCAGTTGGGTGGGATTCAGTGTGAATGAGTAGATTTACGACCTTCAGATAAAATTCTTGAGTCACAAGGACATTTGCCACCTGTGCCCTGCTAAACTGTGCTCTGATGTATTGCATGAGCCAATTGCCCTGACTCTGCCTCACCAACCTGTTTGTGTTGTTCATTAACATAATTACTTCCCTGCATTAGCTTATGCCTGCAATAAAAGTCTCTGTTCCTCCTGCTGGAAGCTGTAGAGGTTGAGAGCATGGCAATAAAAGTCATCAGCACGGGTGATTTAACAAATTACTTTCCCTTCAACTCTTTGGCTGGGATAGCAGAGCTCCCTTTCCCTGTGCCCTTGCCATCAAGGGAACTCCGGAGCTCATGTGCCAAGAGTTTTGCTCGGTGTGGAAGGTACTAAAAACTCCTTCAGTGAGCTCACTTTGATTGTTTGCCTTGTCATGGCCAAGAGCAGATGTGAGGTAAGAGGAAACTCCCTTCATTGCATGGAAAAAGATCCATTCCTGGCTGCAATAGTGACATTCAGTGCTGGGAATGATGTTATGGAGAAGCAGAAATCGGTTTTTAAGAGGATTTTATTGTTCATGTGCAATTCCGAGTCGTGTGAATTGCACTCATTGAGTGGGAATGAATTCTCTCGAAGGAACAGTTTCCATTCAAATTATTTTTGCCCTTATTTCTGCTGCCCACGGAAATTATTTCACAACTGGAAAATAGATCTTGCAGATCTCACAGACTCTCCCTGCCTTGCTGTAATCCACAGGGAATTGATTGCAGTCTTTAAAGGACATCACCGAGAGCAAAGGATTTGTCGCTAAAGGGGCTCTTTAGTCTAGGCAAGAACACAACAAAGTAAGGAAAAAGACAATAAAGGTGAGGGCGATTCAATCATTAGGGTGATCTCTTAAGATAATTATTGTTTTCTGTATCTTGAAGTTCATCCTCAGCTCTATACAGTTGAGTAAATATATGTAGCAGTTTTTTACATGTTCTGGGGTGTTTTAGGTATGTGTGGGGCTGGCACAACATATGAGGCGCTCATGTCTTCTGGAGTGGCTACTAAATGCAGAGTGGGTCTCAAGTGGCAGATTAAAAGTCTGATTTTAGTCAACTAAATTACATCCCTAGGCTCTGATAATGGATTGAGGGGAGAAGTTTGTACTTTCATGGAGCAATGTGACCTATTTGTATGCTCTCTTAAGGATGAGGTGAATTGCCCCATTGACTGATTCCAGAAGGGCTGAGGAGCTCCAACAGAGGCATCTGTGCCTGCTGAGATGGTTGTGACTCAGAAAGCCCAAGGGAAGAGCTGGGATTAAACCCTGGCTCTGAAGTCCGTCTCCACTGCCAGTCTCACAAGAACAACATTTACAGAAGCACATTCTGCTTTTATCCTGGTTGGGAAGTCATGGTGACCTGTGTGTCTCAGCTCTGACTTGGCCATTTCATGCCTCCTGTTCTAGGCAGGCAAATTACCCTGACTCTGCAATCAGAGTAATTAGGGAAAGCAATGTTTTGAGCTACTGGAAACTCTGAGAATAAAACATTTCATTTGAATCAAAGCGCTCTGATCAAAGTTTGGGAATTAAGATAACAAAAGAGCAATTAAGGAAATTTTCCAAATGAAAAGCTTGTGTGGGTGGAAATAGTTTCTTTCAAAAATGTCATCAAAACATCTGAACTCTTTAAGAATGCTTCTATTCCTTTTGTTTTGAAATTGCTCATTTAAGAGAAAACCGCAGTAATATGGTTGTATCATAGGTTGGTGTCACTCAATATTCTCCACTTTTCTTCATCCCTGAGAAGAAATGTTCCAAAACAAGTAGGCAGCTCTGCTTCCCAGGTTTGGGACTGAGATCAAGGCCTGACTACTCAAATTTTCAAAGAAATGGCAAGAGCCCAAAATGTTGTACAGCAAAGGTTGTTCCCTTTGGCTCTCGTTCCTTTCTGAAGATCAAGGGGGTGTTGAGGGTTGAGTCTGTGAGTGGATGAGGGGCCTGTCATGGCCCAGCAATGTGCATTTGTAGGCCAGGGAGCCAAATGTGTCTTGGGCTGCCCTCCCCCAAAAAACGTGGGCAGCAGGTTGAGGGAGGAGGGGTTGGACAGGGCTTAGAGCAACCTGGGATAGTGGAAGGTGTCCCTGCCCATGGCAGGAGGTGGAATGGGTTGAGCTTTGTAGTCCCTTCTAACCCAAATCACACTATGATTAAAAATAAACGAATTTGGAAAGACACACAAGGGCTGAAAAGTTCCCTGATGAGCTCCGAGGGAAACTGAATTGTCCTACTTTGCAGCTCTGCTATGTGAAAGAAAGAACCTGAGGGTGGAAAACAAAGGAAATCAAGCCTGGAAAAGAGTGCAGATTGCACCTTGCTGCAGGCAGAGAGGTATTTACTGTGAGACACCCTGTCTTGAGTTGATCAAAAACCTCTGTCGCGTTGACAAGTGAAGTGATTTTGCTGGTACTGGGAGAAGAGATGAACTGCAGTGAATGCCTCTGAGCACTAACGAATGCAGAGAGACTCTGTAATGAGTCCAGCTCGGGCTGAAATCCTCTCACTGCACAGAGAGGGCTTCAGACTTTCCAGTGCTGTAACTGCGCAGTAGGAAACAGCTCTTTGTGATGGGATGTGATCCAGCTCCTTATACAGCTGAGATGATCTTATAAACCTCTTCCCGGGGTCAGGTGGGAAACAAAAATGCACCCAGGCTCTCTAGGAAACACTGGATTTCATCACATGTTCTGTGAGTGAGGGCTGTGGAACCGAGAGATATCAACTTGTGAAGTCCCAGTTGTTTCAGTGATTATCCAGTGGGATAATGAGGCTCAGTTTTCCCAGGAAGGTCGTTTGCTTCCCATTAACCCCCAGTTTGTTCTTCTCTCGCTGTAGCTGAGCATCCACCCATCCTCAGCACAGAGCTGTTGGTTTCTTCCTCAACCCCAAGTAGTGGGAGTGGGAGAGAGCCTGATATTCCATGTGGAGATGAAGAAGGATGGTGAAGGATGGTACCTTCCCAACCATTCCAGTCCTGGGGTGTGGGGACAGAGTGACACGGAGGAGGAAGGTCTGGTCCCTTCATGTGATGTGGTGAGGAGGGACAGGGACATGAGTCAAAGTGAGAATTGTCTCTTAGGTGACTGCACCTGAGATCCTTATCCTGGGATCTCTTTATAACCAATAGCTCCAAGTAAACCCATCAAAGGGTCTTGGTCAAACTGACCTTATTTTCTTATTTTAGGGTGAGGTGAATTTCTGGATGTGCCCATTTGTCTCTATGGACGATAGAAAGAGACCGGGCTGAGAAGCTCAGGCTTAAATATTTACATTTTAGACATGACAACACTGTATCTTTAATCCTTTGTACATTTGTACAAATCCAGGCACATCAGGACAGTTTGGGCGTAGCAACGTCCTGGTTTATCATCTGGAATACTGAAAAGTACATGAGTAACAGTGAAAAGGAATTTATTTTGTGGTGGTTTTCAGTTTGGCAGACACAGAGACCCTAAATAGGTGAGGGACTCATCTGAGAGAGAGTCTGTCATTCTCGCTCACTTTTCTTCATCATTGATTACATACGTACACATTTAATATC
Organism: Pitta sordida; assembly: GCA_013390025.1. Classification (NCBI taxonomy): domain Eukaryota; kingdom Metazoa; phylum Chordata; class Aves; order Passeriformes; family Pittidae; genus Pitta; species Pitta sordida. Next base: position 332,425 of record WEKX01014891.1, read on the forward strand.
CACAAAACATAAAAATCCAGCAGCCAAAACCTAATGAATTCAGCAGTGAATGTTTCTTACCCATCCTGGGATGGAGGTATGAGGTTCGTATTCTTTCTGCTCTGTTCTCCTTTCATTAGCGGAGATAAAATCTGAAAAGGAAAAAGTAAGAGGAAACCAAACATCCCAAATGCTGAATAAGCAGCAAGCAGTTCCCTCCTGAGACCTGTAATCACGAAAGGGTTTAAACAGCCTCCATCCACTCCTCTCCTGACTCCTGTTCCAAGTGCATTTGGAAATTGTGATTATACCCCCAGAGGCACATCTAACAGTGATGCATGTCAATCCTAAAATGACCTTCTCTGCTGGGAATACAAGATGGGCTCATTCATCTTAATCAAAATAAATCAAGAGCCTTTGTAAAAAAGATATCCAGCCATAGGTCACCACGTCGCCTTGAAGCTGCAATTTGGGTTGAAAAATGGGATTAAACTTCTCTCTGTTTGTGATATGGGGGTATGTGGAGGAATGTTTAAGCCTGTGGAGTTACACAGGGCCTCAACAGGCCTTGAGGGAATTTTGTGTGTTCCCAGAGGAGAGACAATAAAGCAAACTCAGTTACTCCCCTGCTAATTGCATTAAAATTTGGGCCTCACTGAAGCAACATGATGAACAGTGATCAGAGACTTCTCAGCAGTGGTACCCAGGAGCCAGAAAAGCATCCCAGGCTATTCCTTTGATTGCACCAGGCCGAGATGAGAGGGGATGGGGAGCTGAAGGGATGGGAGATATCAGAGACATCTGATGCATTATTCAGATGTTACGATAGCGGAGCTGAAATCGCACGGAGAAGATGAGACTTCCCTGGGGTGGGGCAGCTGTTCAGAGCAGCTGTTTGAGCACCACTCACAGGAAAGGAACAAGCTCCTGGAAGCTGAGATCAAGCAGGGGAAGCCTGTGATGAGCTTGCAGGGAAAGGGAGCGTGAGTCTGGCTGTGAACTGTTCACCAAGGAAGCAGCTGACTGATGGCAACCTAATTCCTGAAGGTATCCAGTGATGGAGAGATACTGGAAAACTGGCTGGATGCTGGTTCTGGGGGTGTTCAGGAGGCTTTTGAGGCTGAAGTTGAAAAGCATAAAGAACAAGGAACATTTAGGTGCAGATTTGGGTGCACAGTGGGGCAGATGGGGAGAGATGAAGACATCAATGTGCAGTCTAAGAAGATGGAAGAAGACAAGTGACCCTTTTGCTGAGGATGGGAATACATGGAAGAAGAAAACGTGACAGCAGGGACTAGAGCTACGCAGGAGTTTTTTCAAAAGCTGTTCAAAGTTTTGGTGCTGATGACTATGGATGGACACTCCAGAGCATCCTCTGGCAAGATATTCACACCTTTCACTCATCTTTGTGGCTGGACAGCTCTGCTTAAGGCCTGTTTTACCACTACATTTGATAAAACTCTAAAACTTTTACATCAGCACTGGCTCAAGGCAGTTGTGCCAAGCCTCAAGAGACAGTGGTGCTTGTCTCCTTTACAGCTTATCCCTGGACTACCACATGGGGATGAATTATTTTCAGCTTGCTCAGAGTGGAAAAGAAAACCTAAATATCTCTTTGTCCCTCACCATAGTCTCAACTTGATGAAGGCTCTCATCTGTAGTTGTTCTTTCATCCTTAAAAGCCCACAGAGGGAAATACGTATTTTCTCATAAAACAGATGGATCTCCCTGCTCTGCCAGCCTTGATTGTGGAAATGAAAATAGGGTTCTGGATGGAAAGGGCCCCGTTCAGCCTCTGTGAGGATATTAGAGGACCCCATAGTTTAAGATTCACAAATCCAGACTTCTCCAGTTGTCCCAGTGTAGAAGACACCATGGGTTAGATGGGTTCATGAATATTGAGAGGGCTCTGTGCAGGGTAATTGGAATCATCATAAAATGGTTTGCGTTGAGGGGCAACTTAATCTTGTCTCAAATCCCTGCCATGGGCAGGGACACCTTCCACTATCCCAGGTTGCTCCAAGCCCCATCCAACCTGGCCTTGGACACTTCCAGCCATGGAGCATCCACAGTTCCTCTGGGCAACCTGTGCCAGGGCCTCCCCGCCCTCACAGGGAAGAACTTCCTCCTGTCATCTTATCTAAATCTCTTCTCTTTTGGCTTAAAACAATTCCCCCTTTTCTACCATCTGCCTGTGCAAAGTCTCCTTTTTTTATGCTGTCCCTCTGGATTTGGGATGGCTTGAGCACATTTTCTTCTTAATAGGAGCCACATCATCATAGTTCTACATTCACATGAGGCGTCTCTGCTCCCCAGAAGGTGTTCTGGCTTTTGGGGGTGTCTGTGTCTCATTCCCTGTCTCCAGGGATGAACCCCGTGTTGGGAGTGAGGCTGGTGGGTGTCACTGGAAGAGGACGAAGGGCCTTAAAGAGCCTCCTATCGTGCCCTGCAGTGCATCATTCCTCCCTCCTGCTCTTGGATCCAGCACCAGGAATGGTAGGGAACTATTTCCACCCACTTGGACCAAGGCATTTGCATGTATTTTTATTCCAGGGCTGATTTGCAGTTGGAATGGCTGTTTCGTGGCTCCCTTTGCTGTCCAGCACTCCATTTTCCTCTGAATTGTGCATTTATCTCTATTTCTCTGAGAGAGGGTTGAGGGTAATGTGTAGATACCAGGCTGAGAATTGTACTGCAAATTCTGGGGACAGTTACTATGACAAATGCTTAAAGCTTCTTCAGATGAGAAGTGCTGCCTGTCCAGATACTGTCACAATGATGGATGAGTGCATTGGGCTCATTCTCTTTCCCATTTTTTGAGTGCCAGGCCTGGAAAGGATTCTCAGAACAGAGAGAATAGGCTTCCAATCTCGTGTTTTTGGCTCTGCTAATATGTTTTCCATATCAGCCACCTTTTTTTTTGTCTAGGTTAGCAACTCTGGAGTCCCTCTAAATTTGCCCTTGTTTTCAGGAGTCACTAAAAAATCAAAACCTCAGTGCCATTTCACCCAGGATTTTGTGAGCAGCTGAAGAATCAAAGCAGTAACAATAAACTGAATGTGTTCAGTGACACCAGAGAGCCAACCTGGTGTCCTGTCCACCTCCATGGAAATGTGCTGTAGGTTAGATTTAGATCAGAAATTAGGAAGAAATTCTTCCCTGTGAGGGTGGGGAGACCCTGGCACAGATTGCCCAGAGAAGCTGTGGCTGCCCCATCCCTGGATGTGTCCAAGGCCAGGTTGGAGCAGCCTGGGATAGTGGAAGGTGATCTTGCCCATGGCAAGGGGTGGAACTGGATGACCTTTAAGGTTCCATCCAACCCAAACACATGGGTCTGTGATTGCTCTGAACTTATCTAAGGGGCTGATTGCAGGTTGAACTATAATGTGCTTAAAGAGATGGTGAATTTGCAGCCCAAGTTCAGCCACTGCTGCTGAAAACACCAGGGAAGCAGCTGATGTAGTGGTGGCTTTTTCAGGCTTCTGCATCTCACTGTGCTTCCCTGACTTGATGCAGCAACACAGAGAGTTCAATTAATCCCCCAGAGAAAACAATCTCTCAAACAAATAAGAAATGAATGTTTGCTCAAAATGCTAAACATGTCCTAATTAGTAAATAAAGTGTAATTCAAATAAGGCTCAAGAATTCCTGCATGGCAGAGCAAACCCACTTGTGAGATGTCTATGTATAGCGGAGGAGACAAAAGAAGACACCAAATAGATGCAAATAAATGCCAAAGGAAATAGAACTTCATATAAAAAATGGAGATTTAGATTCAACTCTTTCTTTGAAGATAATTTAGCACCAGCAGAAGAAAAATCTTCCTAAAATTACTCAAATTCAGAGGCTGTTTCCCCAGAATTTTCCCAAGAATTCCAGGACGATGGGGTGTTACTAACACTACCTGACCTTCACCTCTGGGGAGCACATCCACATAACTCTTTACAGCACCGAGTTATCTCAGTTTGTATAAGCCAAGCTGTTAATCATTTATTTGAGTCCTCTTTCTGAGCCATTACCAAAGAAAATCTGTGCCTCAGTTTTCACCCCTGAACTTTTTACCCCTTGCCGAGTATTTCCTCCTGAGATTATTGAAGTCAAGTAAGGGTGTTATTTTCGATTATTTGTGCTCTGCTGAGTTGCTGTGTGTATTGCTCTCTGAAGCTCTGCTGTATTAATAAATATTTTATCATTCTTAATATACCCCACAGTGGTTATGGAGGAGAGCATGACCTTGATGGGAGCTCATCTTCCACAGGCAACATGACTACAATCTGTATTTTTATTTTTGCCCTTCGTTGCTGGGAGGAAAATCAGAACCCAGTTGGAAAGAACACGCTGGAAAAAATGGGGCGTTATGATGAGGGACAGAGATTGGGTTCAAAATGAAAACGGGAAAATTTAGGTCAGATATAAGGAAGAAATTCCTCCCTGTGAGGATGGTGAGGCCCTGGCACAGGTTGCCCAGAGAAGCTGTGGCTGCTCCATCCCTGGAAGTGTCCAAGGTTGGATGGAGATCGGAGCAACCTGGGACAGTGGAAGGTGTCCCTGCCCATTCAGGGGGTGCAACTGGATGGTCTTTAAGGTCCCGTCCAACCCAAACCATTCTGGGATTCCATGATTCAGTCCCACTTTCTCAACTGGTGTCTCAGACTGGGTGGATGATGCTCTGTGCAGGTGACAGGCTGTGGTGGGAAGGCCATGAAGGGAAGCAGAGCCCTGCACGAGCCACAGGGGCTTCTAAATTAACTTCTCCCCCATCATTTTCAGGGATTTTTCTCCTACTGTTTCTGACATTGGAAAAGTCTCTCCACGCTGGGCTCTATGTATTAGAGCTTTATTATTTATGAGTCTCTATCAGCTGAAGGGAAGCAGATCATGTTTTATTGATGTTCCTCTTCCAGAATAATCACAGGGTGGACGGGTCTTGGAGCATTTCCATTCCCTCCACTTTTTTCAGGGATTACAAACCCTCTCCATGGCAGGAAATGCTGTAGATTTCCAGAGTATTTGTTGGAAGTTACTATGAGGGCATTTGCTTTTTACGAAAAAAAGATACATTTTTCCCTTCTTTTTTTTTTTAAAAAAAAAAATCTGATAAATATCCAAGCACATAAAAGAGAGAAAAATTAAAGGCAAAAATAAATGAACTCAATTTGTCCTCAGTTTTTGTGCATGTGTTGTTCCACCACACGTGATCTTTGATTTCATATGTCTAATGGGTTATTCGCCTACCTTTAATCAAGTGAACAATTGCCAGAATCAGGGAAAGGTGGCACTGGGAGGTGCCCCAGGGGCATTTTGGGGTTTAAGAACACTTTTGTCAAAGCAATCGTGAGCTCAGGGACTTGTCTTGTAGCTTGTCTTACAAAAGTGGGGCTGCTGCCCTGGCTGTGTCTGGCAATAAATGGTGAATCGTGTAAGAAATCACAGCTCTATGTTTGAAGTGCTTCAGTTTCCTGCAGGCTGCTGCATGTCTGATACACAGAATTATATGCATATTACATGCATATGTCTTGGGCTCATTAATATGCAGGAAGCAACAGCTTTTGCTCTTTTCTCTGGAGTCATGTTCTCAAAAACCAGCAAAGTGCACGTGGCTGCAGCGAGCAGCCCCAGGCACCCGAGTTTCATGGGAAAGAGCAGCAGGATGTGGTGGCACACAGGGAATTTCTTGGGTACAGGCACTGCCTGCAGACTCACACTCGTAAGGGAGAAAGAGTTCCACCTCATTTTCCTGGGAAATTTGCGGCATCAAGAGCTGCCTTTCTGATATTTCTTCGCAGACTGACAGCAGATGTTGTGCACGCAGAGAACGTGCCTGTAGCTGCCCTAGTTTTTGGCAGCTGAGAGGGGTGGCCGTGTGCTGTGCCTCATCCCAACCCTGCTTTTCGTGTGATGGGGCTGAGGATGGGATTGTTCTGCATCAGTTGACCTGTAGGGAAGGCGCTGGCAGTTCTTGCAGGTGTGTGGAGTGGATAAGAGATTTCTGCCCAAGGGGACACACTGAGGAAGGTGCCAAATTCACTGCAGGTCCCATCAGCCTTGAATGGCTGTAGGTCAGTGTTGGAGGGTGAGTGAAGAGCTGGTGACAGCTGCAAGGAAACCCAGGTGGGATGGGGATAGCCAGACGTCAAAACTTCATGCTGAGGCTCTGCCTGACCTGATAATGTCAGCTTTGGGTGGCCGAACAGATGGAAAACCTCTCCATCCAGAACCCGACCTGCTCCAGCAGAAGAAAGATGCCCAGGGAGCGGGAGCATTTCTCATGAGGGCTGATATATCTAATCCAAGGCTGCCCCTCTTTCCTCCTGCAATGACAAGACTTTTCAGTCCCTTCTGCTTCCAAGCCTGTCGAGTCTCACATGTGGAATGTGAACTCACCCAACCGTGACCAAAACAAGGCTGGTACCCCAGGCTGTCCAGTGGTTGCATCTTCCCTGAGCCACATGCAGCTGTGCCAGCAGTGCTGGGAAGGGCACAGAGGGGCTTGAGAAAGTGGGATTGAATCATACAATCACAGGCACATTGGGCAGGGCCACTTTTCACTATCCCAGGTGGCTCCAACCTGGCCTTGGACACTTGCAGGGATGGGGCAGCCACAGCTTCTCTGGGAAACCTGTGCCAGAGCCTCCCCACCCTCACAGGGAAGAATTTCCTCTTAACATCTCATCTAAATCTCTCCTCTTTCTGTTTAAAGCAATTCTGGTTGAAGCTGTGGCATGGTACATACAGCTCCTGCCTCTCCCTATGGCCACCTGTGCCTCATCCCAAACACACCTCTGGAAAGACATTTCCCGTCAGCATTGTGGTGTGGGGGTCTTCTAATCTCAGGCCAGAAGGAGTGTGAGCAGTCTGGAGGGTTTCACACTCAGTGCTGAGAAACCATGTTTGTCAGAGCCGCCTGCTGCTCTGGGGTTAGGAAAATAACCAACCTGGATAACTCCCAGATTATTGCTGTGGTTCCTTAGGCTCCATGTGCCTCCAGGAGGTGCCTCTTAGAGCTCTGCAGGTCTGACCCAAGACTCCTTTCCACTGCCCAGTTCAGGGAAAGTTGATTCCCTGGAGGGGAGCCAGGCTTTGTGTGGAGCTGTGGATAAAATCCCTGTATATCCTCTGCTTTGTTAAAAGCTGGAGTGTGTATCCAGTGAACCTGGCTCTGGGATTTTCCCAAATGCCCCCAGCACTGGCTCTGGCTTTGATCAGCAAAGAGAAATCATCTCAGAAGGGGGGGGTTTGTGTGTGGTTGTTTGGGTTTTTTTAATTTTGGGTTAGGGTTTGACTGCCTTTGCTGGGCATCTCCAAAAGCTGCCCTGACCCCAAGTGCTGTGCAGATAATGATGAGTTGCTCTTTGAAGCTGGGGTCTGCTGCCTGGTGTGTCAAGCCTTTGTAGCACTGAGGATCGTTGTTTTGGGAACAAGGGCTCCTCTGCATCCATTAAATGACAAGCCGTATCCCTCTTAGACAATGAAGACTGCACCAATCCTGCTGAACAGCTTGGACAAGCCCACCAAGAATGGACAGGAAAGTGGGGATGATTATGATGTACTAATTTAATGTACAATCCTGGTTTTGGCCAGGACTGAGTTAGTTTTCACCCTAGGTACAGAGCTGTGCTTTGGGTTTAGTATGAGGACAAACTTGACAGCACATTGATGGTTTGGTTGTTGTGAGCTGTTCTCACCCTAAATCAGGGACTTTTCAGTGTCTGACAATCTGTCAGTGAAGAGGAGCCAAAGAAGCTGGGAGGGAGCATGGCTGGGATAGCTGAATCAACCAAAGGGATATTCCACACCAGAGAACATCATATTTGTTGTATAAACTGGGGATCTTGGCCAGGAGGGGTTGATCACAGCGCAGGGATGAGCAGGGCATTCATTGGTTCAGAATTACTTGTCTTTCTTGGGTTTTGTTTGTCTCTTTCTATTTTTTTGGTCTCCATTTTAATTACAGTTATTATTATTGTCATCATCATTATTACTTTACTTTTATTTTATTTTATTATTTCCTTTAATTTTATTTTGCTGTTCTTGTCTCAACCCATGGGTTTTATGTTCTTCTCCAGTTCTCCTCCCCATCCCACTGGGTTGTGTGAGCAAGCAGCTGTGTGGTACTTAATTACTGTCTGGAGTTAACCAGAATGCATTAGATCACATTTGTTATCATAATATAGTTTTATAGTTGTTGGTCACTAGGTTTGTTTATTTGCTCTCAGAGTTGGTGTGTTGATGTCAGGGTTGCTTTGTTTAATATCCTGTTTGCAGGATGTGTTTGTTCCCTGTTGAGCTGTTTATCACCCGTGGGAACTGGGATATTGTTGTCCTGTTACTGACACTGGTTTATGATAGGATGGAAATGCTGGTTGTGGAACTAATCTGGTTTTAAGGTCATTCTTGCCATCACCTCCAGACTTTGGGGGCCATCTATCAGAAATTAATAGTTACGACTTTTCCCTTTTCCCTCCAGAGACGCAACCCATGGGCACGACACCTCCCTTTGTCCTTCCCTTTTCCTACAAGAGCTCTTGAGAATTTTGAACATCTTTGGGATGTTCAAACCAGCATGTTCCCATCGCTATAAATTCTGAATATGATCCAGAAAGAGTCAAAGGGGAAACCCCTTTAATGTATTTTTACATGAGGTATTTTGGTGCCTGCCTGGGATGGAACAAATGGCCAAGATCCCTGACTGAGGGATCCTAAGGTTCTCAGAGCTATTGCCAGGAGCAGATTACATCTGCTTCTCCACTTTCTTTCTAAGGATGGCTGCTTCTCTCGAGGCCTTTTTACACTCGTTCTTTCTCCACAGAGGCAGCTGGCTTAAGAAAAAAACATCTCACGGAAATCCTTTATTCACTCATGATGGTTCAGACCATCTCCTTCTCCTTGCAGAACCCAACCAACCCATCCTGTAGCACTGTTGCTGCAGAGAAAGTCAGTGGTGCAGCACCATGTAGTGTTTTTATCTGAGTTCTCAGGGATCCTTTGTATCCAGAAAGAAGGAAAAATGTGAGCATCGTGTCACTTGCCAACAGAAATTTCCTTTTTCTCAGTGTGAAAATGCTCCAATTTGGAAAATCCAGATCCAAACCCCTGCAGACGTAAATTAGCACCACTATTTTCAGGGCAATACCAGCAGCAGGCACTGATTTCACATATAAATATATTTGCTTGCAGAGGAAATAAATGGATTTTTAGCAGAGAGGACATGAAGTGACCTCCCTGACACACTCCACTGTGACACTGGTGTGTGCAGAGCTGTTTGATCTCAGGATCTGGCCTTTCTTGCTGCTGTACCTTTCCCAGCTTGCCATGGTGTGCCAAAGCTCCTGGCAGGTGAGAGGATTCATATCCCTTGGCCTGTGTAAGAAATGCTCACGCTGGAGTCCATCACATTGTGAACATGAACTGCCAGTGCTCTTCAGATTTCTTGTGGTTGTTTTTGGAATCTCTGTGCAAATACTTACTGCAGAGATGGGAGGTTCTTAATGATGCCACTGTATTTTCACTAAAGAAGATGTTCCAGTTTCAGTTTTGGAGAAGATGAAGGGTATGAAGAGTAGGTGCACGTGGCAGAGGAAGGTCATAGAATCCCAGAATGATTTGACTTGGAAGGGGCCCTCAGGATAATCCAGTTCCACCTCCTGCCATGGGCAGGGACACATTCCACTATCCCAGTTTGCTCCAAGCCTCATCCAACCTGGCCTTGGACACTTCCAGGGATGGGGCAGCCACATCTTCTCTAGGCAACCTGTGCCAGGGCCTCCCCACCCTCACAGTAAATATTTTTTCCCCAATATCCCATCTAAACCCAACAGCATCACCTGTATGAAATTACAACACATTTATGATCCTTCAGCCTTCGAAAGAGGCAAAATTATTTTCCTACCAGTCAGATATCGGAAGCTTTTGTAAAAATCCTCATAAATCTTTAAAGCCAGTAAAGAGCTGTAGTCGAGCATCCTTAAAGCAGCCGAGCTGCGAGTGGCTGTGCTGGGCCCTCCTTTGCTGTGGATTTCTCCATTCTTGCTCCAAGAGAGCTGCAGGCAAAGCAAAGTGCTCTGGTTATTCTGAGCAGTGTGTTTGACCCAATTACTGCACAGAATCTGTCAGCACAGGATACAGACGTGCCTGATGCTGGGAGCTAATTAGTGTTTCCTTTCTGACTTCCTTAGGAGGGGGATGAGGAGGAGGTGGGGATATATTGAAGGAAGTATTTCAGGAGCTTGGAGTGTAGTTTTAATTTCAAGTCTGGCTGGGGTCACTTCTGCTCCCAGTTTGATGCTGAATGTGAAAAACACTCCACATACGTATTTCTGTATCTAACTACACACATCTGTGTAAATATAAAGAGAGAAATATATCTGGAAAATCTGTGAAGCCTGAAGTGCCAGTGTATAATTAACAGAACAATTAATTTTTGCCATAATAGGCTAAACTGCTTTTTTGTCAGTGATGAGAGCCATTTAACCTTTTCTGGACCACAAAAGGAACAGTGGTGGAAATATTCACTGTCAGACTGACTTGTATGAGGTGGGGAATGACTTTTAACCCCACGCTTGAGAAACTAGTTCTGTGAAGAGACAATATCTGTGAATTCCCCTAATTTCAGTGTCAGTGCCATGCTCAGTTGGTTTGGCAGCCTGGAGGATACTGAGCGTGTTTCCCACACTTTGAACTCCTGTTCCTGCTGTTCAAGTGCGTCTTAATCTTGGTGAATCCCTAGGGCCAGGGGGGCATCACGGAGTGGCATTTGTGGATCTGCTGTGTGGGCAGCTCTGAAAAGGAGAGGGGTAATAAATCATATCTAAATTTGATTATATATGTTCCATGTAAACCTGAATCTGTACTGCAGGATTGATTTGCACAAGGTGCCTGATGGAAAAGGACCTGGGTTTGCTGGTTGACAGCAACTGAATATGAGCCCATCCTGACTTGGATCAGCAACAGTGTGGCAGCAGGACCAGGGCAGTGACCACCCCTCTGTGTTGGACATTAGTGAGGCTTTGGGCAACCTTTGGACTTGACATTAGGAAGAAGTTTTTCACTGAAAGAGTGATCGGCATTGGAATGTGTTCCCAGGGAGGTGGTGGAATCACCGGCCCTGCAGGTGTTTAAGGGTAGACTGGATGAGGTGTTGAGGGCCATGATATAAATGTTACAGCTGTTAGGGTTTAGTTGGATTATAGGTTGGACTTGATGATCTTCAAGGTCTTTTCCAACTTCATCAACACTGTGATACTGTGAACCTGATCTAGTGGAAGGTGACCCTGCCCATGGAATGGGGTTGGAACATCCTGATCTTTAAGCTCCTTTCCAGGCCAAACCAACCCACAATTCTGTGATTTGTCCAGGATTTCTGTGGGTGACTCTCAATGGAGGAGCTGGTGGTTCTGCATTTACGAGGGGTGTGTTAATTTATAGGTTCCCNACTGAAAGAGTGATCGGCATTGGAATGTGTTCCCAGGGAGGTGGTGGAATCACTGGCCCTGCAGGTGTTTAAGGGTAGACTGGATGAGGTGTTGAGGGCCATGATATAAATGTTACAGCTGTTAGGGTTTAGTTGGATTATAGGTTGGACTTGATGATCTTCAAGGTCTTTTCCAACTTTATCAACACTGTGATACTGTGAACCTGGTCTAGTGGAAGGTGACCCTGCCCATGGAATGGGGTTGGAACATCCTGATCTTTAAGCTCCTTTCCAGGCCAAACCAACCCACAATTCTGTGATTTGTCCAGGATTTCTGTGGGTGACTCTCAATGGAGGAGCTGGTGGTTCTGCATTTACGAGGGGTGTGTTAATTTATAGGTTCCCTCCCTGGAGAGATCAAAATAGGTACAACACAGAGCCAGGAGAACAGACCAGATGTGCTGCCTCGCAGACTGTCCTGGGTCAATTAAGATGAAGTATGAATTAAATTTGGAAATACTTGAATAATATATATATAGAGAGAAATAAGAACTTTACTGGAAGAAAGAAAAAAAAATTAATATAACAAATATATATATATGTTTGAACAACAACAATAACAGTATAAAACCCCCCAAAACACAATGGAACAATGACAACTGTAGACAAGTGGCAAAATAAACAAGCATGAGGGGGGTGCCTAGTTCCAGGGAAAACCAGAGCACCTCCAGGACTCCAGGGGCAGGGGAATAGGGTTCAGGGTAGGCAAACCAGTGGAGTAACAGCCAGTGATCCTTTCCTGAAATGTCCAAGGGGCTGCAGGGAGATCCAGCAGCCAGCAGGGGAAAAGCTGTGCTGAGATGAGGAGTCAAAGGTCCACGTGGTCCTGGGCAAAATGGTGGTGGTAGAGATCAGAGGTGGAAACGAGGTGTCCTCAGTCCAGAAGGTCCATGAACCTCCTCCTGTGAGCCCAGCAGCTGTAGTTATAGGGCCTCGGGCCCCTCCCATGTCACATGCCNCCATGACACAGACCAGCCCAGAGCTTTGGTGCCTAATAATCATTAAAATGGAAAAGCCACTTTTCTGATGGATAATGGCTGAGTTCTCGCTCAAATGATTACGCTAAGGACCACTAGACTCTTGACACAGACTTCTGGCTGCTGCAGCATTTGCTGCAGCTTTGACATTCCCTCTGCTAAACAGAGATAATATTGAAAACGTCTTCTTGTGGAAATGTCACGGCTTTAGTGGCACTACGATATTTTTCTCTGAAGTGCATTTGTGCTCCGTTTCCAGTTCTGAATTATCCTGTTTGCTCAGAAAAGCTGTTCTCCTGTAGCTCTGGATGGAGGATGTTCAGCAAAAAGTGTCTTCTCTGGAAATATTTCCAGGCAGGGAACAGTGTAATGGAAAAAACGAAAACTTCTGTTCTTCCAGGGGAGACATTTGGATTTAGAGGCAGCAGAAGGTTTATTACTGGAATTGTCAATTTATTTGTGTAGAAATGAGGCAAACAGCAATTTTGAAAAGCACTTCTACTGAGCTTTTTCCTGCTTTTCAGAATTATTTTTTTACCTTTTAGCTTTGAATGGAATTTTGAATTTTGATGGTGTGATTTGAGCAAAAAGCCCTTTATTAAAGAATCCCTTAAGGAAAACACTTGAAGCTGAGACCAAAGGTATTTATTTACTTCCAAACAGTTCTTTTTCAACTTTTATTACTTTTTTTTTTTTTTTAGGACTGAAGTTTGGTTTATCCTGAAAGTATTTCTTTTTCAGGCTGAATTATGCGCAAGCTGAGAAACAAATGCTCTGGGAGCTCTATTAATAAATGTAGTGAGAGGCCGTGGGCTGCAGCTGATGAAAAGCTACTGTACAAGTAGAACTTCATATCATTCTATACATTTATCAAATAAAAAGGTGTTTTTTCTTTTCTCTGGCTTGTGCTGTTGCATTTATGGGAGAAAGTGGCATATTTTTCATTAGGTGTTAGCAACTTCTATTTGAAGATGCAGCTATCAACTTGCTTTTTCCTGCTGTGGAAATTGGGAGGAAAAACAAGTCTGGAGGAGTTTTGCCTGTCCAAACAGGTCTGTTTGTTCCCTGACCAGTTGTGACTCCTAAGAGGGCCTGGACAGTGGCTGGGAAAGTGCAGATTCTCCAGGGCCAAAATTGTAAGAAAAGCCTTTCTGAGGGTTTAACACTTTATGGGTGAATCTGTACTAAAGAAAGGGAAGAAGGGTTTGCTTCTAGTGACAGCACAGAACACATTTTGGAGAGGTCTGGTGTTGATGCTTAACCTCCTTCAGGATCAACAATTAATGTAATTGCCAAATTGAATCATTAATCATTTCTTCCGTAAATGACATAGAACAGAACAATAGTTTTGTTGTCTTACCTTTGAGACCATGGGAACACGTATCTGGAGGCATCCAAAGCACAGATAAGGGGATGATGGAGATTCAGTGGGAGACCTGTGTCCTCCTGGAGCAATATTTGGAGCCTGAAGGATCTTCTCTGTGGTCATCTGAACTGAGTTTGGTCCTCAGAAGTCTCTTCTCCCATGTAACAAGTGACAAGACAAGAGGAAATGGCCAGGGAAGATTTGGATTGGTTCTTCAGGACTGTTTCTTCACTGAAAAGGTTGTCAAGCACTGGAACAGGCTGCCCAGGGAAGTGATGGAATCACCATCTCTGGAGAGATTCAAAAGATAAGTGGAGGTTTTGAGTTTAAGTTTGAGGAGATCATTTAGGGCCGGTGGTGCTGGGTTGATGGTTGGACTTGATGATCTCAGAGGTCTTTTCCAGCTTGAAGGATCCTGTGATTCCAAAGGTGTGATCATGCCTGTGATGGAGCTGCCTGCAGTTGAGGATCAGGTGTGAATTAAGACATTTCAAAGCTTTCCAAGGCTTGGAAGCCTGTGCTGTCAAACAATCAGCAAATCATCTCAAAGGATTATTTTTGATTTTGCTGATTACCTGAATACGAGGGGAGTTTTCCACATTTTTCACCCTGACAAAAAGTCACTCACAAAATTCGTCTTAATTCTGGGTCAGCTGGTTTGATTATTTCTCTCAAAATAATGACAATGTATAATCATATTTACATATTTACAGAGGGAGAGAAGATAAGACCTTTTCCAGTGAATAATAGAGGGCACAGACACATACAAAATTATCCTGCCTTGCTTTAGATATGTTCCTGAAAGAATCCTCTTTATCTCACCTCGTTACCACTCATTTTTCAGGGGAGAATCAGGGTTGTGCTCGAATACGGAACTGTTTCTAACACTTGCATATTGATGCCTACAGCATCAAAAATTTAATGTATGCACTTCATTTACATGAATCATTGAAGAGCAGAGCTCCTTGGGGGAACAGGGGAAGATTAGCCTCTAAATTTGATCCAAATCCTAATGAGGCCAATGGAGATGTTTATCAGGCACCTCTCCTAGACCATTCCTGCCTTATAACTGGGAATCTTAATGGATTCTATGTTGGACTAGGGTGCCAAAAGTGTCCTTTTTATTCCTGCCTTTGACCTCTGGGTAACCTTTAGCTCGATGAGCTGTTTCTTTATTATTCTAATTTCTGTGTCTGATAAAGGAGTGGAATGTTACTGAGTTTCTTGGAAAATGGTTTGGGGTGGGTTCCTGACAGATCAGGTTGGTTAAATTATCCTTAAACTGGGGTCTGCAAAATCAGTGCTCAACTGGTGCTTAACCCCGGATGGACACAGTGAGGTGCCGATAAAACCCAAAGCTATTCCGTGCAGAGGTGTTTTAGCTGCTCACTGCTCATTAAAAATTAACTTTGTTACCTGCAGGACACAGCATTTTGCCCTAGAAATTCACTCCAAATTCTGTGAAGAGAAAAAAAAAAGTTTAAAAAGTAAACGCACTTTTTCTTCGGTTGGTGGAAATATTCAACCTACAAGTCATCACAGGCCTTCTGGATTTGATCTTTGAGGTCTTTTCCAGCCTTAACTGTTCTATTATTCTATGGAGGTTTTCAATTGTCTCCCATTCTTGCCCAGCCTGGTAAATTTGGAATGCTGGGATATCATCTTTCTGCTTGGGGTTCATCTGAAAACACACTGAGAGAGGAGGCTGGGCAGTGTCCCTGTGGGTTGAGCCTTTGTGCTCGGCCCATGCACCGAGGTGATGTCCCAGTGGATTGCACGGCCCACGGCCCTTTCTGCATCCTGGAAATTAAAAACACATTGCGAGAGGTGTCTCCTCCCCACAGCCTGGCTCACCCAGGAGCTGTAAGACATTCATATGCAGAAGAGGCTGCTCTCTCCTTGCTGAAGAGGTGCAGTGTGTTGGCAGGGAGCCCAAAATGAGGGGAAGGCCTGGCAGCTGTTAGAGGCACTTGGAAAAGAGATCAAAGTCTATTAGCTCATTGTCCTTCTCTCATTCCCTCTTTCCACAGCTCCCCAGGATGAGGAAGACACTTTCTCTTTTTTCCCTGTGAACTAGACAGCCATCAGCTGTTCCTAGCTGCAAGAATTATTTTTAAAGTCCCTTCCAACCCAAACAATTTGGTGATTTCATGAATTGCTCTTTCACTCTGTGCTTTGCCATGATGGAGACACAACACAACGAGCAGGTTTGGATGTGGTTCAGGTGACCTGAGGGGACTCTTTCCTTCCTCTTCCACTCCTCATTCAGGTGACCTTTTTTCATGTCTCTGCACAAACTTGTTTCCCTCTGTGTAACAGAAAGGGTGAAGTCTTGCTGTCCCTCATAGAGCACTGTGTGATTTTTTTGGTGATTTTTGGAAGCTCTGTGCTGCACCTCTGAATTAAACCCGAGGAGCATCTGAGCACTGGGAAAGAATCAACACAAAGGACTTGAGGACTTTCACTGAAGCCCTGCACTTCCTTCTCCAAAGTGCCTTCTGCTGTTCTGGCAAAGTCTCTTTTTGTCCAGGGACATTTTCCTAGACTTTTGGCACATTTACAAGGTGGAACGGCTTTAAAATGAAAGGGATCAGGTTTAGATGAGATATTTGGAAGAAATTCTTGGCTTTGAAGGTGGTGAGGCCCTGACTCAGGTTGCCCAGAAAAGCTGTGGCTGCCCCATCCCTGGAAGTGTCCAAGGCCAGGTTGGATAGTGGAAGGTGTCCCTGATCATGGTCTTTAAGGTCCCTCCCAACTCAAACCTTTCTGTGACTCTCTGAACAACCACAATGACATTGGTACATTGACCTGTGACCCTCCTACCATAAATCCAGGTTTGCAGATTGGATTTGACCCCCTGCATAGTCCCGCTGACAATTGAAATCATGTCTACAAAGTGGCAGGGAACATTTCCAGACATTGGAATTGATAATTATGTAGTGGAATTGTTATGATACCCCTTGGAGTGCCTTGTGCATGGCCTAAAAACCTCTTTCCCGAAGAATTTCTGGGGCTGGCTCTGAGTGCAGATCATGTGGCTCATTGCTGACAAACAGTTTCAATGGAACCTCATATTTTGGAAACTAAGAATTCAATACAACAGCAGTGGGCCAGTCCAACAAGCCTCAGCACCAGAGAAGGATCACCAAGGTTATTTCCCTTGTTGCCATAGCTTTGTCCTCAGTGTTAATTCCAAATGCTTTCTGGGTCCCTTTTCATTCTCAGACCACACAGTGCACAAGGGACTGCAGGACATTCCTTGGACAGCTGGATGGCATGAACAGCACCCCTGAGCTGGTGTCTGCACTGCCACCAAAATAAGTCATGCTGAAGAAATCTAATCACACCCCTGCTCTCCATGGATTATGACTTTTTTTTTTCCCTCTACCCAAAGTTTTCAGAAACAGGCGTTGAAATTCATGTGTTGTTACATGGAGGATTGATGAAGTGACTCGTGGGTCTCCTCCTGGGACAGCTTTGAATTTATAGGATGTTTTTATTTATATGTTTTGTTCATATTTATATGAAATATATCTATATTTATGCTTATTTTTAATTTAGATTTAAATTGATGGGGTTTATTTATGTTCTATTATCTGATTTGAGCAGCAAATAGTTCACAGACCCAGGGATCCCAGCTTTTTCAAGCTTGCAGGCAGAACAGTGACTCATCCCAGTCTTCTGTAATTCCTGCTTTCTTTTAGGCTCCCCTCAAGGCAGACAAAGCATGTAAATGGATGAGTCTGGTTTGGAGCTTGTTTATTTGATTTTCCCCTCGGAAGCAGCATGGGCAGTCAGATGTGAGAGTATTTTTTCCTTATCCTTCTTCTCAGGATTGTCCAAGTCCCATTGGTGTTGCCTTAACTCTGGCAGGTTTGGTTTTGTCGTTTTAAAAGTGGTTTTGAATGCAATCACTTCAGTGGGTAACATCTTATCTGTTAAAAAAAAGAAGATGGAAAAATCAGAAATGCCATCCTGTGGCACCAATCACCCTTCAGGCTCTAATCCCAGCAGGGATGGAATCCCTCAAACAAATGGATTGCAAGATTAAGGAAGGAAAACTGCCCGTGTTCCTGCAAAACTCAACGATTCTAGAAACACATTCCCTCTAAAAACAGTATCTAGGGAAAAAGTAGGATTGAAAAAATGTCTGGACTGAACTGTTCAAATTTGGGAGCTAAAGTGGAAAGTGGGGTGAGTGTAGTGTAAATAGTGGTATTTATTAATATTGAATTAAATATTGGGGGCATAATTTTAGGCTTAAATTTAGGCAGCTCTGTGGGGCCAGTTTTTAATCTTCACTCATAGGAGAGAAAGAAATCCTTGACCAGGTGTTGATTCAGGACAGGAATAATTTAGAATCTCTCAAGTGCTTTCTGGTACTGTCCCTTTTCTACTCTCAGCCTTTCATGGCCAAAATAATTTTTGGCAGAGGGGAAGGCATGGAATAACACACCACGATGGTGAAAGTGGCATAGTGAGAGAGGGACTGTGAAAACTTATTTTCTCCTGTGTTTTAAAAAACAGGTTTGAGTGTCTCTTCTAATAAAATAATGCTGTACTCTGTGAATGGAGCTGTTGATGAGATTTTCAGGTGGATTAGGTGCTAATCAATAATGAACCAGCATTAAACTGGCACCTTCTAGTTACTTATAACCAATAAATAAAACAAATGTTTTTTTAATTTACCCTCTTATACACACCTCAAAACTCGTGTTGGCACAACAAGGCCTCGATCCAGCAGTCAGAGAAATAAATGGCAAGACTTGGTTTTGACCTCAGGAGGAGGTGGAGAAAGCTGGACGAGGTGAAACAGAGACAACCATCACACCAGGGTCACATGAAAAGGGAAAGATCGTCATGAAGTCTCTGTGTGCTCTTTTAGTGCTGGAAAATCCTTTCTTACTTCAACAAATCCATGGGTTTAACCAAAAGGCGCTAAACTGGTGTTAGTCACGGCTGTAGAGCTAATTACTTCAGGAAAGGGATTTAACTCAGTCTGGTATCTCAGAGTTACAGAAGCAGCAAAATGACAGAGGTAAGACTGAGACTGAACTCCTTCATTGAGAAAGAACGGGTGAATTTCACACACAGAATCACACACAGAATATTATGAGTTGGAAGGGACCCACAAGGATCATCTAGTCCAACTCACCATCTAACACCCGTACAGAGACCGAGAATAAAGGGTTGGTTTGGGTTTTTTTTCCCCAGGAAATAAAAATAACACTATTTCAGCTCCAATAGTTTAATAGTAAAGTTGAAATTTGACAAATTGGTCTTAGTTTACAGACTCGGAGCTACATTCCCTCAATTTTTGGTGGCCATGTGATTAATATGTGAAAAAATCTAACCCACCCCAATCTAACTCCAAATGTGAGAGCAGCCAGAGTCAGCAGGGAGGAACACACATCTCGTCACACAGGCAGAGGGATAAATGGAACAAGCAAAAGTCTGATTTGTTATTGCTCCCATCTGGAGGGTAAACCTGACATTTCTATCTGCCAATAGCAATTTATTGTGAAGCAGAGCCACGGGGAAGGTTTCTTGCTAAATCAAGCAAAAGGAATGAACCTTGTGTTACAACCAAATAAGAAGCTTAATCACAGCCTACATGTCTGGGTGCATAAATAATTCAAATATATGCAGCTGCTTTTTCAATGTATTAAACCCAAATCTCCCAAAGAGCCTCATGAAAAACAAAAATTAATATTCCATTAGTAGAGAAACTGAATATCTTTTAAGTTCAGGTTTGTTCTCATTTTGTCTTAGGGGAAGAAAGACCTTTTTATGACCCACAAGGAAAATAACTGTGTTAATGATCATCTCGTGGTTGTTCTATCCGAGTTAATATCTCTTTCACATGGCCAAATTCACTCTGATGAAGCCACAATACCCTAAAATTATTCTAAAGATTACTGTCACTGAGCCAAGGGCATGAGTTTCAGGTGTATTACTGGAGGTAGCAAATGTTTTCTCTGCTTTTTTGAAAAGCTCTGAATTTGTATTTTGCTTGCAAATGGTGACCTTCCCTGAGTGCTAATGTAGAAAGGATAATTATGTTCTTAACAACAGCAGTGCCTTTTCTGGTCATATGTAATTTTTTATATCATAATACCCAAGGTTTCCATGGACATTGGTCACCAAAAGATTCTTATTACAAGAGTTTCAATTCAGTATTAATACAGAAGAGAAGCAAATTACAATTATCCCTATAAAGAAAGAGTATTTCCATCAAAACTATAATTGTTGTCGCTTTCCTCCTCCGGCTTTGAACTGAAGTGGCCTCTTGTCCTTTTCCATCGTTGCCTTCCATGATGCCCATTTTTCTTCACAAGAACTTGTTACCCATTTTTTTGTGCTCACTAATTTGACAGGAACTAGAGTGGCTCTGGCTGTGGGTGCTGGTGATCCATCCAGTCATTGAAAATCCACGTTCCCCTTGGCAACACCTCTGCAGGAATCACCTCAGACACATCCACGAGGAATCTCTCAATCCCTTCATTCTTTTGGATTCAATGCATTCATTGAGAGCTCTTTGCCTGGTGCACATTTTGCCCCTTTCAAAGAGAAAAAACCTGGGAATTTCAACATCTGCCCCGTCTTTTAGTTTCCAAAGTCCTAAACCAGACAACTTGGAGTTATTTGAGTATATTTGAATTGAGCCTCAATTAATCTGCTGTGCCCGGACAGAAGAATTCTCCCCTAAACTGAATTAACTGCATTGACAAGAACTCTCCAGAAAGGAGTTCAAAGGAGCGGCTCTGACATTAAAAGCTGCTTAATAGATACATAAAACAAGGTGAGAGGAATTTCACCCAGAAAGTCAATACACTGTTACAATAACAATTGCTCCTTGCTTTGTGTTTACAAAGCTGAAAGTAATTTTTCTCACTTTGTACTTAGAGATAAAGCAGTGCTGCTCTGTACGTGAAAAGAAATGTAGTTTTTCAGCCTCTCTCCACAGAGATACAGTGGTTTTATGGGGAGAGACATTATGTGGTACATTTTTCCACACACTGTGGCTAAATCCAACCTGTGGTTGGATGGGATCTGTGTCCTGGGATGGGAGGAATTTGTACCTGCCCTGTCAGGGTTATATGAAGAAAGAAAATCTATTTAACTGAAGTGCGCACACTTGGGAAGGTCAGAACAGCTTTAAATTGTGGGTCAGGCTTAACAGGAGTTTAGAACAAAAGGAAACTGCAGTGTCCAACTCGCCAAGTCACATTATTAGTTTTAATTTGTTTTTCTTCTGGTTCATGAAAAGTAAAACCCCCCTGATAATGAGTTTCTGCAGCCAGATTACAATAGGGAGGACTCTGCCATTTCTCTTCATCCCTGAAGTGCTTCACCCTTGTGTGTCACTGTATTTTTCCAGCCCTCTCAAGTGTTTATCATCTGACAAGAGAACCTGAGTGTGTGTGACCCACTCAGAACCTGTCTCAAATGCTCCCTAGAAATTTCTCCTTTGCTGGAGCAATTGCTACTTTGCTCTTTGCCTTGAACAACACCTAAAATGTTTCTTCCCTCTGAACAGACCGTGGTACTTCAGTTAATATTGAATCTGAAGAATTTCACTCTTTTTCAAGGCTTGGGCAACTTCCAGAACGGGAATATTACTATGGATGTGAGCAGCTCTCAAAAGAGTGTTCCATTAATTTACATTCTGCTGTGTAATTAGATTGGCATGTCAATAACGAGAGTTGCTGAATTCTGTATGTCTTTTGTCGATTTTAGGAAAGGTTCCCATTGACTCTCATAACTCCTTAGCTCCACAGATGTAACCTTTGTGCTTCTAATCTGCCACGGGAATTATGTGTATTATAAACGACATACCAATTAATCATCATGTATTTAGAAGTGAGCTGACGTAGTAGAATATTAAATGACAGAAATCTGGAATGGTTTGTGTTGGAAGGGACCTTAAAGACCATCCAGTTCTGGTCACAAGTACAGGAATTCTCTCAGGAACTGCTGGTCCCTGGCCAGTAATGGAAGAAAGGAAAGATAAAACCATCCAGGTTTCTTCCCCAGGTCAGATGTGTGTGATCACAAATAACCCTTTAATTTACAAACAGATGCTTGGAAATGTGGCCTTCTGGAACATCTCCCAAGGAACCCCCTGCTTGGACCCCTGTCCGTGAACTGAATGGGACACAAGGAGAGAGGGTTGGAATTCAGAGGAGAAATAAATCACACGGGCACTGAATTGGTGGGAAATGCATGATAGGATGGAGTGAAACCCTGCACCCAGTCCAAACCAAAAATCTAATTTCACACATAAATTTATTACACATAATAAATTCCTTCCTCTCTGCCAACTGAAGTCATGTTTCTACCAGATCCCCGTATTTTTTAGTTGGGAGCAGAGAGGACACAATGAAATATTATGGATTCTAACTGCTTTGTGGCAAAGATCTCAGAATTAAGTGGCTGATAAGAAACAAGCATTGATTAGGCATCCCAGTATAGTAAATCTGTAAGGGCTGGGGAGGCAGGTTCTTGGCAGCAATGGCCAACTCAATATTGGGGTCTTGCTGCCTGTATCTTCTTTCCTTTGTAAAATAAGAATCACAAGTGGTAAAAAGTGATAAATGGGGTGTAGCCACTTCTCAGGACCTGCCAGAGGGGATGGGGATAGGGCACTGGCACAGGTTGATCAGAGAAGCTGTGACCGCCCCATCCCTGAAGTGTCCAAGGCCAGGTTGGATGGGGCTTGGAGCAGCCTGGGATAGTGGGAGATGTCCCTGGAGCTGGAATGAGATGATCTGGAAGGTCCCTTCCAACCCAAACCACTCTAAGAAGTCATTAATTACTTGTATAATTACTGCTACAGTCAGATCTCCTGTGTTTGTCAATGCAAGCACAGTGACAGTGTGTGTAGACAGTGCTGACGTGGGTGGGTTGAGTGTCTCTTTTTGTGCTTGTGATGCCCAGACCACCAGTCCTGTGGGATCATCTGGTTGTAACAAGTCCAACTCAAACCACCACCCTGAGCAGGAAATTACATCCTAAGGTGCCTTTGGTCATTGCAGGTGCCAAATGTTGCAGAGAGCACTGGATGGCAGCTGTTTCCCAACTTATGGGTAAACTTTTGGTCTCTCACAGTGGTATGAGATTTCCATGGGTGAAATGGACCCCTCGTGTCTGCTCTCAAAAAGCTGCTCAGAAGTTCTCCTACCATAGGGCCTGGATGACTGGCAGATGAGTGTCTTCAGTTCTGAAGAGAATGACAACAGGCAGGTTTGGGGGTTTAAAACATATATATATATATATATATATTTGAGGTTTTCTCTTATTGAACTGCTACAGTCTGTGATGTAAGAGACAGACCTTTGCTTTGATGTGTCCATCCAGGATACTGAAGGAATTCTCCTGGGGCTGAATTTGAATACCACAGTATGAGAGAACTGGAGGATACTCCACCATCCAACCCTACACTTGTAACAATCAATATATTTATATTTGTGTGTGTGGGTACATGTACCTGCAAATATAGGAATCATTTTAGATCTCTCAATCATGGCAAAATAACCATAGACCCTTCACCCACCCAGCTCACACAATGGAGTTGCCTTCAGTGTGGAGGTTTTGGGGATCACTCATGCTGGGGCTGGTACTGATTCATCTGCTTCTGATGTTCCCATAGAAGGTCTTCTCAACACCCTGATCTAAATGAAGATGTCCCTGCTCATTGCAGGGACTAGAAGACTTTTAAACTCCCTTCCAATCCGAATATTTGTATGATTTTACGAGACATTTAGTCAAGCTGGTTGAACCTATGAAGTATGAGGTCATTATGCTGAACTCCAGGCAACTTCCTCACCAGCTCACCACCTCCTTCTTAGCCCTTCCTCCTCTCTCCCTGTCTTCAGGGCTGTGAGAAACACATTGAAGTATCAGGTGGAACACCACAGACACAATGTCTTCACGATGGTTTTATTGCTTCTTTCCAGCAGCGTCAACCACAGAGAAGAACCTCCTCTGAAGCAAGGAGATGAACCAAATAGGAAGGGGGGAAAAATAGCCAGTTCATTGCATATGTACAGAGTCAGAACAAAATAAATAACATCAGGCAAAAGGCCATGAAACAAGGCAGAGGTTTCACCTGTGCTGAGCAAGCAGCCTGTTCCCACTGGCATGAAGGATACATCACAAGCACCAAGGTACAGAAAAGTCCACAGAGATGGTGATTCTCTGTTCACAGCCAGTTCCCACCATTCTCTGCTGTCAAAGCCTATTTACAGGGGGGTAGAGCAGAGGTGCTTTTACAGCTTGACTAAAAAGACTCAGCTGGCACCAGCTACTGACCAACAGCTTGAGGTGTTTGAAACAGAGTCTGAAAAATGCACTTTGGAGTTCAGAAGTGCCTTTTCGAACTTAATTAATCATCATCGTCTGAGTATCAAAAATGAGTTTTTTTTTTTTTTAATGTGCTGTTCAGATTTCCTCTATGTACAAATGTACAATGTCCACAAAACTGGGATATAAAGCACTTAGTGCCCTGTTGATGCCAAGGTGGGTGTTCTAAAGGCCTGGCCCTAGAACCCAAACGGGCATTATTTTTCTTACAGAACTGTTATGTGGTCTCCAGTCCCAATGTTTTTCCTCCTCTCTGTGACTTCACAGTATTCCAGAAAAAACAGGGTTTCAAACCCAGGGCTCTCCAGGGTATAGCACACCACCATGCAAGCAAACAGGGGGTTAGGAGATTCAGTAAGAGGTGGGAGACATGGCCCATGGTCCCAGGAAACTCCTAATTCCTAAAAGTCACAGCTGTACAGGTCTGCAGGGGAAATAACAAGGTCAGAACAAAATTAAATATATAATTGTAATTATACCTAATCAGACTAGCACATAAATACTGGATTTGGAGAGGGGATGAAAAGTTGATTGATGGAAAAATCCCAGATTGAAATCCATGCTGGTCTGGATTTTAGGATATTTGAACTCCGTTGCACCAGTGATGCCAGCAGAGTCATTCTGGGTTGACATGGGTGTGAGGGCAAGAGCTTGAGCTCCTGCTCTTCAAGAGTCACCTACAACCAAGCAGCTTTAAGGTCCTGCCCACCAGCGTCATCAGTGTGGGAGAAGGGCAGAGGCACATCCTGAGTCAGGGAGCTCAGGACTGCAGCCCCTGTCCCCAAGGGTTTGGCACATTCGTGGATGCACAGATGCCTCAGGAGGAAGCACAAGGCTGGGAAGGAAGCTGGGCTGTGTCAGCAGCCCAGTCGAGATACTTTCTTCAGCTCAACGCCCCACCTGAAAGCAGAGGCTGGGACATGGGGGAAGGACGAATGTTCCACGTGGGCTTTGATGGATTCACCTTCCAGAGAAGGAACATTGATCCTGATCCACCTGAATTTCCATAGGCCCTTTATCAAACCAAGCTGAACTTGTGCAGACAGAACAAAATAAGCTTCATGAAGACATTTCCCAGTTTGAGAGGTTCCCTTTTAGTCTGAAAATATTTCGTACTTCCTGCAGAAACTCATTGGATTTTTTCCCTTGTTTAAACACTGGGGTGAAGGTAGAAAGAATGGAGGCAAACTATTCCCACCAAACCCCTTTAATCCCTGCCATGGAGCCAACTGATGTTCATTCTCTCCTGAGCTTCCTCTGGAAATTGATTTTGCTTTGAAATAACCAGTATTTCATGAATCAGCAGATGCATCTCTCTCTGAAAGTATTTCCATCAGACTGAAGAAAAAATACAACTGCTTCCTAGACAAAAAACCCAAAACAAAATAAAAGAAACTACTCAGATGTTTCACTTCCTGGCATTTTCTTTCCCCTTTTTCACTCCACGACTGCAGCAATGCTGCTGCTGCAAACATACCTGTGATTTAAAAAACTTGTTTCAATTTAATGCCCTAAAATTCTGCAACAGAATTTCTTTGCTGCTCTTTTCTAGACCCTGAACGTGGTCATATTCACATTTCTTGCTGCTTATGAGAGGGTCACAGAACAACACAGGTCCCAGCTGAGTACAAATATCTTTAGATCCCAGTTGAACAGAAACATCTGCAGTCTAATCTTACTATTGAAGTTTGTACCTCCATGCCTTGAGACAATAATTCAATGTTTATATTGTAATTTTCCCCTACTTATTAATAATTTTTAATAATTTAATCACTGAAATACAGAGTGACTAATTAAGAGGAGATGCTTTCTCTCACTAGTATAAAAAGGGGATTAAGCAGTCCCAGACTGAAGATAAAGAAATTATTTTAAAGGCAGATCCCAGTTTAATGCTGGTGTAATTCAGGAGTCACTGCAGTGAACTGACTGATGCATGTGAGAACAGAATAGAGTGGTCACTTGCAGTGAAGTCCTTGAACAGTTTATTGATGAGTTGGATGAACAACAGAGCAGAGGAGGCCAAGTCATGGAGCCAAATTCCTCTGATCCCAGTGCCATCACTTGATTGTTCAAATCCCCAGAGTGAAAAGCTTTGATTTCACCACTGACTCCTCTGATTTCCTGAAATATGAGGCCAAGGCAGCTGAGCTGGCAGCTCTGCTCTGCCTCTATCACTAATATTGCCATGCCTGTCACAGCAGGTATATTCAGCACGTTCATTAAATCCCTCAAACACCCCTGACAGCATAATGGCAACGTGGCTGGATGTTCTGTGATGGAATAATTGCAAACAGGATGCCTGGGGCGCAGTTCTGGCATACTGATGTACTCCACAGTTTTGGGAGAAGCCCCTCAGTTTAGGAAAGAGCTTATCCTCAGATTCCTGAACAGCCTGGTGGTGAGTCTCACAGGCTGCAGAAGACCCTGTGGAATGGGTAAAGGAGCAGCTGGATTTTTTCCCTGTCGTGTCTCTGGAAGGCAAACACGTTCTTGCTGCCTTTGGCACATGGTTGATGCTGGCTCAGGTCAGCACAGGGCTGAAACAGAAGAAAAGCTGCAAACGCAAAGCAGAAAGTCCTCCTGCAAATGGAGTTACAAGTGCAGGGAGAGGAAAAGGAAGGTGAGGAAGAGAGGGAAATGCACAATTTGTGTCACTGCTTATGGCTCACAGACCTTCTACCCCAGCAGGGCTGCCTGCAACAGATGGGGAGGGATTCCCTCACACCCCACAAAGGAGGCTGCTGGCAATGGAGCATCACTTCTGCTCGACAGCTCTGTGCTCAAGCTCCTCTTTTCCTCGTCTGGCTCCTGGGATTCCAGTTCACACCTCAGACACCTCACTGGATGCACTCACAAGACTTGGCAGTGCTCCCCTGCAGCCCATCAGATTAGCTGGGAATAGTTCCCATGACAGATGAAGAGGGTGAATAACTGCAGCCTCGTGAATCAAATCCTTCCCAGAATGACTCTCTTCAAAACTCTGAACCACTGAGACAAAAATTTTACATCAAGTAGAACGACCTGGAAGCTGAGAGAGAATTTTGCCAGATCCTTGCTTTGAACCAGGCACAGGACAAGAACTGGTGCTACTGGTGGGATTTCTCCACTATTTCCCACGTGAGTTCCCAACCCAGGCCTGAAAGTGCTCACCAGAGCAACACAAGAACCAAACACAAAGAGAATCTCAGAATACCCTGTGAGCTGGAAGGATCACCAAGTGCAACTCCAGGCTCTGCACAGGACAACGCCCAAAAAATCACACCATGTGCCTGAGACACTTCTTGCAGTTTGCCAAGCTTGGGACTGTGCCCACTAGAAAAATAAAATAAAATAAAATTTTAAACATTCTCTTGATTTCTCTGAATGCTGGGAATCAGGAGGGCTGCTAAGAGAGCACTTTGATGATCTTACAGCACGTCAGAGCTGGGTTCTCTGGTCTCTGTGTAACAAAGCCATAACAAAGCTGGCTGGCCTGGGCTCACCAGCACTTGAATTCCAGGAATCTCCACAACATGTGCCCACCCTCGGAGGTTTTACAGGCTGGGTAGCCATGGCTACACTGTGGAGACATGTGAGTTACCTCACTGAACACTCATGAGTGCACATATCACAGTTTCTCATTCCCCTTACTGTCTTCAGCTCTCAGTGCTGCTCTCAATCCCACACACAGAGAAATAATTTGGAAGCACTGAGCTCAGCTGGTAAAAGGTGTAGCTCTGGGAATGGTTTTGGTATGGAATACTGCTCCACCAGAACTGAGGAAGAACTGGATGTCCTGATCTGCAAGTCTCCTGCTGGGCTGGGTGGTTTGGCTGTGAGTCACAAATGCTTCAGGCAAGCAAAGAAACAAGCCAACAAACCACAAAACCACCAAGTTAAAGATGCTTTCCTCCAACCACCTACATGTAATGATGCAGCAATGAAAGTCCAGGGGCTGTTGATACCTGGTCAGCAAGTTGAGATCTCTGAACTCTGAAAGAGAAGTTCACTTGCCTTTCCAGGATCATGTGTTGGTGACCCAGATTCTCCTTCACAAGGACACGTTTTAGTAGGATGACAGCAACCTAATTATTGAGTGTACACGTGGGCTGGGCAAGAATTTCCCACTCTCAGTGCAGAACTGGTACAACACCATTTGATGCAGTTGGGTGGGACACAAACCTGAGCATCTGTATCCTTGTTTTTAGTGTCCTCAGTCAGAATTTGGGATCGTGGGGATTGCTTAAATTGCAGTGCTTAAGGAGGATTGGGGTTCACACCTCTCCTTTGCCTCTCCATCATGAAAGGAAGGGAAAAAAGAAAGATTATTCCCTTGGTTTTAAAGGGATCCGTGCACATTCTTCACATAGGGATCGCCCCTAGACGGAAACTAATAGGCCTTCAGAAAAGAGGTAAAATGCACAGACACCTCCTAAAGATCTAACAATGCCTTTCATCAGAGGATGAAAGCTTCCTACAAAGGCTAAAGAAGAAATCAATTTTATAGCTCCTTCACTCCTTCCTCCCTCCTGGAGTGCCAGTTATGTGCTGAGACAACCTTGTCCTGAGGAAAGCAGTTTCGCTTGCTGCTGTGATTTTCTCAGTCTGGAGAGTGGCTCCTCATGTCAGGTCTGATCCAATTAAGGATTACAGGCCTCTGCATCTCCCTTTCCTGGCAGTGTGTGCTAAGCAGGTGCAAACGAATTACACACCAATTATTTCCCCCGATCCCTAATGATCCTGGGTGCACTAACGCACCAAGATTGAGGGGAAAACTTCTGGAAGAATGAAGAGCACAGCCATGCTCTGCTTTTGGGATCTGTACCTGGTTTTCACACATGCAAATGGAGTTTCCTGGCCATTGAATGCAACCAAAGCAAACATCATGTCATGAGCATGGCACAGAGAAGGGCATTCTCACGCTGTTCCTTCACAGCGACCTGCTTTTCCAGAGAGTACCCAAGGGTGCTTGGAAAGCTTTTGCAAATGAGGATGGTGGGTTATTAGCAGAACACACTGCAGCACTGGGGGCACCCTCTGTGGGACTTTCCTGGTGCTGCAGCTTCACCTTCCCCTGTGTAAAATGCAGGGGCCATGCACTGGCCTCTCCCTTTTGGCTCCTGTTCCTTCTCCCCGCGTCCTTGATTCCATCTTCGGTGCCTTATCATCGCCTCTTACCCACAGGAATTTTGGCACATTCATATGTTTGGCATTTTCCCCTGCTTCTTGCCTCTCTTTCCTTTACTGGCTCATTTGTGTTTTTTTTTTTAAAGTGCAATTTATCTGTTTCAGAGATGCCAGTTTCGCTAAAGCCACGAAGGACTCAGGCTCTCCCCTCCCTTACTCCCCTGTACTTCATTAATTATGACACATCAGGATCTCCCAGGCTTTCCTCCAGCGACTGGGACCTTTACTCATAGTTATCAACCCCCAAGGGTTTGAAACGGAGGCGTGAAAGGCCTGAAAAGAGGGAGAGGAAAAGAGTTTCTCTGCCTCTCTGCTTGTCCCATCTTGTTCTGGACGCCGGTGGCTTTTCCAGTTGTGTGTCCTGCCGTTGGCTCATGTGGAGCATTGTCATTTCACAGGGGTTCATCGCTGAATCCCGAGGGATCCTTCTGTCTCTCAGTTCCTCTTTTGGACGCTCAGTGCTTGGAGAGCCCGTCCCCGTCACACCAGAGAGAATTCCGCCTGGAAGCCGGAGCACCGGCGCGTCTTTGGCGAGCACTTGGTCAACATGGAGATCTGGGTGCTGAAGTTGGTGCCATTGCTGCCTAAGGAAGGGTGGTGGTACTTCATGTCCGAGCCCAGGAACCTCTCCAGGTGCCACCTCCGCCACTTTCTCTTGAGCTCAGCTTGGACCTGGGCATGGGAAAAGCGGGACAGTCAGCACAGGGCACCAGCTGCTATTGCTCTGACTTCACTGGAAGCAGCTACGGGCTCCCAGAGGCCAAGAATCACCCCATAGAGGTCACTAAACTCAGCCTGGCCAGAATTTTAAGCCACACAGAAAAGAGGGGATGTCCCAGACAGTAAACTACTGGAGCAAAATCCCTGAGTTTCAGCAGAAACGTGAGCACAGGGAATTTCTTATTGACACAGTGAAGGTGCCAGACTACTAAACTTCAATGGCAACATACTCTACATTTTGGGAGTATAGTTAAATTGGTTTTTTTTCACTGCTCTGTTTTTGGTCCTAATACAAATGATTTAAGTGTAGCTTCTTTGCAAAGCCATTAATACAGCTGTGGGGTTTTTCTGTCAGAAGCTACTTGTTCCTGCTCAGATACTTTACAGAAACATTCTGATTTACACTGATTCAAACCCTGAACAAATCTGGCCACTCTCCTTGTCCCCTCTTGCAGCTTTGCAGCCCGAATTTTTAGATAGCAATACGAATTAGGTAAAAAACCTGTGCCTGAGTGGCTCTGGGACAAACAAGCACAGGAACAGCACGACACCAGGATGAGAATCCCAGGACTAGAAACGTGGGAAAGGCAAGATCAATGCCTGCAAGGTAGAAACATGTTTACCAGGCACTGCCCTGTGCCTAACAAGTCACGTCAATGCCTGTATTGGTTTTGGATCATTAGTGAGTTTGTGTGGTCCTGCCCTGGGCAGGATTGCTGGCAAAGGTCTCTGCTGGAGCTGAGCTCTGCCCTGCACACACTACCTGACGTGCCCATGGCATTGGCATGGCTGAGGCAGCATCAGAGCTGTAAGAGTGAAAAACTGGGATTCTGGACGCTCTTTGTCTCTCTAGGAAGCTGGAACACAAACCCAAATCACAGCTTCTTCTTGCTTGTCCCTGCTCTGTTCATTGAGCTGAAAGAACTGATGGCAGCAGTTCCAAGTTTTGAGCTGCTCACACCAACTTGGTCACCTTTGTGAGATGGGTTTAATCAGCTGAATCTGCTATGGGCAGGTGGGACATGATACAAAAATATCAGGGATAATGAGCCTCCACCTTGGCAGTGGGGCCTGGTTCTGTGGAGGATTCCTTGAGCATGAGCTCATCCTGCCCTGCTGAAGGTCCTGTCCTTTGGGATCAGGGCTTGTGCAAGGTCATACAAGAGTTCTGCTGATGCTGTGTCATGAGTAAAGGATGGACTCAAAAGCAGTGCACACAAAAATCCTGGTATGTTTATTAGCTGTGCTGAAAACTGTCAGGCAACTGGTTGTTTTTTTTTTCTGGAGTGAGTGATTTGACTTGGATGCTCCCCCCCAGCATCGTAACATCAGGATCAGGAATGGGACATTTCTCAATCCATTCTCCACAAGCCTTAGACAGAAAGATTAACCAAAAAATTCTGCTGCTCTTACCTCTCCGTTGAGAAAACAGTACAGAACAGCCACCACAAATCCCTGGGGAAAAGGAGAGAACAGGCTTTTAGCATTAAAGCCAGTGATCTAAAGGGAGAGATCAGGATCACTAAGGTTGGAAAAGACCAACCATTAGTCCAACAGTGCCATCTTCACCACCAAACCGTGCTCCCAAGTGACACATCTAGATGATTTTTGAACAGTTCCAGATGCCAGTTGTGATGTAGACAGGGATGTTAACTCATCTGCCAATAAATAAATCTTGCCTGTCATCTCCCTGCAGGCTGTGAGAATGTGGCTGGAGCTGGTAATGGACAGAACCACTGGGATGAAACACTTAACTAAGTCCTTCTTTTCATGCAACAGCAGAGCCAAGGGGAACTCTCCAACACTGAGTGGAGTGGAGCATGTGGGAGGGTCTAAGAAACAAATTTCATGAGGACTGAAGTGGAGGACAGCCCCATTATCCATCCTGGTGGGGAAACTCTCTCCTACACCATCAACTGGAATCCTGCCTGAGCAGGATCTACTGGCAGGTCCTGCCTTATTAACGAATGGGAAACTTCAAGCAAGTTAAGTGGTTGAAGACAAACCAAGTCCCTGCTAATGGTCAGAAAAACACTCTCACCAAAGATGATTTATCTCACCTTACACTATAGAATCACAGAATGGTTTGGGTTGGAAGGGACCCTAAAGATCACCTTGTTCCATGGGCAGTGACACCTTTCAGTAGACCAGGTTGCTCCAAGTCCTGTCCCACCTGGCCCTGAACATGTCAGTAATATATAAACCCAACTGAGGTGCTTCTTTTTCCCCATTAAGCATGAGAAAACACAGGAAGACTTATGTATAGAGCTAAATTTTCTTTTCAGGTGCCTAAAATGAAGAATCTCCTTCTGGAATTCCAGGAGGCAAAACATAAAATTATCTTCCACCCTGGCCAAACAGAGTGAGTAGGTTTTTTTTCCCCACAGGTATCAGGGAAGTATTGGGCATGGCCAGGAAAAACCAGCTCACACATTTGCTTATTGCCATGTCAAACTCCTTGCACTTCTCCCCTGACAGATCTGGTGACTGACTGGTGGCCCAAAGGGTGGCTTACCTGGAATGACCCAACCACGAGCTCAAAGACCAGCTTAACTTCTGCTTTGAAATTGTCAGGGAAGAAAACAAACATGATGTAGTGAATGCCGAAGAGAGGGATCAGCAGCAAGGTGGACTTGGCCAGTCTCCTGTTGGAAAGACAAACATGAGTCATAAGGGGAAGGGGAAGAGGAGCTAAAGGGTGTGAGATGATGAGAAATCCCACAGCTGAGCCCTATGCAACCCCAAAAATTTAATTTGCTGCAGTGCATATTTGCTGATTGCCTGACCTGTGGTGATGGAGCCTCTCTCTACATGTTAAGTGACTTTGTTTGCCCTCAGGACACGTGATATGGGACATTTACCCTGAGATCCTGGAAACATTCACCTTCCAACAGCAGCCTTGAGTGAGGGAGCATCAGGAGGCTGCCCTCATCCAGGGGGAAGAAGTGTCTGGGGCACAGCAAAACAGGGGGTGTGGAGATGCCACTCACAGCTTAACCTCCCTGGGATCCCTCTGAGGAGCTGGGCTGGGATGCAATGACACGTGGAGTCGGACATGTGACAGTTCAGAATGACCAAGGACCTTGCTGGGAGCGTTTCTTGCTCATTAACAACTCCCATATATGGATTTATATACATGTCTCCAGCTAAGGCAGAGTGATCAGCCCTACATTATTTCTCCTTTTTCCACAGAATGCAGAAGGCTGGTGATTTCAGATGTGAAAAAGTGACATCTTTATTCCTAATAGCTCCACTGGAGGTATTGCTTTCTCCTTTTTCTCTTCTTCCCCTCCCACCAGAGATCTTTTTTTCATCTCTACAAGCTAAATCATCATCTAGAGCTGTCTTTGTTTTCTGGGAATTTCACAAAATTACAGCTTCTGGGAGAGAAATGGTATGTTTAGCTCCCAATAATGACAGGCTATTGCACAATGAATTCCCCAAAGGAGGGGGAGGAACAGTATTAGCACTTAATGGCATCAGGCTGCGTAATCAGAGGCCTCATTAGGAAAAGATGCTAAGTTATTAAATGTAATCATTATTAAAAATAGACGGCAGAAAGAAAATGAAATCAAGGGTCTAAGGGTGCTTATGGGTGTTTTGGTCACCCACATCCTGTGGCATGCCCCTCTCTCAGAGGCATCTAGAGGAAATGAAGCTAAGGATAAGATGTTGGAAATACTTGTTCTTCCATCTAAAATCCCTTCACCTCCAAAGCCTCATCAGGCTCAGGCCTCTCAAACCATCTTCATTTATTTGCCACCTGCACAGGCCCACTGGGATGTGCCAGCCTTACTCAGACAATGCTCATCTCTGTAGCTCATTGGAATGGTCTGCCCAGGGAGGTGGTGGAGCCGCCATCCCTGGAGGTGTTTAAGAGAAGGAAGACTCGATGATGAGCTCAGTGACATGGTCTAGTTGGTGAGGAGTTGGACTAGATGATCCTGTGGGTCCCTTCCAACTCGGAATAACCAGTGAACCTGTGAACTTGACAGGATTTTGCCTTTCCCAACCCCCTCACTATCAGGCACAGCCCTGCTCTTCAGGAGTAGATCCAAAATCAGTTATCTTGGGTGTCTTGCTCTGCCAGAGGACTGTCCCTGTTTCTGGTGATGACCAGTGCTCCATGTTCCTCATTCTCAGAAGCAGCTCTGGCCAGTGAGACCCACATTACCATGACCAGGCCCTAATTCCCACAGCTCCCAGCATATGAGAACTCAGCTCATTTTCTCAGCAGATCACAGTTCAGGGAATATCAATAATGGCTTTGCAGAGATCCCCCCTCTCTCTCCAATCTCTGAGGAACAGTCAGCCTAGAGGAGATGACACCTCTGTGTACTGTGTTCCTAGAGATGGTGTTTGCAACTTCCACTAGATTAGACAATTTTATCTTTGCAGACAACACTGGGACTTCAGTTACAACATTTGCCCTCCTGGCTGGACGGTGGCAATGAAAAGGACATAAATGCCAAACCTTGAGCCCCCTCCTCCAATTTGCACAAAACCCCAAACCAGCTTCTTGCTCCCAGCACTGAGCTTCCCCAGATGCTGAGTGATGGTTCTAGCCCTGTGACATTTAAAATACTGCATCCCTAAGCACTGCAAAGGGGAAAATCATCTTCCCCAGTCATGGTGTAATTTCTCCCAGAAAGCCACAGCCTGGCTGTGCAGGAGGCAGAACTGCCTGGAGATTGTCTAAAGGTTGCATATACCTTCTGGAAGCCATGGATTCTCAAAACCCACATCACTTGCATTCCCAGCACATCTTAGAGTCACCCTCTCTGACAGATATACATGATGACAGGTAATTTAGGGAAAACACATGTCCAGTAGCCTGCATGGAACCTACTCCTCTCCTTGGGAATGGGCGTGAGGGAGCCAACATTTTAGTCAGGCTCCTTGAAATCTTAATGGAAAAGTTACTCAGAAAACTTTGATGGCAATATTGATCTAGGAACCTCCAGGAAAGAAAAGGAAAAAAAAGATGATTTTTGCTCAAGTTTTCCATTGCAGAAAACAAATTCTATTTGCCTGAAATAAATGTCTCATTCTTGCACATGTCTCTGTCATTTCCAGAAAACTGTTTTGGGAGACTTGTTGTTACAGTTTCCAATACATAAAAGCCCAGTTCCCTGTCTGTAGCACTAATGAATGAGTCAGCAGAGCACCTGAACTTCCAACCTGAAGCTTAAACTGAAACCACTTGGAATTGGAACAATGCTGACAACGTCAGTGTGCTTTTAGAAAATAAACAACACAAAATAAACAAGAGAAGGAGGGAGAAGTGCAAATCAGGTATCCCTGACGTTGTTTGTTTAAAACAGATCTGCCTCAGCTTTGGCAGGACGAACACACACAGAATCATGGACTGAGGTTGGAAAAGACCTTCAAGATCATCGATCCCCACCTTGTCCCCCAGCCCAGAGCACTGAGTGCCATGTCCAGCCCTTCCTTGGACACCTCCAGGGATGGGGATTCCACCACCTCTTGGGCAGCCCCTTCTAATGCTTAACAACCCTTTTGGTGAAGAAATCCTTACAAATCCTTTCTGAAGTCCAACCTGAACCTCCTCTGGCACAGCTTGTCCTGTCATTCGTTACCCCAGAGAAGAGACTGACCTGTCTCCAACATCCTTTCAGGGAGTTGTAGACAGTGACAAGGTCACCCTGAGCCTCCTTTTCTCCACGCTGAACACCCACAGCTCCCTCAATGTTTCACTAGCAGCAGTTTTTTGCTAAGATCTCTTGTATCCTCCAGGTAAAAGCCCTTGAAGCTGGCAGCAGCATTTGAGATCATATGAGAACGACATGCAAAACCATCCGCTTACCTACAATCACAGATCACATGTCTAATGGCAGTCAGAAAATTGCTGGACCCCAGGTGTCTGCACAGACAGCTGTCTAGACATCAACAATTTAGGACCACTCTGAGAACTCCTCTTGGTGGGACCCAGACTTCAGGCTGGCACACACTAATATTCATGTACAAAGGAAAGTCTGGTGCCTCATGTCCCACCACTGTCAGTACAGCCAACAGAGACTTCCAGAGAAGACTCTTCCCAGAGAGTGTGGCTGGTGGCCAGATGACACTTCGTGAGCGTAAGAGTCTCTCATAGGTCCTGAAATGTCCTAAAGCATCTCATATGGCCTGGACACATTAAAGTTTGAGACCAGGTTGGATGGAGCTCTGATTAATCTGGTCTAGTGGAAGGTGTGTCCTTCTACTGTGGCAAGGGATGGGAACACAACCATCTTTGGGATCCTTTCCAACATAAACCATTCTGTGATTCTGTGATTCTATGAAGTGAGCAGCTAATTCATTCCCGAATGGAACTGAGATGTCTTTCCAGGTGGAGAAGGAAGGTGAGGAACTGCAGATGTGAAGATCAGTTGTACTTCAGTAGAACCTCCTCTTGAGCAGGTCAGTGAGGGAGAGCCTGTGCCCTCCTTACTGCTGTGCTACACTTGTTTATGAGGCACAAAGAGCTTTCCTGGAAGCTCCCACTTCATTGGAAAATGTGCCCTGAACCCAAAGCTCAGCACGACCTGCGAGGTAATTTGGGCATAACCCTTCTGGTGTGTGTTGGCAACACTTCTGCTGAGGTGAACAGGAGCCAACAGCTCCAGGACTCTGCTTAGTGCTAGAACATATTTCAATATGCTGATTTAATCTACACACCTGGCCAAAGCTGTTGCAAATCTGGGGTACACAAAGAGAAAATTCCTGACTGGAAATACGGGAAGGGAGAGGATAGAAAACACAGGGTCTGGTAAGGTTGGTGTGCTGTGATGACAGAAAACAAGGTAATTGGCTTTGGCTGCAGTGGGGAGAAGTTAGGGTCAAATACTGGTATTTTCTTTTATAAATCAGAGAATCTCTTGAGACAGATGAAATGAATAATTTACTATCACTAGAGACAGGCTCAGTGTCATGGCTGGTCAGTATTTAAGGAACATATTGCTATTGTTTTCTATCTTGCAAAAAGCTGAACTGAGCTCAGATTCTTCAGGGTACCCAAAAGTGTACCTTGAAGACAAAGATTTATGAACAGTGACCATGTAGACACTGGACCTTTTTGATTTTAGTTCCTTTACAGAAAACATTTAATAAATGTCCAGGACAGTTGAAAAGCTGAGCCAGGACAGTGGCAAGAGTAAAAAAATAAGCTGGTCTAGACTTTTATTTGCATTGAATCCAGAATAAATCCATGCAGATAGACAGATTTCTTGCCCTCTTAAAATACTGCAACTAAGACAAATCTTGACCATTGAGACAGATGTTGGTTTCACTGGTATGTTGTTCATTACAAAAATCCTCACTAAAGTCAACTTTATATCTCTGGAATAAAAGCATTAAGACAAGTAAAACTTCTAAGACAGTGATCCTTCTTAACAATGAAGAGAAATGTTTTGAATTAATCCAATCTAGTTGAGAGGTCTGCTTTAGGATAAGGAAAATTTGTCATGGATTCTACTGAACGTACTAGTTTTCTAGATCTTTGCTTCTTTGAAAAAGGGACCTGAGGGTCACGAGAAAAGAAAAGCCCACATACTGTGTACAGCAACTCTTTGTTGTCCACTGGGGTTCCTCTGCCTTCGGGATCCAATAAATATTAAATAGACAAAGAAAACCCCTATTTTTCTTTATGATTGTTGCTCTCACTTCTTTATCACTAATCCCAGGAGAAGGTCCTCTCACCTGCCTCAAACTGACATAAAATCTGTCCAGCTGTTTTAGCAAATGCCCCATTTCCTGATTTCTGATCAGCTCTATTCAATTAACAATGAATTGATCGTGACCAGTGCAGACAGATGCAATAATGAACCAAGATGTAATATTGAACTAACAGTCAAACAGATTTCCAGAAACACACAGAATATGTTTGAAAAAGTCTTGGACTTACGAATATTGGCTGGTTTCATTGCGTCCGACATCTGGGGAATGCAACTTCTGGACTAAGATACGGATGATGCAAATGAAGAGGATGAAGTTCACCTGTCAGGAAACAGGGAAGCATGGGAACAGAGAGAGAGGTAAAACATTAGTATTTTTCTCCAGTGAAAAGATCCCATCATCAGAGGGGATCTTTCACTGCAGCGTTTTTGCCGTGGAACAAGCTGCTGTTAGTCAACAAGCCATGAGCAGAGAACCCTGCCCTGGGAGCAGACAGTAAACGGACACAGGATGGCATCTTGGGCCTGACATCAGCCTGCTTGGGACTTCGTGTCATACATCCCAAGTATGATGATGTCAAACCCATAGAGCACAGCTATGCACGACGTCCTGCTGCAGGGGGGAGAGCCGGCGACGGGGTGGGAAAAGAGCCTTGGGACTGAGGCGAGCGACGGATGTCAAAGCCCTCGGGAGACGGTGACATGGGACCGGCTGCTGAGCATGGCAAAGACTGAGGTGGTGAGCCAAGGAAACCAAAGCAAAACACAAAGCAGTATCCACTCCACTCAACGCTATTGGCCATGTTCTCCCTGGGAGAGGCTGGAGACCTTGTACAGCAAGGGACAGACCTCATCGACATGGCGGGAAACATTCCCTCCAGGGGCGTTGGACAAGGAGCCGACACCCAGATTTCAGGCAGTTCCTTTTACTCAAAAGATCTCAAAGTGCTCCACCAACACACTCAAGCAATGTTGACCTGATTTATCAGCAAAGGTGTAGAGCTAGGAATGGCAGTTTCCCAATGGCATGTAGTAGATGGCATGAATTGAATGCCAACCTATTTGCTTTTAAGGTCTTGTCCATTGAACATACTGCTATTCATACGACACAGAAAACAGAAAAGCAATGACAGATTTCTGGGAACTTGGATTAGTTTAAGTCTGGCCACAACCTCTTTCTTTATCCTTTCATAGTTAGTGAATGAGCAAATGATTCTGATTTTGAGAGGCTCAGTGGCTGGAAGGGATTTTATTAACCAGCTAGTCTGACTTCCTGCAAAAACAGATTGTAAAAGTTCCTCCAGCAATTCCTACATTTATCTCAACAATAGGTGAATAAAACAGATTGGACCACATCTTTCAATTAGACACTCTTTTTCCAAAGGCTATCAGTGACTGAAAATTAATTGTATTTCTTAGTTATGATGCATTGCTTAATCACTTTTTATCTATCGTGAGCCATTTATCATAGTTTCTGTTTGTATTTACTTGCTCGTAAGAATGGTTCATGTCTGACTTGGTTGAAAGTAAAATTTATGAGCACCAAACATTCTTATCTGGATTAATTACACTAATGAGCATTGATAGCACACAAGCTGCAGCGCCGAAGGTTAGAATGGAGCAGTTCAATACTGTGTTGGCTTGGAGTAGTAAAGACAAACATGGACCCAGAGCAGTGGTGAGTCAGGGGGAGTGTGAAATATAAAATATATAAGTATAACCTTAGCATCCCAAAGTAGAAAATACAGATATCAGGATATTGGAGAAGCAATTTAGCTTATTTTTCAACCTAGAGTACAATCAAAGGCACTTCATGTGTTCCCAGTGCTTAATACCTTGTATGTAAGATACATCTTATGTATCTTAAAGATTTTATATATCTTGTACATGTATTTCTTCCTTACATTGAGGTATACACTTTGTTCCCATGGATATGGAGGAAATGTTGCATTGCTCCCTGAAGAAACCTGCTGTTCATCAGGGAGTGGTTATCATGCCTTTCCTTCGGGACAGATTTATGGGATATCTGCAGGAGGAAAATCAGGAACTGCTGGGTAAATTTTGTTTGGCAAAGAGGAAATGATTTATTGGCCAAAAGAAAAAACACAGACTCATTGATCCAAGGAGAGGAACAGGGTGTATTTTTGACTGAAATCCTATCTTGGGAAAGGGAAACCACTATCTATAGCTTTCTATGATGACATAAATATTTTGAGATGTGTCATCTAGGTACTGTATTTCTTCTCAGTGAGGTGAACGGAGGAAAATGTCATTATTCAAATTGCTCCAGTTTTGAATCCCTGTATGACAAATGCTACAGAAGAAATCTTTTTGTAAAGGTCATAATGTACGTGGAATAAGTAGAATGTATGTCTAAGGAAAGATTTCTGTTTAAAGGACATATATTTGGTTTGATTTCTGTTGTATTTTTTCCCTTCCCTGCCCATATCTTGCCTTTATTTAAGAAAACTCAAAGCTAAGTTTAACTCAAGTTTATTTGACTTTTAGCTTGATACCCAACAGAGGAAACACATAATGTTCAACAGGGATGGAAGGACTCATAGCTCCGCAGAAGTGTCCTGGCTTCTGTGGTCAGGATTGATCATAGCCAGAGAATTAAAGTCAAACACTTCTGTTGATTTATCTGGAAATTAGCCAAGCTTCTGGAGAACTTGCTTTAAGAACACACAACTGGAATCCAGCTCTGTGCTGGATGCCATAAGAAGAAGCAAATCCCTGGGGGAAATCATCTAACCTCTTTTTATTTAGGTACAAAATTACGGTAGGACTCATCTCCTTGTACTTCATGCTGTTGATATCTACAATTGAACAAGTCAATTGAACTGGTCAGCTCAGAGAAACAACTCGTAGCACAGCTCACCAGATCTAATTCAGACATCCACTGTTTCATTAGACAAAACCCCCCATCCCACTTAGGACTAAAGGTGGCTTTGCAGCCAACAGAATGTGCTGATACTTTACCAAAATAGACACCAAAATAGGAGTTTTAATGATCCACCAGAATGGGGATTCCACTACTTCCTCCCAGCACCTAAAAAGAAACAAAACCAGGCTTAAAACATTATGCACAGCAAGCAAGCAGCTATGCAACCTTCCAGGTACTTGGTTTCCCCAAAAGCTAAGGATTGTGTGAACAGGACTAAATCTCATGCGCATGAACTGAGAATGGCCAAAAACTTCCTTTGCAGTGGCTTTGAGCACGGGGAGGTACCAGCTGCCCCAGACACGATGCCAAGAGCTCTTTTCCCCTTGGAAATGGAATGGGCTGGAGGATGTTATGGAGGGCAAACGTGGGAGAGGATGGTTATTTCCTTAATTTCTCCTACACTGAGCTCTGCTACAAGGAAATGCCACCAAACCCCCAGACTCATCAGCCCCCAGTGCCCTCCATGATCCCGGATGAGTGCGTTGATAAGCACAGAGCTTTTGGCACCATCAGAAACAAAACCAACCATGCCCTGCTGAAAAAGATAACAGCCAGTGGTGGGATTAGTCCCACTAAATCCAGCCACCTGCATCTGAGCTATGCAGCCAGTCAGGGAACACGGTGGGGGCCAGCATGGGATTTACCTCATCCCGAAGTCAGAACTGTCTGCACACAACTCCACTCACCTGGAACTGTATTTTAAAGCCAACAAGGAAATCACAGAAAAGGAATGATGTGGAAATGACCAAAATTGCTTGGGACACATTTATCTGCAGACCTTAGCCAGGCGATGGAAGGTGTATTTTTAGGAAAGTGCTCGTGAAAGTTGGGCTGTATTCCTTTTAGGAATTGATTAGAGGAGTCTGCTGGAGACAATTTCATGTGGATTCAGCTCCTCTCACTCAAAACGTTGACAGTGCAGGCAATACCAGATAAAGAGAGGCATTTTTAGGGCACAGTTCCTGAGATATATTTTAGGCAGCAACTTTAGAATGGGGAAAAAAAATTGCACTCCATGGACTGCAATGACTAAATCTCCACTAACTCCAAAAGGATATAGAGAAAATTGCTCACATTCAGATACTGGTAGTCAGGTGCATCCTGGCCCTTCATTTAGAATTAAAGTGGCCCTAATTATGTCTAGTGCACTTAATTTTTAAAATAAATTCAGACAGTCTGAATGAAGGTCACTTTAATTTGGAGTTAGAATATTTAAAT
Organism: Pitta sordida; assembly: GCA_013390025.1. Lineage (NCBI taxonomy): Eukaryota > Metazoa > Chordata > Aves > Passeriformes > Pittidae > Pitta > Pitta sordida. Next base: position 374,306 of record WEKX01014891.1, read on the forward strand.
AGAGGCTTAATGTTGTTTAACCAATCTGACATAATTAGGGTGTATTTAATCTGGATTAATTTCCTGTAATTTTTCTCTGCAGGTAACTTCAGCACGAAAAAACAAACCTCTGTTAGGTATCAGCATACCCTGTAAATCTACAATCTGTATTGCTTAGCACAAAAATGTAAAGCCTCCAGAAAATACAAAGAAGTCTGTATTTTTATTAAGAATTGTTGGAGCTGAGTGGGAGTATGTGGTAAGAAGAACTGGTATGAAGAATGGTTAAATCCTCCTGTCTCCACCTCATTGTAGAGGCTATTTATTAACAGAGTAAATAAGGTCAGTTTTATGCAGATGGAGTGAAAGCATAAAGGAAGTGAGTAGCCCTCAGGAAATGTGCAAACATGACTATAAATCAGAAATGCAATGAGAAATCCGAGCTGCTTTTTGTACTGAAATAAGGGCAAATCAGGACACACTTGGAGAGGGAGAATGTACGGGAGAAAATGGAATTAACTATAGGATGCAAATTCAAGAAGTGAGGGCATGAACACTGAGGACAGAATAAGCACCTCATTCTGTAACTCTCTGGAGTGTTTTCCCCTGAAAACCTTTCCAATTACTGTAGCTTGGCTGCTTGAGCGAAAGGAAGAAGGAGGATTGCAGGAGCAAATCCTATTTACTTGCACATATCCTTGGATAACTCTGGTATCTGCCTCATTTTCTTAGCTGCATTCTATCTGCTTCTTATATAAAATATCAAAGGCTGCTGCAAGGTTAAAGAGGATGAAAAATAGATCCTAAAATCTCTTTGGGGAAAGAGAAAAAAAAAATAAAGGGTTTTCAGACTTTTCTGTGGGAGAGGTAAAGGGTGTGCTTATTAAGCATGTGCTGCTTGAGCATATATGGGATCAATCCTGCAGCAAGCAAAGCTCTGCTGTGAGCACGGGGCCAAATGAAACCACCAAGGTCTGCTCACAAATTCCCTGCAAACATCCTGACCAAGGGATTGGGAAGCAAAGAGGGCGAGTGACTGGCCTAGGCTGACATAAACCGTGTGTCTTCACAGAGACCTTGGGGTGTTTCCCAGTTCCTGGTGGCAGGGGAGACCCTCTGCTCTGCTCCCACTGCTGCTGGGACCGTGGGTTACTAAAGCTGCAGGGCTTTCCTTGGCCTTCCTTGGATACAAAGGTAGGAAGAATGATAAAGGAGAGGAAGCTGAGTCCACAGGCTTACCCAACATCGGAAAAGTAAATCCTGACAATAGTCCAAGCAGCGATGAACACGGAGGGGGCACCTGACAAGAGAAGAGATGGCATTACTGTCAGAAAGCACCACCAGTGTTCCCAGGGCAGTTCTCCCTCACTGTCCTTGTCTCCTGAGGGACTGAGGTGATGCCTTCCCTCAGGAGTGGGCAAATGCTTCACATTTTTGATGCTCACACGGCAAACAGGAAACATGTTGCCTTTCTTTCCCAGTGACCATGTGAAACGAGCTTCCAGTAACTGCTCCCTATCACACTGACATCTCTGTTGCAATGCCTAAAAAAAAGTCTTCTGATGGTAAAACGCCAAGAATAGGGATCACTTCAGGCATTTACAGTGTGGACACCTGTATCTAAGGTTCTATCTATCCTATATCTAAGACACCACATGCTCTCTTTAGCATTAACAGGGAGAAAGATGTGCTTCCAACACCCAGGTCACTGAGCTACTTCATGTTTGCTTGAGGACAGGAAATATGAAATATCCATTGACTGTTTTGCCTGGATCTCCACTGACCCTAAAATGAACCTGCAGGGACAAGTTCACATGCTGTGTTTGGCCAGGAGACCCCATCTCTGCTCCTCACTCCATGATCTTCTGCCAGATATGGTGGCCTCGCTCCATCCTTGTGGTCCCTCTTTTCTCTATCTCTTGACTTCGACTAGATTTCAGCCAGAAATACTCCAGGAAGGTCATGTAACTTTGCTCTGTGTTACTCACAGCTTGTGTAGATTTTTATTACCAGTGATTTCCAAGTGCAATGGTAATAAAACCAGCAAGAACTGTAATTAGTGCATCCAAATTACCAATTCAGGCATAAAGCATTTCAGATCCACCACTGATGCTCCTGGTAATAACAGATGACTCAAAGGCCAAAAGATCCCTCAAGACATTTTCAGGAATTGCCCTTCTCCACCCAAACAACCTCAGAACACATCAAGAGTGCAAGAAACTTCCTTTGATTTCGAATTGCTACCTTCATGCATTCTCCTTCAAAATCTGCCAGTTCTACTGTGCTGAAATAAAAGATATCTGTGCACAAGGCAGGTTTATCTGGCCTGATTAACTGCATCTAAATTAAGGCCTGCAAACATCATCCTTGCTTGTGCATCTACCACAGAGAATTGTCTCTTATTTGTGGTGTGAACCCGAGCATAACTCCTGTCACTTTCAATGGAAGTTACTCCATGGCTAATTGATCAAATCCCAAGTCCAGGCATACCCCTGGACACGACACAATTTCATTTTATCTTTTCAAGATTCTTCCTCGCTCTAATTATTTCTCAGTTTCATCTATCCAGAGCCTGCAGTAGAAAGCTACTTGCTTACTTAAATCTTCAGCTAAATGGCACAAAGGGGAAAAAAGATCTCTGTTTCCGTTTTGGAGAGAGAAAGTAAGTTAATCTGGTAGGATTAATTTGCATACGTTAACAATTCAGTTGTGAATTGCTTTGTGAAGAGATTAATTCTGTATCACACACTGTATCACAGTATTAGCAAGGTTGGAAGAGACCTTGGAGATCATCGAGTCCAACCTGTAACCCAACACCAACCCATTCTTCCTTGGCATTTTCTAATTTTATTTTACTTTATTTTACGTTATTTTATTTTGTGTTTCGAGTTCAGATTTGCATTAAAGCTGAAGAAATCCCAAATGCAGTAAGGAGAAGGTTATCAGCCCTGGTACCCAGGTGATGGGGGCCCAGCACAGTTATCTGGCCTGAATTCACTTAAACATGAAGGGAGTGACGAGTCCTGCTTCGATGGGATCCATCTTTACAATTTAAGATCAGTGCACGATATCAACTCTGGGATCTCAGTGTGGATCAAAACACTGAAAGGCTATAAAGGTGATGAGGACTTTCAAGCCCACAGTCCTTAAAGATACTAAGGAGCTCAACTACCAATTTGCCCAACACAAACTAAGTTCTTAAAGACCTTTGAAGATTTAGGCTCATGGAGTTGGGGTGAATCCCTCTGGGCATCACTTGATCTTGCTCCAGGATGTACTAAATCCTTGAGAGCAAGGTAACATGTACAGAGTCATGGAATGGTTTGGGTTGGAAGGAACCTTCAAGATCATCCAGTTCCATCCCCCTTCCATGGGCAGGGACAACTTCCACTATCCCAAGTTGCTCCAACCTGGCCTTGGACACTTCCAGGGATGGGGCATCCACAGCTTCTCTGGGAAACCTGTGCCAGGGCCTCCCCACCCTCACAGGGGAAAATTCCTTCCCAAGATCTAATCTGAACCAGTGGGAAGCCATTCCTCCCTGTCCTGTCACTCTGTCCATTGTCCAAAGTCCCTCTCCAGCTCTCTTTGAGCCCCCTTGGGCACTAGAAGAGGTTCTAAGGTCTCCCCAGATCCTTCCCTTCTCCAAACTGAACACCCCCAGGGCCTCCTGTGCCTGGAGCCTCCTCTGTATTTGCTCAAGCACATCCATATCCTTCCTGTGCTGAGGACCCCAGAGCTGGATGCAGCACTGCAGAGGGATCTCACCAGAGCAGAACAGAGAGAAAGAATCCTCTCCCTCAACCTGCTGGTCATGATTCCTTTGATGCGTCCCAGCACACAATTGGCTTTTTGGGCTGCCAATGCACATGGCCAGCTCGTCCAACCTCTCACCCACCAGCACCACCAAGTCCTTCTCGGGCTCTGTATCCTACATCTCTGCTCCACCTCAGTCCCCCGTTTTCTGGATTAAATTCCCATTAAAAATGCCAGTCAGGATCAGCTCCTGGCGTTCTGTCTGGAGATGCATACCCCAGCCAATCAAGATGTACCACCAGAAGTACTTCCTCTCTGAAAAGAAGGAGATGACCAGCAGGGTGTGAAGGTACAGCCCCTCCACCAGCAGCCAGAAGAAGTTGGCCATGACGCAGTACTGGAAGAAAACCATCATGGCTTTGCAGCCCACCTGGAAGAGAAGGAATGAACAGTGGTGAACTGCAGCATGTTCCCACAGTAAAGACACCAAACCACCAGTTAAACCTTGCTCTGTGTGTATCTTTGGGATTGCTTTGTGTAGCACCTTGAAGTCCTTCTGGAATGTGCTCTACAGTGAAAAGCCAAAAGCACTACCAAGGTTTTTGGGGTGGATGTGGCTGATAAACATTAACCCCTCCATACAGAGTGCACAGTGCATCCTTGAGAACCAGCTCAGGCCTGGATTGTGTGCACTTCTATTGTGTGTGAGCCAGAGGATGCACTCAGGCTTGGAAAACCTGCTGACCGTGACCCCAGCCAGCACAGTGCTGCTCTCTGTAAGTATTGGATGTGCATCTGTGGCAAGTCGGTTTGGCACAGAGTGGATGCCAGAAGGTGCTGCCCTGAAGTTTAGTCACCAGCCTCTCTACTCTGCCACGTGTGGGGCTGGGCTGTGAAGCAAAATGGTTCAGAAGAACTTTCCAAAAAGGCACCACCTTGAAGTGCGATCGACTCAGTCAGCTTGGCCATGGCCCCAAACCTGCCAGAGCTCAAGAAATGTTTGTACAATGGTCTCAGGCACATGGAGTGGTTTTTGGGGCTGTCCTGTGCAGGGCCACAAGTTGGGCTCGATGATTCTTGTGGGTCAATTCCAACTCAGGACATTCTATGATTCAATGATTTTGAGGAATAACACTGTGGATCATGACACCATCCTCAGTGGGACTGCCTGCAAGTATTACCTGACTCCTTAAACCCAAAGAAATGAAGGCTGACCTGGAAAAACTGATTCCCCAGGATAAAACAAACCAAACCAACTAACCAAAACAAAACAAAAAAACCCCAAACCCAAAATCCAATTGTAATCCCTCCATGGCCTGGTAGATACTGCAAAAAATGAAGGACTTTGAGACTGGAGTTTAAATAAAGACTAGTCCACAAAAAATTGCTCCCTAGTTAGGAAAAGAAGAACTGGGATATATATTTTAAAAATAAAAGATAGGAAGCAGAAGCAGGGTAAACACACCCACAAGCATGCACAGGTTTGATTGCATAGGAAGGGGAGAGATTTGGATTGGTTTTTTTCAGGATATGAATAATTAAACACAGCAACTTGCTGTGCGAAGATTTCACTGCAGCACAGGTAACGGGAACAGTTCCCTTACAAAAGAAAGAAATAAAAAAAGGGGAAATTTCTGGCACTTAGAGGCCAAACCCACTTAGAGGCAAAACACCTGAAGGTAGAAATCAGCTGCCCACAGGAGTGTTCCAGCCTTGGCTATTGCCCCTGCATGTGACATATCCAGCTCCAGCTGCAGCTTCACAGGAGGTCACTGGGTGCATCATTTCACACATCCTTGAGATGCTGACTCAGCAACAGCCCTGTTGCCTTCAGTGACTCTGCTTGAGTGACACCCTGCAGGAGAACCTGGCTGCCAGCACTCCCTGGTTAGTGGCTTTTTCCTGGTGCAAGATGTTGGATTTAGAGCAGTAATTGGTTTGCACCAGTGACGAGCTCCCACTTCCCTCCCCTGGCCCTCACTCTGCTCTCCTGCTGAAAAACAGTTGCTATGAAACACACTGGCTAAGTAGAGAAGTGTGGAAAGGGTTTTTTTGATGCAACATGTTTTGGAAAGGGTCTTGTCCCCACTGATCACTCAAAATTAGTCCAGCCCTCTCTTAGCACCTGTCAGTAGGTGACACTGGGGACCCTCTTGGGCTCCTGCTGAACAGTTTCTATGCACATCATCTCCTGAGAGCAGATGGCATGAAACCTGGAGGCAGAGAGGCAGTTAACACCCTTCCAACTCCGAATATTCTGTGTGTGACTTCAGGGACTCCCAGGGAGGGGAGGTGACACAGAGCTGAGCTGACGAGGGCTGGGGATGCAGCAGCCTCGTCCCCGCGAGGTCACTACTCTCTTCGTCTCTCCCACTCTCGTTGGGTGCATATGGCTGTGTGACATTCCCACACCTCATTTGTTCCTCCCAGATCCTGAACACCTGCTTGGTGTGTGTGTGCAGCCAGCAGGGATTTTGAGGGGGTGAGTGCACTCAGCCCTACTGGGGCTACTGGTTTTACTCTCTGGGTATTTGGCCCCAGTTCAGCAGCTCACAGGTGAGACATGAGGTTTAAGGGAGAAGTTTTGACGCATCTCAATCACATGCTCGTAAAATACGGATTTTTCTCTGGGGACTGTACATTAGGGAATCGTTTCTGGGTGGTTGTACCGAAGTAATGGCACAGGCATGAGGCTGGAGCACATCATGAGGAACTGCAAGGCTTTACAGGCTGTTCACAAGAAGTGCCCTCAGGAAGGGATTTCCAGCCTGAGTTTGCAGAGCTGCTGCTGTGCAGAGAGGAAGCTGTGCTGAACTCAGGCTGTGGCAGCAGAAGCCCCACATCTGGGTGCCCAAATCCATCACTTCTCCCATTACTGGCAACCGCTGTTTTTGTGGTAATCTCTGGCCCTACCTCCTCCCCTAAAGTGGCGGTGGCTTCTTACAGACCTGAGGTGGCTCATCATCAGCAGCTGCACTTTCAGAGGTCTTTCCACCCTCACTGATTCCATGGTTTTATTACTCTGTGCACAGAGGCAACAACTGGGTTTTGGCAGCTTCTCTGAGGCTCCGGTAGCAGACAAATTCTTTGCTCCTTGCAGAGGGATATTTGCCTATTTGAGCAGTTTCTATCACCCCTGGCATTTTTTGGTTTTACCTAGAAAAAAGATATTTTTGTGCACCCTTTTGAGCACATCTTGCAGCCAGGGATCCCCTGTGGCACAGGGATATTCTGTACTGTAACAGAGTTGGATGCACTGTCCTGTCTTTAAAACCAACTAATGATTTTTTTTCTTGCCTGGGCTTGCTAAAGTGGGTCAGTTTAAACCAGACCAGATATTTCTATAAGAGATGCACTTTCCCTGTTGACTGCAGTGCTGTTCTTGCATTGAATCCTCTTTGACAGCCAACTCAGTGGCATATCTGGAAAACAGACCTTCCTGGCTTTTCAGAGACCTTATTACATGCAGCACTTGGTAATGGGTCTCTACGTTTCTTATTGATTAGATTCAGCCTCAGAGTGGCTGTTACAATGCTGGGAAATAAAATCCACATTTATGTAAGATGCTTTACCCTTTAGATGACAAACACCGGGCAGAGATGAGCCATTACATCTCACTAAGGATTTTTTTTTCCCCCACAAAGAGCAGACCTCGTGATGTGTCAGTGTTGAAAGACTTATTTTTAGGGTATTTTTAGAACAGACATTTTCAGCAGGAAAAGCTGCATTACATCTATGGGTTTTTTTTTCTTTGTGTTCTCTCCCTTTCCACTGTCTCATTTATTTCCCTGACTTTCTTCAGGGATCCCTGGATCCGCTCATGCCCACAGGAGATGTGGCAGTGAGATGGTCTTCCTTGGCTTTGTGGATGGCACATCTACCCAAGTGGCTCCTCTCTTTGGAGCTCCATTAGACGTCGGCCATTGGCTTTCTCCATGGAGCTCCCCTCCCTTTCCACATGTGCTTCCAAGGACTAAATATTGAGATGGATTCTGCCTCTCGCCAGTGTAGGGTTTGACTCTTGACCCCTCCTGATAAACTCTTTGACCCCAACAAACACTTTCGTGCTTCTCTTCAAACTCCTCATAGTCAGTAAGAAAATTTAATCTTGGTTATTGTAGAATTTTACCTAAGGATGAGGTGAGACAAGTCTTAGACTTACTGGGACAACCCTCCCTTGCCAAAGTGTGCCCAACAATGCTGACATGCATCTCCATTTCTGACAATTTAACTTAGAACTATCTGAAAAGGAGACACTGGGCAAGATCCATCTACTTAACAGCAGCCTGGTAGTGACATTTTAGGCATGGACAAGTGTGTTTAGCTTTCAGCTCTTGCTCCAGAAAGATGGGGATTTCCTGTGCAAACCTTTGGAACATTCACAGGCATTTTAAGGAGTGTGAGATGGCAGAAGTCTACCCATTATGGACAATCTCTGCTGAGGTAGCAAGACATTGAAAATATTTACATATTGCACTGTCTGACTGTCCTGAAAGGATGGTTTCCTCAAATAGAGACAAATATTTGAAATAATTCCCATTATTTTTTATTTTAGATGAATTTAGATATTTACACCTTTATGAAGTGCATGCAAAATGTTGTCTTGCTGGTCATGGAGGGTTTAGCATTCCCTCAACACAGCTGACGGCCTATGGCTCTCAAAAAAATGATTTTTGGGGAAAAACACAGCCCACTTTGTCAGGTCATGGGAAGAAGGGATTCAAAATTGAATCAGACTTCTGGGAAAGAAGCAAAGAGAAGGGACATAACTGAGAAAACCAAGACTGAGCAAAAACCCTGCCAGGCTTCTCCCCTGGATGCTTCCAAATAAACTCAGCCCCAAGAAAAACAGCTTTCTCCTGAAATTGATGTAATGACCAGCTACAGCTAAGCCTACCTAGAAAAATGCAGTTGAGATACTGGAGGCAGTGATTAGCTCAGAGCTGAATCTGTCATTGCAGTAAATGCTCATCTCTTGCACTCCTCAGGGACTCCCTGATCACTCATAACTGCTAAAGGTTGTGAGTCCTGACCAGCTGCTGAATTTCTACAGCTCCGTGAAAGTCTCTTAGTTGAGCAGGAGTTGCCCTGAGGTTTGAGGGAGGTACCCTCACACAACCATCACATGTGAATCTTTCGGCCTGCTGTGAGTGCAACAAAAGTCTACAAAAAAAGTCAATTAACTCTGCAGAAAGTGCATCACAGAACATCACTGCCCCAACACAAGTGTCCCTTGTCTTCCTTACTGGGGATATCACAGAATCACAGAATATTCTGAGTTGGAAGGGACCCACAAGGATCATCGAGTCCAACTCTTAAATGGCACCATTGCCTCCCTGGCAGAAATTGAACCCCCAGTCTCCAGGATGAGAGGTGGGGACACTCACCACTGTACTAAAGTGGATTTTTTATGTTGTGCTGTAGGTTTAGGAATTGAGTCCAAGAAGGATTTGGATCAGAGAAGTCCAAAGGGGCACTTGAGTGGTTGATACTCACACCCTTCATAGCCGGATTGGGAATACAGAATCTCATCGCCCCAGTCATGGAATATCCATCATGAGACCTGAGCTGTCCCTCCCTGTGCACAGAATTACAGAACAGTTTGAGTTGGAAGGGTCCTTTTAAAGGCCAGTCAGTCCAACCCCCTGTACGATCCCTCCTGTATGAGGCTGTGACCCCTGTGCAGACCCTGCATTCCCCACTCCTTCCCAGAAACTCCACATCTCCCTTTGGAGTGGAAGGTCTGTGGCTGGGCACCAAGACATATTTAAGTCAGCTTAAAGATATATTTAAGACATTGCATGCAATCCTGGGCAATGCTGCAGCTCCTGGCATTATTTATGAAGCTGGGACAGTGCCTTCAATCCAGTCCTTGCCTTCAGCAAAAACATGGGCTCAGCTTTGCTTCCATCAATCAGGAAACTCAGAGCCCTAAAAAATCCCCTTTAAGGTACTTCAGTGCTGTTTCCTGGGCTGCCTCCCCCACTGCAGGAGGAAGAGATTTACAGAAATTTCTGCAGGTCTCTTCAACAGAAGACTGATGAAAACTCATTTTCTCAGTGACAGATTTATCCAGCACTTTTCTTTTATGTCGCCCAGCAGACACGACCTATGAGAAGGGCTGCTAAGAGATCCACCCTGCACTGGCAACAGCAGCAGCTGATCTCCCCAGCCTGGTCAGAGAGGCTTCCTGGACCTTATTTAAAAGGGTTTTATAGATCCCACCCATGATCCTGTTGCTGGGATGCACCTGGAAGATTGGGGAACACTGGGCAGGCATTGCCTGCTTTGGAGATGCTGAAATTAAGGTGCATGGGACCAATCCAAATCTACATCTCTGTAACTACAGTTCCATTTTGGACACTCATCTCACAGCCAGAACTACGGGAAAAGAAAAAGGGAAAGAAAAAGGAATAAAAAAAAGAAAAAGAGAAAGAGAAAAGGAGAGAGAAAGAAAAAGAGAGAAAGAAAAAGAGAAAGAGGAGAAAGAAAAATGGAAATGAGAAAGGAAAAAAAAGGAAAAAGAAAGTGTTAACTTAGGCTTAGTAAACTCAACTTTTTGTGTCACACCAAGAAAACTGCAAATTAAAACTAGATTGCCTGGAAAAAGCCATAACTTTCATTTCTTCACTCATCTCAATTGCAGTTGTAGACTAGATTCAAACAGATTAGAAATAAAAAAGCCCCACAAAGTTTGTGTTCTATCACTAAAGTGAATTAAGGTCTACTCAAACATGAAAACTCCTCCTAAATTAACTGGGTGCCTTTGACACCTTCCTTCCCTCCTTGGACCCTGACAAGCAATTAATTTCAAATAATAAACTGCTGGTGGCTCTACAAATTTTCCTGGAAAATGCACAAACATTTTGGGTGTTAAGGACTTAACAATATCTATGAATAAAGAATCATGATCAAAGAAATCTCTAAAATGCCATCTTGACAGAAAGGAAGTGGTTTATGATCGGGGCCTGTAGACTTCAGTTTGTGAGGGGTTGAAAACCTCAATTTCTCATCTCTCAGAGATTACTACTTCAAGACCTTCATGGGAATAATAATCTTATGTCTTGATGATGCACCTTCAGCCCTTTGTGGCTTCAAATCTAAGTATTAAATGCATTCTATTAAAAGCACAGATGGACCAACTTAACTGGATTCACGGTGACCCTCTGTCTCAGGCACAGGGATAAGAGCCCCCAAACACACATTTTCCCTGTTAACATCCTGCTCTGCATCAATGGTGCCCCAGAAACATTATGCAGAAGTGCTCTTAAGGCTTGGCAATGGCAAACTAACTCAATTTATCTTCATCTGCTTTCTTGTAGGTCACCATCCATTACATTTTCTTGCAGCCATCATTGTCTAAGAGCACTCACTGGAATATTTGCTCTGTGTCACCTGTCACTGGGCAATTTATTAAGCCATTATAACCCGGATTTGTGACTGAGCTCGTTGATTTGTTACCACTTCCATAAATCAGAAATGCCATTCCTAGATGAACAAGCTGTGCTGTACAGACACAGACATGCACACCCACGTATGGTAAGCCTTGCCCGCTCCCGTCAAGACTGTGGAAAAATGGAGACGTTTGGAAGAAGCTATTGGGATCAATCTCTACCTCTTTTCAGTGCCATCACTTCTACGTGCAACACTTGGGCCACCAGTGAACCTGGATAAAATATTATTTCTCTGGTTATTGTATCACTTATTCAGCAGCAGTTCAGCCCATGTGGAACCCGAAGTCCCAAGAGAAAAAACTTGGCTTTTCCCTGCGCTGTTGCCTCCTCAGTGCCAGCATTTGTACACTCATGGAATGGTTTGTGTTGGAAAGGACCTTAAAGGTCAACTCATTCCAAACCACCTGTCATGGGCAGGGACATCTTCCACTAGGCCAGGTTGCTCCAAGCCCCATCCAGCCTGGCCTTGGACACTTCCAGAGTTAACGTGAAGATTTACAAGAGTCAGATCCTGTACTTTCAGAAACCTTGAGAACTTTATTAGAAAAAATGGAGATGCATCAGTTTATACAAAAAAACCCCATGGTCCACATGACTGCACTTTATGCCTTGCTAACCTCCCGCACATCAGGCTTCCTCAAATGCAATGATAGCCTGCTGGATTTAGTGGGAAGCTCTTCTGTCTGTTTTTCCTCACATAAGAAGCAATGTTAAGCCCCTTGACCATGATCCTCAAGGCTATTTAAACATCTTTATTCACTGATTCTAACAGGGGTTATGTAACTGGCAGTTTTGGAGGGACTCAGCCTTTCTGTTTTGTCTCTCAGGAATACTTGTTTGATATTTGGGGGCAGCCCTGTGAATATTTCTAAGATGGTGATTAACTCTGGCTGGTCCAGCCTGTGCTCCAGATGACTCAGAGCTGAATTCAGATGTAAAAATAGAATTATCTTGGTAAATGGGTTAACTGTGCCTATTTTGTGCTCATCAATCACAGAATAATGACACTTCTGAATATGTCTTTAGTGATAAGCCAAGTCAACCACGACACAGCAACTAAAGAGAGAAGGTGATCAGAGTTTTAATGACCCTCTTCCTCACACTGCACGTTTTCTTTCATTACTGGCACCACTTCATTGCTCTAAGGTGCCAGCCCATGACTGGAGCACTGCTCTATCAGGAAAGATAAAGTGACTTAAGCAAAGAAAGTTCCTCCTCCATTAGTGTCCCACAGTCTAACTTCCTGCCTTCACTCCTGGGTTATTTCCAGGATGCCTCCACTCCATTTTTCTTTCTTCTTTTTTTTTCTTTTCTTTTTTTTTCCTTTCACTATGTATTGCTCTAAACTGCAGTGACCAGCAAATATGTAAAGATCAGTAGATATGTGGATAATAGTCCACAGAAATTGTCTGGAAGATGCAAATCTCTTTATCTAACCTGATTGTAGAAATAAAGACTGAGGAGGTGGGTGTGTCAGGTTTGTGCTGTGACAGCAAGTCCATTGGAACTCCCATTTCCTGCAGCCAACAGGCACCATTTGGTTGGGTTCCACAGGAATTTGTGGACAGGGTGAGGTGCTTCAGGTCAGACATGAGTGGAAGAGCACAGAGAGAAACTTACACTTTCCATGATCAGCAATTTATCCTTTTTTAGCTTGTCCTCCTCCTTGAGATGAAAACTAAAGGTGGCTTCTATTATTAGGTGGGAAGAGTGAAGGTCTCACCTTCACTCAACACGTCCAAGGAAAACAAGGTGAATCTTATTCCCATGGTAGGACAGGCTGTGAAGCACCTTTGTGCCTGGCCGGACCCAGGGACATCAGTGGGAGGGGTAAAATTCTCCAGGAAAGGGCTGAGTGACTGAAAAAGTGTAAGTTGATGTATTAACACATTTTGGGCACTGAGCCAATTCTAATTAAAGGGAAAGACTCACAGTGTGTTCAGAGCTCTGCCAGGCTCTTCCCCCCAGGTGAGCCAGGGTTGAGCAGATGCTGCTAAGAAGAGCTCATCCCTCCTCTGTGAAGTGGGAACAGATGTCTTTCCCAGAGGAGATAACCCAATGAAATGGTCGAGTCTCTAACATTTGTTTCACTATAACACAAGTGCATAAAAAGGCTTCTACTCTTCCATCTCTCCATGAGCCTGAACACCACGGTACTCCCACATGGACCTGAGTGGCCTCAGATGGGGGTGTGCTGGAAAAGAAAATGGGTCTTCAACTTCCATAAATAAAGTTCATTTAGGGGCCTGGAGCTCTTATCGGTTTGGCCTGGGGAAGTTCATGTGAAAACCCTCAGTTTTTCACTCTGAAAACATGAGATATGTGCGTAAGTTCACAGTTGCTGAAGTCCCAGAGTAATTTTTTGTCGGAATTTTTTGTCTTACTGGAATTCAAAAGGAGTAAAGATAAATGACACCATCTCCCTTTGGTGAATCTTCATCAAAAGCAAATTTGCAGAGCTCAAAAGTCAGCCTGAGTTTAATCTGCAGAACCTGATCTTTGTTTATAGCAAACTGTTGGCTTCTTTGTCTTCAGCAAGGCTGGAAATGTAAGTGGTTCATCATTATTACGCTATCCAGATATGACAGTAATGAAACCACATATATCAAAACCTATCCAGAAACCCACAAAACAAATCAAATGAAACAACAATTTGAATGTTCAGTTCAATCTTTCTACCTGCTTTGCTGATTTGGCTGCTGTTTTTCACAGGGTGTTTTCCAGGGAGAGAAGGAAAGGGGAAGATAAAGTGCGGGAATGCCAAGATGGAAAGTCACTAGACCGATGGAAATTAGTGTGAAAAACTAAAAACTTCTAAGGCAGCGTCTTGTGTCTGGCAGTGAAAAAATAACAGAAAAAGATGAAGGCAAATCCAGGCTGGAAAGTTGTGTAATTTTTCCCAAGTATGAGCAACTGTTGGATGCAACAAAGCCACGGGGAGCCAGTTTTCCATCAGAAATGACCAACTACTGAGACAGAATGTAATCTGAATGAATCAAAATGAACAGTTGTCGAAGGAGTCCAAGTGGGTGGTTAAACAGACCCCTCTGAGCTTGATCATCTCAACATCCAAGTGCTCAAAGCCCAGACTGATCAACACACTTGAACATATGCCCATTTTTAAGCCATTTAAGCCAACAGGATGATTCATTTCCACAGAATTACAGACCTACTTTTACCAGTGAAGACTTGACAGACAGAGAAAATGGTTTTGTGCCTACTCAGGGCTGTTGGCACCTTGGCCAATGTGCTGTGTAGGTGTGTGGCCATCAGATTCTTCTGTTGGTTCTACCCCTCTGGAAAACTCAAGGCCCCTTCAGTGCTTTATTTCCCATTGCAAAATCCTACAGAGGACTTTTGCAGGAGGTCAGTCTAAATGCTTACACATGAGCCAAGAGATCCCCATCGTGCCTATAAACAAGTCTGACTGATTTGGACACCTGGGAAGAGGAAAAGGTGTGAGGGACATTTGCAGAGCCACTGATGCTGAGTCTCCTTGATGCGCTACAAAGTGCCTGGACCACTCCAAGCAGGTCTTGGGTTCAATGATCATTTCAAACTGCTGGATTTAGTCATGAAAACAAGCCCTGCTTATCAAGACAGGGCTTCTGCCCAAAGAAAACAGGCTGATTTTTTTTTTCACTTAAGCAGAAAGACTTTTCTTTCTCCCAGGAGTGGATTTATCCAGAAAGTAGGATCAAGCAATTCAACGAGGCTACAGGTGCCATATATCACTCTGCAAGCATCACCCAGTGCATGGTGCATGTGCTGCCTCAAACAGTGATTCAGTGAAGCTCATCACATATATTTGGGCAATATTGAACCTGAAATGCTTGCAGCCACATTCTCAGGCTCTGTGATTCACAGAAATGCCCAACAAGTTTAATTTTTCAGGGTGTTCATGTTGAACTCAATGGTAATCCAAAACTGTTTGAGTTTAAAATGATTTAACACCATAAGTGAGGTTTTCCACAGTAGGTCAAATGAAGTAAAAATGCATTAAAGCCTATGAACTATCCTTTTTCCAACTTCATGTACATCTACAGGTAATGGAGTTCCTCTTTGATTGAAGCATTGCCACATTTGTTGGGGGACAGATTAACATATATTTGTATTACTGTTGCATAAAACATAATTTTGTATCCTATTGCAATAGATGATACCAAATCCAGGAATTTGATCCCTTCATCAGAAAAGCTGGGGGAAGTTTTCATTTGGATTTTATAGCCCTAAATCTGTTCTGGAAAGGAGGTGTCTTTATCCTTTTATTCCTTAAAGGAGCTAAGAGCAGCACTTTCTCTTCCAATAAAACACTTTTATCGCTTTGGGTTTGCCCTGCTCTAAACCAGCACAGCATTCAGCATTTTGAACTGAGGGCATTTTGAGAACATTCAGCAAATTGAAATATTGGTTCAAATCTCTCCTCGGGCTGAATGAGCTCAAGGCCACATCCACCCATTACACACAAAACCATCAGTAAATTACGTATAAAGTCCTGGGCATGTGAATTAGTCCCCGGGTCTCCCAAGTCAAACTTTATTCTGCAAGTTCAAAGCACAAATTTAACTCAAGTTGACATAACCCACGTGAACACAATGGATTTTATAACTATTTCTTTGAACAGGTGGATATTAGGAGAGGCATTTTGACTGTGTTACATGGAGGTGGTTTTTCACTATGACTTAGAAGTTCATCCAAAATGTTGGCTCAAGACAGTTTGTGCAGACTGTGCAAGGGGTGTTCTCAGCCTTGTGCAGCAGAGACAGATTTGTTCCACATAATTTTATAACCCTTATGTATCACCCAGCAAATCACTCTGAGCTGGTGTCTAACATAACCATTCTCAGATGGGGAGAAATACACACCAGGGGGATAGTCATGAGCCTGTCTGAAAGCACGATGACTTCAAGGAGCTGTGGATTTATGCAGGAAAATTCCTGTATTTACACCCAGAAGTGTTTCTGGATGGATGGTTGAAGCACATGCTTCTCACACGGCTCTCTGTGGTCCTGTCTCGGTTGCAACCCAGTGTAAACTCCCACAGGGGTGAGGGGTTAGTTCAAACTCCATTGTTTCTTGGTTCTTGGCTCCTCTGCCAACTGGCACCACCAATAACCTGTGGAATTGTTTACTCCAGTTTCCATGTTATTCTAACCATTCATGGGCCTTCACAAGAAAATGCATTGCAAGAATACAAATCCCCGTGAAGCACAGGGAGGAAAAATGCACAGATTCCAAAGCGGACACATTGTGTTGCAGTGAGTTCTTGGGAAAAGCTGGGAGCAGGCTGCTCTGGGTATCAGCTGAGAGATGCTGTTTGACATCTGTTTGACACAAAAACCAGCCCCAGAAGGGATCTGCTGGATTGCTGTGCCTAGTCCCCTGCTATTACCAGCAAGCAACTCATCTAATGTTAAGAATTTACTATGGAAGGTTCCTTTCTTTTTTTTTTTTTCCTTTTTTGATGACTTCTGATCACATCTCTTCATTTTGGTGATTTCAATTTCCTGCCTAAATTTATTCATGAATAGTGCCCTCTTAATGGCCTTTAGATACACGGCCCTTCTCCCTCCTTACTGTTTGCTCCAGCTGATAACACTGAGCTTGAAAGCGAAAAAAAAAAATCCAGCTCCTTTATTCCTCTCATTTATCACCCCAGTAGGGAAATCTCATAGTTGCAGACAGTGAGATGAAAAATAGATGATGATGATGTCTACACACAGATTTCCTGCCCAAACTCCTGCAGAGATCTGGTCACTGGAGCCCAGGGAGCCATCCAAATGCAGGTGCTTCATTCCAAATGAGGAGAACAGCCCTCCAGACTCCAGTGAACATGTTAATTAGAGCTCGACAGACTACAGTGAGAGCTCGACTTTACACATGTAGCTCATGTATAAGGACTTACCCCACGGATACCTGAAGTTAGTTATGTGAATCTGGATCTGAACCCCAACCCCCCTGCAGGGAAAAGTTTTATTGAGACCCTAAACACAGCACTGCAAGTGTCCTTGGACCAGGATATCCAAGAAATCAGCCTGTGCCTGGAGAAGGACACAGGACTGACAGGAACCCCAAAATCTTGTAGAGCCTCAGTTGTGGGTTTGACCTCATAGAATCACTAAGGTTGGAAAAGTCCACTAACACCATCAAGTCCAACCTCAGAAGGGATGAGATGCCCATAAATTTTTGACTCTCTTACTCAATTTATCCCGTTTCCACATAGATTGAAGTGCAGCAATCACATTTTTTCTTTCAAGCGAGAAAAAAAAATAAAATCGAAACCTCCCCAAAGTACTGTCTCCCAGACATTTGCAAGGTCATTTTTGGAGCATTGCTTAAGAGGGGCAACAGAGTAAGGGTGGAAACGTGAAAGTGCAGGCCTACTTACTGAACTCGCAAAGCAGTGCTCAGATTCCCCATTTTCAAACAGGATGACATCCTTTATGAAGACAGCGATGGCTCTCATTATGAAGGACATGAAGAGATGCATATGAATATAATTTCGAGTACAGTGTAGTTTTCTGTTGGGAAGAGATGAAACACTTCTGAATAGCCAGGCCTCTCAAAAGCATTATTTATCTATTTACATGTTTCCTCTGCCAAGACATAGAGTTGCAATTAAATGTTAGAGAACCCGAGACGGGCTCTGTTCTGATGTACCTCACAACAAATCCACTTAAGCCTTTTTAAATCCAAGAAACATGGCAATCCACATATCTGCAGCAGTGCTGCTGCACTTTCATTTCTCAGAATACACAGGACAAAATTACAGAATGACAGAAAACAGGTCCATCCCACTGCTCTTCACTGGAAAAGAAATGTTTTTGACTGAGCAGACTGTGCTTATGATAAAGGGCCTTTTTCTACTGAATGGTTGTATTGCAATAATTCCTTCCAAAGTGAAACGTTTCTTCGAGAAACAAATTCTTAGCATCTGCTGCCAAAATTAACACATATTACAGGCTTGCTGCAGCAATATGAACTGTATTTTCATTTTAAAAATTACTAGTTGTTAATGATACTGGGAACACCACCAGAGTTTTTCTGTTTCCCACTGGTATTTTGAAGATGGATTTTGACCAAGTTGGTTATTTTTTCCGAGTGGGACTTTACACTCAGTAAAACTTTCACTAAGTGAAAAGCCTAATACTAGCCTGGAAATGAGTCCTTTGTAGAGACATCAGAATCACAACAGACTTCATTCAGCAACATAATCAAATTACCACCTCGTAATGAGTCACTGTGCACAGGCAGGGGTTATGCACTTAATCTCTGATGATGGCAGGATATTGTGACCGAGCTGAGTCCTCTGTTCTTACAGGTGAAGACAAGTCAAATTATGCTCTTTCCCATGAGGGAACAGTACGAACCTCAACAGTTTCACCAGCTTGGCTGGCACCTTGTACCTTGTTGAGATAATCTGTGTGTGTGTCTGATTCACTCCTCCCTTACAAGAGGAGTGGAGAGAACACGTGTGTGGAGAAGAGCAAAGTTCCTGAAGGGTGAGGCCAGTCTTGGTTAAGTCAAATTTAAGTTACCCTAAAATAGATGGATATTTGGATGGAACCACATCTAAAAGGCTCTTCCATTCAAAAAAGGTCTGCTTTTTGCCATTCTCTCTTTACATAAAAAAGTTCATAATAGGAGATCACCTGTATGCAGACTCCTTCAGTGGAGGCACCCAAATTTAGCTGCCTGAATCAATTATAAACAAGAGGCTGATGATTAATTCCTTTGCTACAATCTAGGCTTCTAATGCCTTATCTGCTCATCAATCCATAAGGGCCTGAGTGTCCTGAAGGCCCTGCATCATATTTGCTGTCCTTGGGTACACCTCAGAGCGACCAGCACGTCTGAGACGGCTCTGGGTGTTTCTGTCTTGTCATAGAGCTGCATCGGGCAATTTTTGAAACAGACTTTGGGAGGGCACCGATTGCCCAGAGAAACTGGTTGCCCCATCTCTGGAAGTGTTCAAAGAGGGGTCCCTTCCAACTCAGAATAACCTGTGAACAGGTTGGATGAGGTTTGGAGCAACCTGGGATAGTGGAAGGTCGCCCCCATGGCAGGGGTTTGGGACAAATGATCTTTAAGGTCTTTCGCAACACAAGTCATTATAGGATTTTGTGATTCTGGGTAGTTTTGGAGTGTAATTAAACTGTGCCATTTTTAATACCTATTTTGAGTAGAAATTCCATATATACCATTCTGATTAGGATTCTGTGGACTGAACAGGCTTATGGGATAATTGTCTCTAATAAAGGGCTCCATCACATAACAATCTATGTTTAGTAGAGATGAATCCACCTAAATAATTGGATTTGGGTTATAACTCTCACACAAAGGCCATAAATTATGAACGAAAATAGAACAGAGGCACCAAAACATGGAAGAACTTTCCCTCCTTGTTTGACTGAATCTTGATAGAAGACTTTGCATCCATTGTAACAGACATAGCCTATATAACCTCTGCCTTTAACTGCTACTACATCCTTCTTTACCTGTGCCTTTTTTGCTCATGGTCTTACCTGAAGAGACACAGAATGATCATAGCAGCTGTGAGGGCAATGAGTGACAAGGTGTGTCCAATGGTGTAGCCGGTCTTGACCGTGCCATAGAACGTCGTTTGCTGGTGGGAAGCAAAGAGACAAAACAGTTCTTTCCAAGAGCTGCCAACATGCATTCCCAAATACAGCATCACTGAGTGTTGAGACCAGGAAACCATCCTTCTCCATCCTCTTTAAACACCTCCCACTCCTTTATATCCAGCAGGGTACACGACTCAAGTATCACAGAATCACAGAATATTATGAGTTGGAAGGGACCCACAAGGATCATCTAGTCCAACTCACCACCTAACACCCGTACAGAGACCGAGAGCATATCCCAGAGCGTAACACCAACCTAGATCCCTCACAGTCTAGCAGGCCACTCCAAGCCAGAAGGGGCCCAGGGTCATCCAGCCCTACACCCCCCAGCTAGACCATGTCACTAAGCTCCTCGTCCAGTCTTCTCTTAAACACTTCCAGGGATGGCGACTCCACCACCTCCCTGGGCAGCCCATTCCAATATGCAATTACTCTCTCTGTGAAAAACTGCTTCCTAACGTTAAGATTGAACCTCCCCTGGTGTAGCTTGAGGCTGTGCCCTCTCGTTCTGGTGTCGTCAGCCTGGAAGAACCACCGGTGTAAGAACATGTCCAGTTGGATCACTCCAAACCCAGGTTACAGCTACACAAGGGAAAGGTTCATGCTGGAAGGAGTCTGATTTGACACTTGCAGAGACACCTACATGGTTGTAACTCTTGTCTTGGTACAAGAGTTACTAATGTTCAACTAAAGAGCTTACTGACACATCAGCGCTGGCGTGGGGAGGCTGATGAGCCTCAGCTTGTCAGGGAAGTTTGAGGGCAGAAATGCTTTGGAGTTTGGTTTGCTTTTGTGGAAGTTACACACTGTGTTTCATCAAGAAAGAATTTAAAACATTCTCACTGGAGTCACAGATGTTAATTCAGAAATATAGGTTGAGTTGGAAATCGGTTCATGGCTTTTCTCTTTGAGTGCACACAGAGGGAATCTCTGAGCATGGGGCACCACAGGGCTGGAATCCAACAGGGAATCCCAGTCTACATAAACTGTGGAAGAAAGGCAAAAAACTTCCAGCACTCCAAGACTTTCTAGCAACACTCTATATCAATATATTTGGATTTTCAGATTAAAATAAAATGACAAAAGATAAAATATTTAGACGTTTATTTTATCAATGAAAATTCTAAGTTTTTATCATAATCTAACTCAGTTTGTGGAAAATCTCATTTTTTTTAGCCCTTGACTGACTCTTCTCTGCCTTCCTTGTCCTCCTTTTCTATAAAAAACCTCAAACAATCAAAACCACAAAGAGCATTTTAGACAGAAAATCTAAACCAAAGCATGTTTGGAAAAACACTTGCATAACATTGAGAGCTGACATTTCTATATGTTATTTTCAGAGACCTTGACAAGCACTTGGTATTTTACAGAACTGGTGGGGCTGAGATGAGTAGCAATCCTTTAGCATTTACACAAGCCAGCTTGGAGGGGTGTCGAAGAAGACAGAGCTTTCAGAGAGTACAAAAGTAACACTGGTTGTACCTCAGACCACAGATGGCTGAAAGCACCACGGAATGGATCCACATCACCGAGAGCTTTGAGTCAGTAACTCTGAAGACAAAATTCCTAGTAGGGGTTCCAGGAAAACATCTCCACCTGATCTTGCCCCTGTGATGGCAGGATGGTGATGGTGTGGTGATACCTAAACCTTGCTCACCGGCACTGCATGGAGGGGCTTGCACTGCACTGAGGAACAGCAGAGGTTCCACTTTTCTGCCCCACTGTCCCACAGATTCCACCCAAAGCCACCTAAATATGGAATTATAGAAGCACAGAACACTTCAGGTTGGAAGGGTTGTTAAAGATCACCCAGTTCCATCCCCCTGCCATGGGCAGGGACACCTTCCACTATCCCAGGTTGCTCCAAGCCCCATCCTGCCTGTCCTTGGCCAGTTCCAGGGATGGGGTACCCACAGCTTCCCTGGGCAGCCTGTGCCAGGGCCTCACCACCTTCACAGTAAAGAACTTCCTCCTAATAGGTAATCCAAACCTAGTCTCCAACAGTTTGAAGCCATGTCCTCTTGCCCTGTCATTCCATGCCCTTGGAAGAAGTTCCCCTCTTGTCTTCCTTGTAGGCTCCCTTCAGGTACTGGAAGCAGAAATTAGGTGACCCTGAAGCCTTCTCTTTTCCAGGCTGAACAATCCCAATTGTCTCAGCCTTTCCTCACAGCAGATCTGCTCCATCCCTCTGATCATCTTGGTTCCTCCTCTGGACTCACAGCTCCATGTCCTTCCTGTGCTGGGAAGCTCAGAGCTGGAGGCAGCTCTGCAGGTGGAGTCTCATTTGAGAGAAGCAGAGGGGCAGATTCCCTTCCCTTGCCCTTCTCCCCACATTCCTGGTCCATCAGCACTCCAGATACACAGTCCTCTTTCCAATCTTACTGGAGTTGGGTATCATAAAAGCAGCTGAGACCTTTCCAGTAAAAGCAGCCAATGTTGGTTTTATCTCTCTCTCATTATCTAATTTACTTCTTGATGGCACCAGAGCAGAAGTGTTCCAGGAAAGACCTGGCCCGCAGAAGGAGGGAGCCTGTGGTCAGGGACTGTATTTGAGGAAGAGGTTGTCCCACACCATATTTAGGAGAACAGAGAAATGGGGGATGGTGGATAGAAACTCTCCAGTGTGAACGTGTTTTTCTTCTAAGAGTTACTCCCAGAAGTGAGTTATGCACAGAAAATTCTTGGTGTTACTCGACAAGCAATTCCCTGCCCTTACATTTTATGACAACCAATCCCTCTTGTGTAGAGAGGGATGGTTCTGCACTCAGCTTTAATGTAGTGCATGGGGTCATCTCTGTTCTGGAAACAGCACACAATGACTTCTCACACTTCATCTGCACTTTCTAATAACATTCAGCTCCTATTTTACAGATATCAAAGCAGAGAATTTGACCCAGGATCATAAATGGAATTGGAATTTCACTCAGAGTTCAGATTACAAAAATGTTCTTATTAGAAAAGAAGAGGGATTTAGATAAGTGAAGGTAATGCATGCCAGAATTCCTGGATTTTACCTGTAGATGTGCACTGATTTACAGAATGAAATCAGGCAATTTCATCATTGTCTCTCTAACCTCTATAAAGCTTCTGCTTAATTTCACAGGAATGTGATAATAACAATTATTTCAGGTACATGCTAAGCTGAGATTAATTAAGAATTATTTCCCTTGGTTTCTGTTCAGTAATCTCAACATTTGTCCCTTGGTATCTTGCTTTACAATGGGTAACATTTACATTTGTAAGAGAAAAAGACGAGAAATACCAATATAGAATCTTTCAATAGCCAAACATATTGTGGCATCATGTCACCTAAAGTCATAAAGTCACCTGGGTTGAAGTTGTCTGGACTTCCTCTAGAGTAAAGGCAAGGAGATCTCCCTGGAGAGAAATGGGGGATGAATTGACCTCTGGATGTGTCTGTTTTCTTCACCACCCTCAGACAGAGCCTTCATGGATACTGGGGTGGTCCCTCGCTGACCAGATGGAAGCACTCAAAAATGTTGTGCACCACATCTGACAGTGGAACAGAAAGACTCCCCACTTGCTAACACACGATTTTTAAAGGTCAGGTTGAAGAAGAACTTGTTATGATTGCAAAGACCATAAGTGCTTAGCTTTGGTGCCTACACCATCTGCTTCTTAGGGACTGCCAGAATTCACAGCAAAAAACTTACACACAGCCCTTATTTATTTTTCATATTTTTTCTTGGTTTTTTTCTGACTTGAGACCAAAGGTTCATGCAGTGTTTGATGCATGGAAGGTTATCAGGCTGTCCTGGACCTTGTGTCCTACACAACCTGCTGTTCCTTTCTTCTATTCCCTTTACTTCTTCCCCCTGCAACCAACAGCCAATTCAACATCAACAATAATCTATTCTTCCTCCCAGGCTGGTAGTGCATGTTCACCCCCCTCAGCCACCTTTCACACAAATTAGTCCTAAACAGCATGACAAAAACGCAGAAACCAAGAGAAAATAATTAAGAAAGAATTAAAAGAACACAACGTGTGTTCTCTTGGTAACACGGCACTTTGGCAACGCTGCAATCCATTGGGTCACCAGAGCATGTCCCAGGAATTCCCAAATCACCTTTGCAGCTGGAATATGAACCAGGGCTCTGGACAAAGGCCCTTCCCAGAGCAGACCTGTAACAATGGCTTTTGCAGCTTTCAACTGCTCCTTCTGAGGGACAGGACCCTTGAGGATGTGAAGTCATGGGGGAACTTGAAGGCACACTAATGTTCTCTTCAGCAGAGCCCTGAAATCCTTCGTGCCACTTTGCTATTTTCTGTATTCTTTCACTCTTAAAGCTGCCACAGTTCAGTTCAGATCCTCTGTTAACTCCCTGAGTGCCTTGGCAATGTTTGACCGTACAGAGAGACCCCTCACCATGATGAATCATAGAATCAGGGGATGGGTTGGGTTGGAAGGGACCTTCAAGATCACCTCACTCCACTCCCTGCCAGGGGCACCTTCCACTAACCCAGGTTGCTCCAAGTCCTGTCCAACCTGGCCTTAGACACTTCCAGGGACGGGGCAGCCACGGCTTCTCTGGGAAATGTGTGTCAGGGCCTCACCATCCTTATAGTGAAGAATTTCTTCCTAATCTCTCATCTAAACCTGCCCTTCTTCAGCTTAAGGTCATTGCCCCTTTGCCATCACTGCAATGTCCTTGTTAAAGTCCCTCTCCAGCCTTCTTGTAAGCCCCCTTTAGGTACTGGAAACATATTAATTCATTCTTGAGATTCCCATGTCCAACATTCACATACACGGACGTCACAAACCAGGAAAAAAGGCATGGGCAGAGGTTTAATATAAACATACGATATAAAAATATAAATATATTATACAAAAATATAAACACTGCAATATATGGTTGCAGTGAAACATAATTAATTTGTAGTATAAGCTTTTTCATTCTGACTATGGGACAGCTACTGACTAGTTTAGATTAGATGCTGAACTTTGTGCTAGGTGAGGTGAATCTTGCTTCTAATTTGTTATCCTCTTCAGACTTTACCCTTCATGTCTCAGCATGCAGCAAACCAATAATAAACTCCTCCCTGTGTAATGACAATACTCAATAAAGTTAATTATTCCTAAGTCAGCGATTGCTAATTTATACACAGACAACATCTCAGAGAGCTCAAATTACAAAATTCACTAATATTTCATGAAAATGTGGCTTAGATATTCAGCAGGCCAGCACTGATGGCAAATGAGTTATATCCTTTTTATCCTTTTTGATGCTTAGAAAGACTGAAATCACCATGTCTGCTTAAGGGCAGCTAGAAATATGGAGGGTTTCTTTCAAAGTTGACCATAGAAAATGAAGCACCTGAAGTCATGTGTGGGCATCACACAGACATTGGTTACGACCTTCTCAGGTGCTGATTTCCTGTCATGGCCCTGGAAATTTTGGATGCTCCATGAAGCTTGAGGCCAGGTTGGATGGGGCCTGGAGCAACCTGGTCTAGTGGAAGGTGTCCCTGCTCATGGAAGTGGAACTAGATGGTCTCTAATGTCCCTTCCAACACAAACCATTCACCTATTTTCTGATTCTATGAAATCAAAGGGAAGATAATTTCTTCGACCAAACATCTGAACTCTCCTTCAGGGGATCCTTACGAGGATTATTCCCTCTTGAGGAATCACAATGAGAATGGAAAAAATTTGGCACAGAAAGATCACGTGATTCTGATGATTCTGTTAAGTTTTCATGTCTACCCATCCAGGTTTACAAACCTCTTCCCCTGGAGTGCTGTTGGAATCGTATCCACAAGCTATGGTGTACGGTGCAGGGTACACATCCGACCAGCCCTGGCTCGTACAATTCCTGCTCACGTTCCCTGGAAGAAAAGAGGAAACCACGATTTAAAAAGAAACATTCATCTTTTTATTAAACAAGTGTCTGCCTTTTGTGATACAAATGCCAGAGCACAATTCTTGTAACACTCAGAGTAAAATTGAAAATTCTCATGCTTTTTCTCTGTTATTAAGTTTTTTAATGACACAGAACATGTAAACAGGGAGAGCCATTGGGTTGTAAAGTTCAGACCTGGAAAAACAAAGTACATTTTAACACTGAGTTGCCCACAAAGCATCTCTTCTAATGGTACCATAATGTCAGTTGTACCTGGAGCTTTGTCTGTTGGCACTGCATCAGTATAGTTTGACAATGTTCTTGTGACATTGCCTTTGTTCCCAGAAAATTTTTATCCAAACAGATCAGTGAAGTATTTATGTCTTTCACTTTGCTTGTGAGAAGCTGAGACAGGGGCAGATAAAGTGCTCATTTCACATTGTGCAGGTGAGGTCTGGAGGCCTGGGAACTAAATGCAGTCCTCCAGACCCAGACCTGACCTGATCAAATGTGATTCCTGACAAGCCTGCTGCACTCTTGTCTGAGGACCAAACACTTCAAAATCTGGCTGTGAAGGGAGAAAAAACACACAACGACAACCTGTATTGCCTGTTTTAACATGTGTACTCAAGGGCAGGAAGATTTCCTGGATTCTTAAGCAAGTTGAGAGCCTGGGGCCTCTCACCAGCTAAAAAGAACCTTTATTAAAACAAGGACATCTCTCTCCTTCAGCCAAAACAGACAAAACTGAAGTTCACGTTGCTCTTTGGCACTCTGGACTTCCTGGTCCGTCCAGGATTGTAAGAGCAAAGCACTTCTCACTTCGTAAAACTCTTCAATTCTTGTTCCAGCTGGGCCTCAAACCCACATTGCTTAATGCAGCAAAAGGGAGAACCAGCAACCAGGATGAGCCTTGCCTGACGTTATTTATAGCTTGAATGGCCAAGATACATTTTTATCAGATAAAAAAGCAACACACCCAACAGTACATTGCAATTTCTCCCAGCACCTTCTCTGACCACCAGTCCCTCCCCTGCCAGCCTCACACGAATCCCATCAATGTGACATTCCTTTGGTGTCATTTCTCACTGCCACCCCTGACTGAAAAGCTGGTCAAATAAACCAGAATGAACAAACAGCAGTCAAAACTCAATTCTTAGATGAAAAATGGCATCAATGACGATGAAATGGCATCAGTAACACTCAAGAGCTTTGCAAACATTTCAAACAATGGGGTTCCTTGCACACAAAAAAACTTCTGCAAACAGGAGCAAATCAATTATGCAGCTCTGAGTCATGAAAATATTCAAGTATCACTTCCAGAAATTTCTGACAAATGAGTCACCGTATCACAGTATCACAGTATTAGCAAGGTTGGAAGAGACCTTGGAGATCATCAAGTCCAACCTGTACCCAACATCAACCCATTGTNACTGCTGGCTCAGATTGACCTGAACATCTTCCCAATCATGGACCTGTTTTGCACTGAAATCAGCAGCAGCCTGTCCATTTGAATTAAGCCACTCCTTGAATTCCTGTGACAGGAGGATTTTGACAATAAATTTCCTCCAGTTTGTCCTTGCAACAGATCTAAACTCCATGAAGGCTCTCGAAGGAGCCTTTTTTTAAAATTTTCATAGCTGCTCTAGAAGAAGCAACTTTAGGCACACCTTGGTGGGCTCCCAGGCTTGTCCTGGTCATTGTTTGCAGTGCCTTTCACCAGGGTTCACATAAGAGATCTTGTGCAAACAAATCAAAGACACGACTATTGAGGACTATTTTTTTTTTAGGTGTTATGGCATTTATGCCTTTTCTTCTTCATTACAATGGATGCCATTATCTGAACTTCATTTCCTGCCCAAAGCTCCTCCTCTTTGTTTGTGGATGACTTTGGATTTCACGGTGGTTTTGACTCTTTGTTTCTTATTCTCAATGAACATTTTCCAGCTTAATTCTCTTCTATTTTTTCTTTTTAATTGCACTTTCTCACAATTGTTTATTTTAGAATTCTCACTGCTCTCAAGAATACTTTCAAATTTTGTCTTAATGCTTTAGCAGTTATGGAAACTCAGGTGAAGGGAAGCACAATGACACAGCATCACTGGGCTTAAAAAATAATAATAAAATTTTAGAGAAACTCACTTCCCAGAGAAGTTTTTCTACCACCCTTTGCTGCTCATGTCACTCTTAGATGTGCAAATTCACACACATGGTGTGATACAGGAATGCCTTCTAATAACTCCCATGTTCACTGGCTGCCTGGGAGGTATAAAAAGTAAAAGGTTAGAAAATAAAGATTTTAGCACACCACAATTTAGGTCAAGTGATGGCTGACGTCTCCCCTCAGACCAAAAAACATTTCTAATTACTACTATTTGCCAGATTACTTTCTGTACTGAAAATTAACATAACATTTGGAAAAGTGCCCCACAAACAATTCTTACTCCGAGGTTTACAGGCAGCGAAATTCAGACTGAAGTAATAAACTGAGATTTTTATGTTTCAAGGTCAATTCCAAGCTCTCCCACAGACCTCCTGGGAAAATGCAGCCAGTTCTTGTTGTCTTGTGGACTTCGGTAATAAAGTCTGATTATTTGTCCACGGAAAGGCAAATTTCCAAAAAACCAGCAGAAGTTGTAGGTGCCATCTTCCATGACTGTTTCTCACTGGTTTTGTAGCACAAGTTTTCCCTAGGATGATGTACCAGCAAACTGGCAGTATCAGAAGAGACACAGCTAGACTTGAAAATGGTATCTCCAGCATTTGGAAGTTCACTGGATTTCCCAAACTTTCCCATTTCCTATTAAACTGCAGCTAAAACTATTTGAAGTGTATTCCTGATGGTATTAGTTAACAGCCATGAAATAATCTGCTTTTTTGTGGGGTTCGTAATTCATTCTGATCAGAAACGTTATCACTGTCAAACTGGTGCATCTGCTCCTAAAAGCCACATGAATTTCAAGGAGATGAGGTTTTCAATTTAAATAAACCACAACCCTCCCAAAAACCCCTTCATTTGAAAAAAACCACAACTCTCATTTATTGTAACAATAACCTCATAATGCCTTACAGGGACTTGGTTTCCTGCTTTCACAGAATCACAGAGTGTTTGAGGTTGGAAATCTGGGGGTTGTATGTTCCAACCCCTCTGCTCATACGTGCAGAGGTAATCCTTAAAGAAACTACGGTGAGGAAAATCAGCATGGGAAACTTGGCAGATTCCAAAAATATGCTGTGATAAAAGCCAGTGCTTACAGAAGGGAATTAAAGCGTAAATAAGAAGCAAGATGGCCTTTGGCTCATTTATTATTGGTGTTAATGACAGTCAATACATAAAACACTATTGAAAGGCAAGGGGTGGCTGAAGCCACAGGCCTGAATAACCAGTTTTTGTGAGGTTTTACTGCACCAGTGACTTAAGGGCTCACGCAAATCACCACGGGCTGGAATTGTTTAACTAAATCATCACATTTCTTGGTCCAGCCCAAGCCATGAACTCTCTCTTTGCAAAGGTATTGACCAAAGCAGTGCCAGCGTGTTAGTGGCTTCAGGCTGAGCCTCAGTGAGAGGGGCAGGGTCTTTTCTGAGATCAACACCAGCCAGTCTGCAGCACCCTAAATGCTACCCAACTGCAGAGCTAAGAGAGAGGATGGACCATCCCAATCAATGGGAACTGCCATATGTTTTGGTTTTATTTTTATTTTTTTCTCAGTGAGCATGGTAAACCACTGGCGCAGGATGCTCAGAAAGGTGGTGGATGCTCCACACCTGAAAACATTCAAGGCCAGGGTGGATAGGGCTCTGAGCAGCCTGGCCTAGCTGATGATGTCTCTGCTCACCGCAAAGGTGTTGGACTGGATGACCTTTAAAGGCCTCTTCCAACCCAAACCATTCCAGGATTCTGTGATCTTATACAAAGAACCAAAAAATGGTCTGGGTTGGAAGGACCAGAGGATTACCTAGTTCTAAGCCCCTGTCATGTATGTATGTATAATAAACACAGCTCTTCCTCACCCACTCTATCTCAGAATATCCTTAGCTGGAAGGAATACACAAGGATCCTGGAAGTCCAACTCCTGGCCCTGCACAGGACAGCCCCCAGAATCCCATCGTGTCCCTGAGAGCATTGCCTAAATCCTCCTGGAGCTCTGTCAGCCTTGGTGCTGTGCCTAGAATCCACTTTAGAACAGTAGGGAGTGCCCCCATCTCTCACGTGGGAGACCAGGGGTTCAATTCCCACCAGTGAGGCAGTGGTGCCGTTTAAGAGTTGGACTCGATGACCCTTGTAGGTCCCTTCCAACTCAGAGTCTGTGACAGAACACTGCCCTGAGGAGCCTGTTCCAGGGCCCAAACGCCCCCTCAAGGAAGAATCTTTTCCTGATATCCAACCTAACCCACCCCCGACACAACAGTCAGGTTGTTCCCTCATGTCCTGTCATTGATCACCAGAGAGAAGAGACTGGTGCCTGTCCTGCTTCCCCTCACGAGGGAGTTGTACACTGCCATGAGGTCTGGTACAAGGTCTCAGCCTGCTTTTCTTGAAAATCTGCTCAGGGTGTGTCATGGAGATCAATGATCACATACATGGAGCTCAAGGAGAGATTGCACTTCCTCCACACACTCCTGCTTCACGCCTGCTGTAGGTCAGGACTTTGCCATCTGGCCCAGCAGCTGCTCCTGGCTCAGGCAGATACTTCTTTAGAGCTCACAAAGCCCTCTCTAATTAACAAGTCTGCATGGTTTGATGGCATGTCTATTCCAGGAATGGAACTGATGGTTGGACATGACAATCCAAATGCTCACATCTTTCCTTCTGATTAGCTCTGTGTAGCAAGGACAGATGGAAGGGAATTCCTCCTTATAGAACAAGCAGCAGGTCTGGTGGAAGGTTCCCTACACAGGGCAGGAGGTTTGGAACTAGATGATCTCTAAGCTCCCTTGTAACCCAAACCGTTCTACAATGGTTCTATGATTCTAAATTCTGAGAAAAGTCTTGCTTAGAACCCTCCACATTTCCTTTTAGCATTAAAAAAAAAAAGACAATTAAAATATCAAAGCAACCCAACACTTGTATACTCATGACAGAAACGCTCGAATATTCCTGGTTTTAAGTCCGTCTTTGGATATGCAACTATTACTAATTAATTTAATTCAATTTCTTCTGAGGAAGGAAACACTCTCCTCTTCCTACCCCACAACACTCATCTCTTTTACTTGGATTGATGAATCACAACGAATTGATAGTACTGATACTTATCAGGAGACAAGAAAAACTCTTCTGTCTTTATTCCCAGCCTTTTTTTCTTTCCACAAACTGGGTGAAGAACTGTTGAATCTTCCCAGGGAGCAGAGCATGCTAAGCAGCCAAATGACTTTGTGACTTTGCATCTTGCATATCCTGGTGATGGTGGAAATATCTTCTCATCTCCCTCAAACAGAGGTTGTAGATGAACTGCTGTCCCATGCATCTCACCACTGACTTTACCTTATTTCTACACTCTGAATTTTTCTTACCTATTTTGAATAATTCTGATAGTTCTTTATACTTCTGGGTTTCACTTGAACCTTCCAGGTCTGCCAACTCTTCAACTTCTTTCTATGTTTTGTGAAAACACCCCTCCATATGTTTATTTTCACCCATCTGATGGACAATTTTGTTCAGTACCCTCTCACATATACCATGAAACCATCATTCCTTACGAGCTTTCTCCACAACATTCATGACCATACTGACCTCTGATTCATACCCTTTCAATCCACATTTTTACAGATAAAAGAGCATTAATCCAGTTTTATTTGGTGTCTGTCTACACCTTTATTCAGACATTGTTCCAGTGCCATTGGCCCTGTTCTCCTGTGGACATGAACCTCCCAATACCACCTGCTCAGCAGACCTTCCCTGAGATCTCCTGACCTTCTTCCCTCCATTGCCCACACAAACAGCCCAAAGAGTTGGCTCCAGTTCTTCTTCCCTTGCCTCCAGGACTCCCATATTCCAATACGAGGGATTTAACTCTGATCTGCAGGGAATATTTTGGAGAAATACGGCAAGGCATTGCTCTACAGAAAATGACTGCACACACCATTTATGAGCCGGGACAGAATTTCTGGAACAGGAATAAACACAAGCAGAACTTGTAATGCAATTCCTTGATTTATTAATGTATTTGGGTATGATGGGAGAGGTATGAATCAAAGTGACTTTGCAGATTGGGTTATACCACCAGTAAGGGGCCTGGTAGAGGAATGACTATGATTTATTCATAGAGGAAGAGAAGGGAGGAGTTAGTGGAACAAAGATAAAAACAGAACATTTTTTTTACGAAAGGTGTTTGATCTAGGTAGGAGTTAAACACTGAACAGGAGAACTGAATAAATGCAGGGTGCTGTTGTCTGTGTTTAGCTCTTAAGGTTTTTCTCTTAATTTCTTTTTGCCTCTCATCCGTTTCAGACACACACTTCAGACTCAGATGTGTCTGAAAGTCTGTGTTACAGGTGCAGGTTTAGCTCTTTGATCCTAATGGAAGAAAAGCCCTTATTGGCTTTTAATGGGAGCCTGAATTCATACACAGAGATATAAGGTCAATTATGGCTCAGAGGTGTTTGCTTTCATCCCCCTCTGGGTTATCTTGTCCTTTTCTGTAGCAGACTCCAAAGCAGAGAGGAAGGTTTGCTCTGACCAGCTATCTGTCCTGCTTCTCTATCATCATATTCCATGGTCACAAATCAATTTTTTCAAGTAGAAGCTATTAAAGAAACAGCACTTCTTATCATTTACTCTTCTTGAGAAGCTGCAGAGCCCACTGGCACATCTCTAGTTCCATTTTTATTATTGATCCATCCTGCTCTTCCTGGGAAACACTTGACACTGGCAGACAGCTAGAGCCTGCACCAAACTGGATGTCGAAGTGGTTAGGCCTGAGAAAACCCTGTGGGGTAAGTCATGACAAGATATTTATCAAACTTCCTTTCTCTGCCTCACTCACGATCTCACAAGTTCACTCTTTCAGCACAATTTCTGTTCAGTGTTTTGTGTAATTTCATGCTTTCGTATTTCACAATGTCAGAGTAGAACTCACGGCCTGCTCTCAGCACATCACATGAGACACAGCCTTCATTTTCTTCATTTGCTTATTTTCACTCGGCCTGCAGCCATTAAAGCCACATTTCCACTGCCTTGAAGCTTCCTGCACCCTGTTTTGGGGGTAATACTCCTTTTCCCCTTATCTTCCTTTCCCCTTCCTGAACTTCCCAAGTGTGAAGACCTTGATCCTTAATAAATACAGATCATTCCTCCCTTCCTAATGTCACACCTTAAATAGGCACCTTTTGTAAACAGTTTGTTTTCTCACACTAAAAGCAGAGCTGTCAACGTCTAGGGGCAAATTTTTCATCAGATCTTTTGATACCGCAATTGTAGGATTCCAGGAAATATGAACAAGGAAAAAGATGCACATTTCTGGATACGGGGAGGTCTAGAAACTCCATAAGCCATGGTAACAGCGGGCTTTCAACCTCAGGACCTCCCTAGCCTGTGCAGGAGTATCACTGGACACACAGGACTTGGGGTGACCTGTAGGGTGATGGAGAGGTCCAATGACTGGTCAAAAAACCTTCTCAACACCAGTCCTTCAGAGGAGTGGGGTACGTGCACTGAGATGCCTCAACTGCAAAGAAATCACAGAATAACAGAATCACAGAATTCTTTAGGCTGGAAAAGACCTCTAAGATCATCAAATCCAAGCATTAATGCAGCACTGCAAAGTCCACCCCTAACCCGTGATCCAAGTGCCACATTTAGATGTTTTTTGAATCCGTCCAGGGATGGTGATGTCACCCCTTCCCTGGGAAGACTCGTCCAATGTCTGACCATCCTTTCAGAGGAGAAATTTTCCCTAATATCCAAACTGAACCTCTCCTGGAGCAACTTGAAGCCATTTCCTCCAGTCCTGTCGCTTGTTACTCATGAGGAGAGACCAACACCCTCCTGCCACAACCTCCTTTCAGGGAATTGTGGAAGGTGATTAGGATTTTCCTGAGCCCTTTTTTCTCCTGATTTTGTGATAGGAAAGCATTTTTGGGCAGCAGAGCATCTGAGCAGGTCAAGGACTCCCAGTGAACAAACCTCCATAACAAACACCCTCAACTGCTCATTTCCTTTCAAATGAGCTTTGTAGAAAATAAATAGTGGGTGTGAATAATTTTTGGGTTCTTTATAGTAGTGCTGATGTTGTCTTTATCTGCTGGTACCTGTTCATCCCTCTCCTCATTTTATTCAATTTTTGTTCCAGTTTCAGAAGCAATATAGAGCTGAATGTTTCCATGGGGAGGGGAAAAGAGAGTGGAAATAAATTTAGAGCACCTGAGGGAAAAAGGAGTTTGGCAAGCCCAAAACTCAGAAGGATCTCACCTCAGCGATTCCAGAGCTTGGAAACCCAACCTCCTTAAGTCACTTAATGCCACAGTT
Organism: Pitta sordida; assembly: GCA_013390025.1. Taxonomy (NCBI): domain Eukaryota; kingdom Metazoa; phylum Chordata; class Aves; order Passeriformes; family Pittidae; genus Pitta; species Pitta sordida. The sequence continues at coordinate 408,469 of WEKX01014891.1, forward strand.
GAAGCTTAAAAGTTGTCAGTGCTAATTTATACTGTTTAACTTGTGCTTGATGGACAATTTGCTTTTGGAGAAAGTGTGAGAAATAAATCCCTATTCCAAATGTCATCTTCCATGAAAGCTGGAATGCTCTGGTCAAGGGACAGCAAGCAATGCACTTTAAAAATGCAAGGTGCCAAAAATACAGTACTTTCATCTATCTCCTTCACTTGGTACTGACGAATGTCATGAAATAATGAAAATTTTCTGGATCTGTGAATGCCATAAAAATTTAATGTCAAATGACATCAGGACTATGGCAGGCATTTTAAGGGTTCTAAATGCCACGAGATATTTTATCCTATATTTTCCCTGAGATACGATATTAGTCATTTGAAGAGCATATTATCCATTAGGCAGGAAAATCACATTAACTCTTTGCTTCCCAGTATTTCACTCTTTTCCTGCTATCAATATACAAAAAAGATTTTCTCTTGCTCACAGCTTGATGCAAGCTTTCATGTTCCTGCAAAGGGAACAAAGAGGATGACACCAACATTAACCAGATGACTGAGTTCCTTGCAAGCTATTCAGTGGCACTGACTACTACAAAGGAAGAACTGCTCCACAAATTTTTATGACATTAATTTTGCAACAAATCCTAGGAAACAAGAGGCAATCTTCCCCTGCTTTTGTGTCAGACCATACCTGCTTTCCACATCTGTATGTGGCTGTACAAAGTGTATGGCTCAGAGGAAATCAAAGCTGCCCTTTCTGCCTTGGGAATGGCATCAATCGCTCTGTTTACAGGAGGAGATGTAGCACGTGTGCTCTGAAAAGGTGGGATTCACCTGATTTGGAAGACATTCCCACCTGCCAGAGCCACTCCACAGTAATTCAATTGTAAATAGAGAAAAATGCGTGGTTAATCGATGTTCAACTCATCCTGAAGGCAAAGTCAAAAAACCCAGCAGAACTGTACCTCTAAAGAGCCTATTTCCCACCACTGACCATAAAACCAGCTCAGAGATCGTTTTACTCATGGAAAACTCCAAAATGAGTTGATACAGATGCCATTCCTGGTGGGAAATTGGTCTTCTAAATAAAGGTATTTCAGCAGCATTTGAGGAATCCTCGTGGAATTTGGATCCTCTGGTGTGTCTCAGACTGTTCCAGCTGATCATGGTCTGGAACCTGAATGGAGCCCTTGGCGTTCATGGTGTGGGTGTTTATCTGTGAGCTCAGTGCCTGCATTTCTATTACACTCACCAGGACACTCACCAATACAGCACATGAGATCTGAGGAGCTTTTCAGGTTCCTACACACATTCTCTGACCAGACTGCTGTTGACATGAAGGGGGTTCTGGACACCACCGCATTACAAACAGCAGAAATAAGGAGTGCTGACCTCACTTTCTCCAACAAAGAAAGACCCCCTGTGCTTTACCACATTGAGGAGAAATAGGTGTATTTCCATGGTGTTGTTCATCTGATCTCTTTAAGTGGCTGATTTATGATGAGATGAATCATGCCCTGATCATCACTTACCAAACCACAGAACCACAGAATGGTTTGGGTTGGAAAGGACATTAAAGATCATCTCATTCCAACTCCCTGCCATGGACAGGGACACCTTCCACTATCCCAGGCTGCTCAGAGCCCCATCCAACCTGGCCTTGGACACTTACAGGGATGGGGCAGCCACAGGTTCTCTGAACCACTTGTGCCAGGGCCTCACCACAGGTAAAGATTTCTTCCACATATCCAATCTAGCCCTGCCTTCTGTCAGTATAAAGCCATTCCCCCTTGTTCTATCACTCCATGCCCTTGTAAAAACCATCCAGCTTTCCACTGACTCCAATCCCTGGGTGAGATGCAGATAACAACGTGAAAGCAGAGGAATCTCACCCAAGGCAATGTGAAATCCCCTAGAAAGCTGCTGACCCTGCCAGCTGCAAGGCTGGGGGACATTGCTGAGCCCCCTGCTCAGGGAGCAGCACAATTCCCAGCAGTCACCTCCAATACTGGTGTGCAGGGAAAGGTCCTGGGCTGGCTGGTGTTAGAGGCTTTTTCTTGGCTGGGCACACTGAGAGAAGTGCACACAGAGCCCAAGAGATGCTCTGAGAGCTTTCTGTGAAGTCTGGGCTTCTGGCAGAATAGGAACCATTCACTTCACAGAATCATTGAGTTATTAAGGTTAGAAAAGACCTCCAAGATCATTGAGCCCAATCTTTTATGGATCACCTGCTTGACAACTGAGTGCCACGTCCAGTTGTTCCTTGAACACCTTCAGGGATGGTGACTCCACCACCTCCCTGGGCAGTCTGTTCCAATGCTTAACAATCCTTTCCATGAGGAAATTCTTCCTGGTGTCAAATCTGAACCTCGCCTGGTACAGCTTGAGGCCATTTCTTCTTGTCCTGTCTCTACTTCCCTGGGAGAAGAGCTTGTCTCCCATCTAACTCAAGGTTTTTTGAGATATTTTTAAGCACCAGAGAGTTCTAATGACACATGAACTGTGGGAGATCTGGCATCCCAATTGCCCTAGATAAAGTTCAACATAGCCACAATGATTGTATATATAAAATGGAATAATGGCATCACTGAGGTTAGGAAAAAACCTCCAAGATCATCATGTCCAACCACTAATCTAACACTGCCAGGTCCACCACTAAACCATGCCCCTAAACACCACTGCCACACTTTTGAGCACTTCCAGGGACAGTGAATCCAACACTTCCCTGGGCAGCCTATTCCAGCATGTGACCTATGTACATAATCAAATATACAATACTTTTGTCATTGCCTTTGTGGGATGATGTATTAGAAAAAAAAACTTCTTAGAGAGTTTTTTCCTCCTGTTTAACTAACCCTGCTGGGTCTCTGGAACCCAGTGAGTGAGTGCATGAACCAAGCATGAACAGCAGGCCATTATTTCACATGGCTGAACCAATGCACAGGGGTCTTGTCCTGCAAGATGTGATACTACAGCAGCTTCTGCCTGTTTCCCCTGGCTGTTGACACAAGAGTGATGAGCTACTTGGGAATTTTGGAAAAAATGGGAGGTCAGCACTAGGATAAGACTCCAGGGATTTCGGATTTCCTTTCTGGGTCTGCGAAGAATTTTGGTGTGGCCTTGGGCAAGGCGTGTAATCAGTGTGTGCTGGTTAATGAGTGCAGTGCCCTGGCTTGTTAAACAGGGATGATATTGTATCCTTACTGCCCTTCCTATCCATCATGTGGGTTTGGAGTGCAAGGCTCTAGAACTGGAGACTTACCAGCTCCATGTATAATCTCCAGTGTAAAAGAGCCTAATTCTCCATGGATGCCATAATAAAAATAGTAAAAAAAAAAAGAGTAAAAAGTTACTTTAAACTACCAAGAGACAATCACTCCTATTGCTGCACGGCCCATTGAGACTTGAGTTTTAAATTAAACCTTCCCAAACATCCCAAACAGTGAGTTAAGCTACTTTCTCCATTAACCTCCCCTGCCTGTTATTTGTCAGGTTAATTTCTTGGCCTGTGGCCAAATTTATCATTTCAGCAGAAAAAACCTCCACTTTATTACCTGCAGTTTCANAAGGTCCACCACTAAACGACGTCCCTAAACACCACTGCCGCATTTTTGAGCACTTCCAGGGACAGTGAGTCCAACACTTCCCTGGTCAGCCTATTCCAGTGTGTGACCTAGGCACATAATCAAATATACAATATTTTTGTCATTGCCTTTGTGGGATGATGTATTAGAAAAAAAACTTCTTAGAGAGTTTTTTCCTCCTGTTTAACTAACCCTGCTGGGTCTCTGGAACCCAGTGAGTGAGTGCATGAACCAAGCATGAACAGCAGGCCATTATTTCACATGGCTGAACCAATGCACAGGGGTCTTGTCCTGCAAGATGTGATACTACAGCAGCTTCTGCCTGTTTCCCCTGGCTGTTGACACAAGAGTGATGAGCTACTTGGGAATTTTGGAAAAAATGGGAGGTCAGCACTAGGATAAGACTCCAGGGATTTCGGATTTCCTTTCTGGGTCTGCGAAGAATTTTGGTGTGGCCTTGGGCAAGGCGTGTAATCAGTGTGTGCTGGTTGATGAGTGCAGTGCCCTGGCTTGTTAAACAGGGATGATATTGTATCCTTACTGCCCTTCCTATCCATCATGTGGGTTTGGAGTGCAAGGCTCTAGAAGTGGAGACTTACCAACTCCATGTATAATCTCCAGTGCAAAAGAGCCTAATTCTCCGTGGATACCATAATAAAAATAGTAAAAAAAAAGAGTAAAAAGTTACTTTAAACTACCAAGAGACAATCACTCCTATTGCTGCACGGCCCATTGAGACTTGAGTTTTAAATTAAACCTTCCCAAACATCCCAAACAGTGAGTTAAGCTACTTTCTCCATTAACCTCCCCTGCCTGTTATTTGTCAGGTTAATTTCTTGGCCTGTGGCCAAATTTATCATTTCAGCAGAAAAAACCTCCACTTTATTACCTGCAGTTTCAGCTTGTTTATTTGCTGTCAGAGACTTAATTAATGACAATGCTAAACTGCTCATTCTGTACAACAAACATACTGTTACACAGGTTGATTCAATTTTCACTGCACAACATCCATATTATTGGATTTCACCAGGAGCCATTTTTTGCATCCCTATGACCCAGAGTCTGGGCAATCATGTAGGGCTTGGAAACCTCCTTTGTTCCTTGCTCCTCCTTCTGATTATGTCATGGAGCTTCCCCTGTGATGTGAAAAGCCACTGGCAGTGAAGCCATGAACCCGTTTGGGGATTTGCTTACCAAGAAAAGAGGTGAGGAATCTGAAGTACTTTGGGCATGGCCGGACCACAACTTCTCCCACGTCTGCTTCAGGCCAGCACGTGATGTTGTCCCACTGCCTTCTGCAACCTGGGGGAAAGAGAAAAGCAGGTGGTAGAACACACGAGAGTTGTATCTGCTGGAAGGAGCAGAGGGACTGAGCAATAGGTTGGACTAGATGATCTTCGAGGTCTTTTCCAACCTTATCTACACTGTGAATACCGTGTGTGGAGCCCATCCCCACAGTCCAGGCAGCTTTTGGAACGAAAGGCACTGAAATATTTCATTCAAACATGCAGCTTCCAGCTACCCCAGCCCCTGACATTCAGCACCGGTGGTGTCTGTAGTTTTCCAGAAACCAGTATAGAAAGAACAGCAGCTCAGTGCAAGGATCAGGTGAACCACAGCTGAGAGAGAGAAGTGTCTTTTTTAGACTAAAAAGGCAGAAATACATAATTAAACATCTTTCCCTTCTCCTTATCTCTTCCTGTTGCATTAAAACACCTGATCTGAAATGTGAGACGTGGTCCCCTTCCTTCTTTACTTCCCCCAAACTTCTGCCATCAGCTTTTTCTTCCCCTTGCAATGAGATGGTTGTGCAGGGGACACATGAAAATCAAGGGATCAGGGGCCAAATCCCTTCCCCAGCAGCAGTTTCTCTCCTTAAAGTGGGAGAAGGTACAGAACTCTGCTGGAGGATGAGGAGGGACAGGGAGATGCTCACTGTGGAAGGGTGGTGCAAGGTGGGACACTGAGCTATCCAAGCTTTGAATGAAGGGAGAAAACATAGAGTTGAGGCACCTCTGAAGATTTCCTGGATAGAAGAAAAACTTTCCAGGAGAAAAAAATGCCGTGTCCTTTCTGCAGAGTTATAAGGCTGTTCTGATTTCACCCTTTTATTTCTGAAAAGGCATTAAAAACACCCCACACAGGCTGCACTGTTAAATAACGTAACGTTAACTGAAGCCACAAGGTGTTGGCAGAACTGAATTTAGAAAATAACTAAAAAAAGGGAAATCAAACATGGGTTTGCCTCAATACATTACCTATTTTAGAGTGCTTAGAATTTTGAATAGATTTTTTTTCTCCCCTTGAAATTTCCAACAGAGAGGTGCTTCAATTGCTGCCTGGGTTACATGGATGTGTTGTCCACAGACCTTGCTTTTTACAGCACTTCTGCCCCTGGTTATTTGTCACACCCCATTGCATTGCAACACTTCCCCAAATGGGACTAAAATGCTGCTGTTTAGGTCAACAGCCCAACACGAGAAGGTGGAATGTGAAGAAGAAAGTGCTGAGAAAATACCTTTGCCGTGCAAGCAAAGGGAGCTACAAAACCCACTGTCAAACTGCATTTCTTGGCAATTATACCCTGATCTGAAATTCCTCCTTTAAATAATCTTTTACCACTTGAGCTGAGAAAAAGGCTCCTGTCACCATCAGCCTGTGCACGTCGAGGCAATGCGCTGTCTCACATCAAAAAAGAGAGCACACAAAATGGCTTTGAAGCGGAAAAAGGAACCCTCAGCTCGCTTTCAAAATGATTTTGCAGGTTTTTCCTCCCTTCTTTCATGAACAAATCGAACTTTTCAAACGAAGTCCTTAGGTGAGTTTATCAGAGCTTGAAAAATGGAATAACTGATGGTATCTTCTTCCTGAATCCTCTGCTGTAGAGTTCATTAAAATTCAGTTTTCAGGTTCCTAATATCAGGTGCAAAGCTCAGGTTCCACATTCTCAGATTTATCTGCCACCAAACAGCCAGCAGCTCCAAAAGTATTAAGATATTAAGAGATTCTGCCCATGGAAAATAGACGATTTTATGACAGGATATTTCATGTCCTACGATCTTTTCCTCCATGAACCTTGATAAATTATAGCACACCCATTACCTCAGGACAGGTTATAATGCAAAATAAATCAGATGGGTTTTTAAATGTCCTGAATTATGCACTTGGAGAAGTTTTGTGATCTGTATCTTTCTTCTGTGTTGACATTTTTCACCACCGCATGTGATGCATGAAGAAAGCTTTCAGGTGTTCACTTCTGTAACAAAAACTCTCTTTGATTAAATGAAAGTGAAGATACGCAAGACTGGTCTTGCAGGGCACATAAAGTGTATCTTTAAAAATTATTGCCCCTGCAGAGACTACTTATACCTGTCTATTAGCTCTTACAACACCATTCTTCCTTATCACAACATCAGGTAAAAATTTCTGCCCTTCCATCCAACCCAGGACACAGATAATCCTTATCAAAGAGCCTTCCAGAAAATGCTTTTTCTTGCTCCCAAAGCGATGGGCCTGGCAAACTGCTGGGATCAGGGGGTTGGCAGGCAACATCAAGCCATGTCAGTGGGATAGATTCATACCTAAGGAATCTATCTGAGGGCAGAAACGGCTGCAGTGTGCCTTGGAAAAAGGAAATCCCTCCTTCACTATGGCAAGTTTGTTGGGCCTGATCACATCCTGCTTGGTGACTGGTAAGTGCTTCTCCGTTAATTCATCATAAATGTTGTATTCTCCCCTGCACTGGGTATCTGCAGGAAGGATGCAAAGGTATATATCAATCCTTACCCCATGGATTTCCACCAAAAGAATTGCTCTGCTCATTTGCTGGTTACCAAAAACCCAAGGAATACCCACTGCCAAGGCTGTGATTTGGTTTGGGAAGGATCACAGGTGAGTCTGGACAGGCAGTATAAAAACAAGTGCATGACTTTTCCCAGACAGTAGCACTTGCCACATCCCTGGGTATTCTGGTAGACTCGTTAAACACTTGTCATTATATACATATACAAATGAAGAGTCGTTTCCTTTGCAATTATTTTAGCTGTGACTTCCAGACACTCAGCTTTGCCCTGCTCCTCCCCAGTAGATTACAAAGTGCTCTCTGGAGCCAAATTTCTTCTGGAGGGCTGAAGGGAGAAATCCTTCACGACTCTGAAGAAACTGCCTCTTAACCTTCCTTCAGTTAAGCAGATCAAACTGATCACCCTGCTCTGTAGCCCTTGCAATTAGTGTAACCACCAGTGGCCACCTCTCTCTCTCTTGAAGGGAGCCTTGCTAAATGAATGGGCTGGAGGCCGCACACAGGAGCTCAGATCTTTATATGCAGCAGCTCAGCCTTTCTCTTTGCTAGTCAAATTCTCTACCAGCTACATCAGCCCCAGCAGGGCTTTGCAAAGCCCTCCTCTAAGAGGTTCTGACTCAGAAGTAGTTGTTGGAGACCACTGACACAGTCCTGGCTGCAGTAGATTAGGAAACCCCAGCAGAGCCGCAGGTGGTGGTCACCTTTCCCATTGTCTCTGCTAAAAGTGAATCAGAGCTCAGGCCTTCATTTCCTCCCCCTTTTAAAGGTTAACAGACAGTAAACAAGTCATTTCTCATGAGGCACAGGCATACAGTGGTTTGCAGAACTGGCAGACTAGAGCATAAAACCCCATTTATTTGAGTCATATCTACACTTACAGTGAATACACAGTCAAGGCTTATCTATGAAGCAGCAGAGAATAACTTTCCCTCATGAATAAACATGACTTCCAGAGCTCTGGCACCGCTCTGAGACAGGACTAGGTTTGGCTGAGCAAAGAAATGAATGGCAGTAGGCTGGTGCCAGGCACCCGCTGAACCCAGGTGAACTCCCAATTCAGAAAAAATGCCCAATTCAGCACATTTCTCTTACAGAATCATTAAGGTTGGGAAAGACTTTCAAGACGATCAACCTTTGATCAAATACCCTCGTGCCCACCAAACCCTCACGCCAAACTCTCCCTAATGAACGGGGTCAGACCTGGTCTCTTCTGAATGACATCCACACACAACACTTTTGCTCTTTGGACCCATGTTCAGATGCAAGGACACCCATCTGATGCCTGGGGCATCTCGAGATCTCTGCATGTCCCTCCCTGCCCACAGGAGGGAACAGCAAGGCGATGGCGTGTTTTGGTTAAACCAAGCTGAAATATCACCAGGTACCATCATGGGCTGGTGTGCCGCAATGGAAACTCATTCTCACTCTAACTTGCTATCAGCAGGCAGTTTCCCAGCTCTCAGGAGTTAGGATTGTAAACAGCTATGGGGTGACATTTATTCTCCCACTGAAGTGTAGCCTTCGTGCTTGCCCGTTGTTTCCTCGCTTTGGTTTCATTACAACCATCTCATTACAGCCAATTATCACAGGATCAATCTTTCTGTCCCAACTGAACACTAAGCTTTTGCCTGGCTGAAGAAAACAGGCCCCAAAAGATGGTTCCTGCAACAACAAACTCAACTCCAGTCAGGCACTTTGAATTTTATCCCAACAGAGGTGAGGAAAACTCATCATCAGCTTTGGGTTACTACTACTGCTGCACAGTCCAATGAGCAGAGACCTCACAACTCAGGCATGCTCTTCCATTTAAATCTTAAAAGTTGTATGCAATAATAAAAAAAGCCCCCTTCGTTACAGTCTTTTTATTCCATAGATCTTTTAAATTAAATGAAATTTGATTTTGCTTCTGAACCCATGGAAACTTTCAAAACTCATGACCTCCTGGGCCAAGAACCTGCACAGTTTAAGTGTCCACTGGAAGAAAAACTATATCCTCTTCAGAATTCACTTTGAACATGCTCATTGCTGATTTCACTAGGAATTGTCTAGTTCTTCTACAGTGACAGAAATATTCACAGCCTAACCACAAAATCCCTTTTCCCTGGGGAGAAAAACCATAAAATCCTCTTTAATATCGTTCCTTGGGCATCGCTGTTTCAAGCTGAAGTGTCCTGGCCTATTTAGTAGCTTCCAGCGTGGAATCAGCTCCCTGTCTTTACTCCCTTGGACTTCTTGAGGGTTTAATTCTTCCCCATCCTGCCCTGGACTGGCAGGACAGGCGTGTACTTTATGTTTCTTAGACATATTGGGTTTGGCCTGGGTTAGCTTGGCTCCAAGGTTTACTAGATATATCTGTGGTCATCTCTGCTGCCCCAGCTCCATCTCATCCCCTTTTTGTTTGGTCACCACTGACCACCTGCTCCGAAGGAAACCCACCCCCTCAGAGTTCCCCTTTCCATGGCTTTACGTTGAATTTTGATCTTTTCTGCCCGTTGTGCTGCCTGCTGTCACCCCAGCGCTGTAGGCAGGATGCGACAGAGAAGCCACTTGGCTGGAGGAAAACCACAACCCTGCCAGGGTGTGCAAACCCTGACACGGTGGCATTTCCTGCCCACCACTGCTCTTTGAAGGGGCACTGGTGCTCCTTTGGTCATCCCTCAGGGAGGGATTTGCAGCCCCAGGTCAGCAGAAAAGGGACTTGGGCAATCACAGAAAGCAAAAGGATGCACAGGCTGAGGGTAAGTGTAAAGAGTTTGCCGTGGACTTTGTCTCAATATCTGTGTCAAGACTATAATTTGATTTTTCTCACTCCGTGTTCAAGATAGGCTTGATGATCTTAAAGGTCTTTTCCAGCCTTAATGATTCTACACCAAAAATACCATTACTTGCTATAAAAACTGGTTTTCACCTCTGCAGTGGCTTCCAGGAGAAGAAGCTGTTCAAGCACTCGACAGGAAATTTTAAATGATAACACTCTTCCTAAATGTTTGAAGAAATTTGGCTCAAAGAAATATGAAGGAAACTTCACCTTAAGCCCCCAGACTGAGTCATTCTAAACAGCATGAAAGAAATCACCAGAGACTATTTTAGGGGGATTATTTTTAAGCATGAAAATCCTATGAGTTTTTCCATCATCAACATCTACTAGTAAACAAGTTAAAAAAAAAAGTTTCTAATCTTTCAGACTTTCTTCAACCAACAAACTAAATAAACACTTGACTTTTTTTTCATCTCTCCAGATCACTCGTTTCATCAATCAAATTTGTGAGCTGAGCCCTTCTGCCTAATTCCAGAATTTGTAAACTGAAACAAAAGATCCAAGATTCCAGATTAGGATTTACAAAGTGGATTGCCAAAAACGTAACTTATCCCCTCACCAGCCCTCAACAAGAGACAGATCTCTAATGCTCTGACACAGAGCATGCTTAAAAGATTATTCCACGTAGCCATCACTCCTCCCTCAAATCCCTCTGCTCTTCCAGGAGCTCTAGAGAACTGGACCTATAGAGAACTGGACTGTGAATTTAGGTACCTACTCTTCTTATTAATTTTTCCCCCTCCAAATTGGCATTTCCAGACAGTAATTCATAGTGAACACAGTTTGGCTCCACCTCTAGGAATGCTTTTTTCAATATGACTTCTGGCATATGCAGTATCTCCCAATGAACTTAGCCTGGATAAAAAGGGTGGATTCCATCATGACAGCGCTCTGACACAGTCAACAAACATTAAAAGAAAAACAAAAAGCAAAAATGAGGAAGGAGAGATTTTTTTACCAGGAATCTGATGAGATATGAAGGGGACAACCACAAGTTGCTGTCAGAAACAAAACCTCGGCACAGATGGCTTTAATCTGAGCCATCATCCAGAGCTTTGAAAACACTTTTAATTTACTTTTCATTGATCTGTAGCAATGGCACTTTCTCCTTATTTTTACAACATTTGCATAACTAAGGCCGTGTGCATTTATATATTATCCCATGTTAAAAGAAAAGTAACCAAAGAGTCTGCTGGCATTTAAAAATGTGACATATTTCTCCAAACTAAAATGCCTTTTCAATACAAGATTTATGCCCACTAAGTGGCTGTTAATCCTGACAAGCCACGAGACAGCTGTTCCCAAGTCAAACAAACACTGCTGATTGTTAGAAAGCTTCCAGCCAGGACGAGTCAGCACCAGGAAAAACCAAAGCAAAGCCTCCACCCCTATAGGGTTTTAAGGCAGAAAAAAAGATGTTGTAATGTCTTATCTTGTGATTGTGTTTGTAGAAAGGTGAGATCAACGCAAAAATCACCTCTTAGCTCCACAGGGAAAAGTAAGGAGGTGCTGTGTAGATCTGTGTTTGGATTTCATCCTGTTGCATGGTGTGTCTGGACTTCAGGTGCCAGGGTGGGCTCAGACAGTGACAAGAACCACTATTAGAACCACAAGATCATTAAGGTATGAAAAGACCTGAAGATCATGGAATCCCAACTGTTAACCCAGCAACACCATGTTCATCACTAAAACATATTGCCAAAACTCCACTGGGAATTAGCAGCCCTCAGTGAAGAGGCGTAGCTTCCTAGGGTGGCTCACCAAGCAAGGATGGACACACAAATAACAGGTTTGGAGGGAAAACTTCTTTTTTTGGGGTGCTATTTCCTCAGAAAGAGAATCATGGCTTGGAAGAACAGCCATTTCGCTTCGGACTGGATTGAAGCAGCCAACCCCAAGGTCCAGGGGCTGCTCAGAAGGGTCAAACCTTGTTCAAGGGTCAGACTGTTCTTCTTTCCTCTGAAGCACAGGGACACAGCTGTGTGTTCCCCCTGCAAGCAAAGCCTCCCTGCAGACCTTCTCAGCCTGGGAACAGGTGGAATTGTGGAATCATTACGGTTGGAATAGACCTCTAAGATTACCAAGCCCAACCACCAACCCAGCACTACCAACCCATGCCCTCAAGTGCCATATCCATGTTTTTTGAACCCTTCCAGGGATGGTAACTCCACCACTTCCCTGGGCTTCCTGTTTCAACGCTAGACAATCCTTCCCATGAAAAAGCTTTTCCTACTATCTTATATTACATATCTACCATTTATCTAAAGTTTTCTCAATATCCAGCATAAACGACCCTTGCTGAGAGACAGAGCAGGTCTCAGCTCTGGCTGCACCAATGCCACCTTATATTACTCTTGGAAGTCTTCCTTAGGAAGGTACCACCCTTTTTATCCAGTTCAGTGGCCCATTGAACGTTCCCTCTGGTTCTAAGTTTGAAACAGTGGCTCTTCCCTAACAAAACCATCCATGCTCATCCATGTGAAGGTGTAAGGAGCATCTACATGAGCACCTGGCCAGAAGAAGCACCACCCCCCAGCCTGCGATGATCCAAGGGATCCATCCACCTGCTTCCTCATCCTACTTTGTACACTACCTCGAGTGCCTGAGCTGGATCGGCCACATTGCTCCTTCTCTAATGATGGAGTAGATCCAACCTGGAGAGCTGCTGATAACCCGACTGTTGTACAAATCCGACTGACACATCATCTGTCCCAGGAAGTCTTATGCAACTGGAAGGTGAGAATTCGCTTGAACTTTTGCAAGCAAGGAACTATTAATTATTTCTTATCTTGCTGCACTATAAGCAGATGGTGATGAATAAACAGACTCCTAAATTAAACTTCATCAACGTTTTTTCCAGCTTGATTTTTAATTTCCATATGTTCCCTGCTTCTTCTCCCATCAAACATGCTTCTTCAAGGGAGACTGACAAAGATCCCTCAAGCTCCAAATCTGGCTTTTCGAGTCAATCTCCATTGTGGAATGGCAAAAGCAATACCCAGAATTTAAACAACATGAGCCATTTCCTAGCTGGATGTTTTTCCTTGTGACAATGCTGCTGATGAGGTTGCACACAACTGTCCACAACAAGTGTGAGGTATGTGCAAGTTAAGTACATGAACAGGCACTGGGAGGGGGATTGACAGTATTTTCTTCATGTTTTCCATTTTTCTGGCTTTTTTATTGGGTTTCAATTCCTGCTTCCAAGACAGACTGGTCTGGAGCGCAAATATAAAGTGCAGTGCTTATGTACTGGAGGTATCAGGCCAGGATGGACGAGGCTCTGAGCAATCTGGGATAGTGGAAGGTGTCCCTGCCCATGCCAGGGGGAATGACATGATCTTCAAAGTTCCTTCTAACCCAAACCATTCCATGATTCTGTGATTCCATGAAGCCTGTTCACTCTATGAGCCATGCTTCCTGTACAGGAGCTTGGCCTCCAGAGTTCCTCAACCCACCCAAACATGAGTCAAAGCACATGGTTTTTAAAATTGCCATCCCTAAATGACTCTCCTGCTCCTGAAAGAGTATCGGATTTCAGAGCAAACTGATTAGCAACAATGGGATAAACAGATAATGAGCTGGACCAGCTCAAATGGACCAGATCGATTTTCTTAGCTTTTTAACAAAAAAGAAAGAGGGTCACATTTTTTTTTAATTATTATTTTATTTGCGTGCTTCAGTTTCAGCTGAACTGTTTGTAAACCACAGCCAGGGAGAAGTGAAGCTTTCTTCAAAATAAACCCCAGAACACTCCTCTGTGCTCTGGGACCATTACATAAAGAAAGGCAAGTGAAAGTCAGCAGGAAGCGATGCAGCGGTGAGACCTGCCTTGCAGCAAGCCTTTAGGAGCTCAGTCACACTTCACAGAGAGGGATTTGCCTCCATCTGTGAGTCTGGGAAGCAAAACTCCCTTATCCCAACCTTTGGGAGAGCTCCTCTACTGCTGCTCACTGTATTCTCAGCTAAGCAGTCACTGTACTGCATACAGATGTCCTGGCTGAAAAGGCACTTGGAGTAAAATTCCGGTGTTCAGTGGGGCTGGGAGTGCATTCCTCACTTTTGAAAAACACACAGACTGTTCTGGGTTGAAAGGGACCTTTAAAGATCACCCACTCCAAGCCCTCTGTCACAGGCAGGGACACATTCCGTTATTCCAAGTTGCTCCAAGCCCCGTCCAACCTGGCCTTGGACACTTCCAGGGATGCAAGTGCACTGAGCAGGGAGGAATCCTGCCACTTGCACAGGAGCAGGTTTATCAAAAGATATTTTGAATAATGCCTCAAATTATATTGTGAGCACTCCATGGGGGTCAATGGGCTGGAAATATCATCAAACAGATACTCAAGCGAAATTTTAGCTTCTTGAAGTGCAATTCTGCATGTGAACAAAAAGATTCATGGCTTCTAGTGATGGAGTTGGGATTTCACTTCATCTGGGCCAATCCCCTCCAAGGCAGTGACCATCAGGACAGGGATCATCTGTGAAATGTGATTATTTCCAACACATCTGAGCTGCTCACTAAGAACCCCTGCCTTGTAAACAAAGACTTTGTCAACAAGCCAGCTACTCTGAGCAGGATTCATCACACCCTAAAAGAGATGCCTCCACTTGGCCAGAACACACTGGAGATACTCAAACCCAAGGGAAAATCTCTCACCAAAAGTCATTCCCATGCCATGGCTCTTCATCCATGCAAAACGGGTCTCAGACTACTTAGTCTTGATTTTAATGGTAAATAATCCACCCCTGTACTGAATCACATATGTCATTTTATATCTTTACTGGTTATTTCAGCATGGATTTAAAAAATACCAGGGTAGAGGATTCCAAGGACAGTTCTACTTGGGAAATCCAGCCCCGTGCTGCAACCTGCAACTGCAGCCTACACACCCTTCCATAAACTGGGTGAGCTCTGCCATGAAGTCAATAAAACACTCCTTCCTGCAGACCTCCAGAAAGCCTGTTTGGTATCGTCTAATGGTTACAAACTTCCTTTAAAGTCCAGACTTTGATCTCACAGCCATTTGATTCTCCTGTGTACACGCTGCCGCCTTAAGCCGCTTTCCCCTGCGGATTTCTCCCGAACTGCATCCCCTGCAGCCTCCCCTGTGCTGAAAACCAAACTTCTCCTCATTGGAGGTGGATGTGCTGTCGTGATCCCTGGGCCACAGAATCACAAAATCATAGAATCATCAGGGTGGTTGGAAGAGACTTTTTAAGATCATCAAGTCCAACCATCACGTCTCCTCAAATGTGGGTAAATTCACAGATACCGAATCACACTCCTAACAGGGAATAGAGGGATTCACATAGATCATCTCATTCCAACCCCCTGCCATGGGCAGGGACACCTTCCACTATCCCAGGTTGCTCCAATCTGGCCTTGGGCACTTCCAGGGATGGGGCAGCCACAGATTCTCTGGGCAACCTGTGACAGCGCCCCATGACCCTCCCAGGGAAGGATTTATTCCTAATACCCAATCTAAACCTAAACTCCTTCAGTTTGAAGCCATTCCCCCTTGTCCTGTCACTCTAGAGCCCTCTAAATAGTCTCTCTTCATCTTCCTTGTAGTGCCCTGAGGTACTGGAATACCACAATTAGGTCACCCTGGAGCTTCTCTTTCCCAAGCTGACTAATCCCAGTTCTCTCAGCATTTCCTCATAGCAGAGGTGCTCCAACCCTCTCATCATCTTTGGACTCGTTCCAACAGGTCCATGCCCTTCCTGTACTGAAGACCCCAGAGCTGGAGGCAGGTGGGGTTTGGGTGGGTTTTGGGCAGAGTAAAAAATGTGAACCCTGTGGTCCAGGAGTGCTGGCACCAGGAACAGCCAGTGGTATCTACAACCAGCACTGAAAGGCCAGAAGTTTAATTTGAACAGAAAGCATTGATTCCTTCCACACACAGCCCCTGCAAGGAATAATACCAGGAATGGGTGTTCGGAGACAAAACACCTTTAAGATGAACGTTATTGTTTATCAGTGGAAACTCACAGGCTAATCCTGAGCCAGGGATCAACCTCTGCGCTACCATCGAGTGTTCTTAATAAGTGACTAATCTGACACATCAAATTACACCTGTGATTAAAAGCCCTCAGATCAATACAACTGATAATGGCTTCTAAACAAAGCTTTATGTCCTGAATGTACCCAAACACTGCTTCCTTATTTCCACTCGTTTAATTAGGATGGATAACAGATCCGTTGTTAAACCTCAAGTGATTTTCTTTCTCCTGAATGGATGTGGAACACAACACACCTAGCTGGCCATAAATCAAGGTATTACACTGCAGATCACAGGGAAGCTCAAGTGCTTTCCATTCCCCTGTTCTAGGGAAGGGAACTACGTTAAAATCACATTTTTCCTGGGAGTTTTACCAGGATTTGTCTTTCCAGCAACACTCAGATCAGCACCTTCCTATGATCTCGTATCAGCACCTTCATGAGATTTCTCCCCAACAAACTTCCCCCTCAGCCTCAACTGTCAGAGTTCAAAGTTTTATTTTGCTCAGCTACATTTTATTGAGGTATGGAGCCCCAATCCAGAAAAGCATCTCTTTTTTTTTTTTGACCTACTTATGCTCACACTCTGTGCCCTGAACACTCCACAAGGAAAACACACCCCATGGAGGCACTTTGAAGTCACTTTCACAACAGACTTTTCCATAAACTGATCCACCCCCAGTGACCCCTTTCAAGGCCAGCACCTCAGAGGTTCTGGTTTCCTTCTGTTGATTCCAGGGCATCACTGAGTGTCTAGGTAAAAGTCAGGACTTGTTTTGGGGCACGTGGATTTCCACCCAGTTTGCACTGTGTCCCTACACACCCACACTCCACGTCAGTGTCATCCATGACCATTTCCATGACACAATGACATACACAAACAACATTAACTCACTCACTGTAGGCACCGTCTCCATGGACGAAACCCAGATTACAATGCTCACAACTGCAATATCTAAATCAGTGATATTTATGGGTAGCAACTGGTGGGGATGTAGACTTATCCCAGTCCAGTATTTCAGCGTTCCATTATGGAAAAAAACCCTCCAAAGGTTTTCTATATACTTGCTAATCCTTGGGAATTCAGGGTTTGCAACATGGCTGTGTGTGTCTTTACTTCTGAATTGGGAAAAAATGTTTTCAGGGCTTTAATTCAATGGTTAGAGAGAGAGAAAAAAAGATTTTTTGTATTCCAGTTTCCAACGAGAAAAATAATTTTTAAAAAACTGGAAAAAATATTATCACTTCAAGTATTTATTCTTCGACTTTTAATGTACTGCATTTAACTGAATTTCTTTAAATACCCACAAACACAAAATGAAGCATTTAGTTGGCTTCGAGATGAATGTTTTTAACTACCCTGACTTCTCCTCTTACTGGATTCCAGCAGAACATTTCTTCAAACAGCTCCATTTAACTGCACAGGGACATTTGAAATAGCCTCTAAATCAAAGAAAACCATCTCTTAGTAGATAAAAGCAGGAGCCAAAGGCCTGCCTTACATTCAGGAAGGCTCCTCCTGGGATCTGCTTGTTCCAGGGTGCTCCTCTATCATTAACCAGCACTGAACAGGCAAGGAAGAAAGGAGGAGAAAACCTCTTCTAGTTTTTCAGGAGGAGGAACGCAAAAATTGAGCAGGACAGATATCTTCCCACCCCTTCCCCCAGCAATGGGATCCCTTCTTTTTGGATACTGACAGCCCAGCACTGGCCCCTCCACCTCTTTTACTTCCAGAAGCAGGACTGAGAGAGGCTCTTGGAGGAAGACAGATCCAACTGGATGCCTTAATTTGGGGTCTGACAGTGCTGCTACAGGATGGGATGGGAAGGGATGGGATGGGATGGGATGGGATGGGATGGGATGGGATGGGATGGGATGGGATGGGAGGGGATGTGACAACCTCCAAACCTTCATCTTTTCCCAGTCACTGAAGCAGGGAGTGGCTTAAGGGGACCAGAGACCCTTCCAGGGGGTCTGCCCAGTGTGGTTTGTGCACCACGAACAAGGAGAGGATCTCAGCTGCCTGTCCCATCTCCAGAGACACCTTGCAGCCTTGGAGCACACCGTTCCTTCCTTCCTCTTCTTCACCAGCAGCACAGGAGCAATTTTGTAACAGGGATGGGAGGGCAGTTTAATGGAACAAGAAAGTCACCATGAATTCCCTTGAAGCCATCCAAGGCCTGGGAGAACTTCAGGCTTTCAGATCCCAGGGAAAAATTGGTCAAGGCCCTTCCAGCTCAGAGAGATAGATGACTGTGATTAAACACACTGAGACACCTCTAAATTAGGCTTACCCAGCTGGCAGGCAGCAAGAGAACTCTGGGGAGCAGTTCAACCTCTTGGCTGATGAAATTGTACTTCGGAAGCACCTATTTCTCTCCCTCCTAAAGAGCTCAGCAGCAGCTGGAGTGACAGCCCTGCTCCAGCAGCAAAAAGGGTGAGACCTGGCCTGGGCAAGGCAGATGTGAGACTGGGAGATGTTCTGCAGGCCAGGGAGAGGAGACAGCGTTCCCATACCTGCAGTCTGGTTATCCCAAATCAGCTCTGCCAAGCACTGGCTCCGTTCCTCTTCGATCTCCTGCATGATGATGCACTCTGGCCGTATGCTGGATGCCTGCAGAGGGGGTAGAGAAGGAGAGAGTGAGCAAAACCCAACTTCAGAGATGCTTTCCTGGGGATTCATGGCCTCATGGAGTGACCAGGAGCTCTCCAGGGCATGCACAGTGGGGATATGTATCCAGCTTTATTTTATGTCTGCTTGAGAGAAGGGAGTGCAACCCAGAGCCTGCTGAAAAATCAGCATTTCGCTCCACGTTTTCCTTAAAAAAACCTCCCAAATCTATTTTTTTTTCTGATGATCAGGAGCAATTCTGCTACTTTATGATCCAGGAACCCTGCCTGACTAACCAACACCACCAACTATGTAGGACAGGAAGGCAGCAGCTTTAATATTCATGCCAAGAGCGGTAGGATCTTTGCTTCATGGTTTATTCCCTCCCTTCTCACAGGGGCCGTCTCCTGGCTCGTGCAAATTCAAAGCAAAACAAAAACCAAATCAAATAAGAACGAAACCTCTGATGCAGATTAGGAGATCAAGGAGCTAAAAAGCAGGAAATTCCCAATGACAAGACTCTTTCCCTCAAGTGGTTTCTCCTCAGTCAGACTTAATTATATTGTGTTTGTAGTACAACAGCAGCTATAAATGTTCAGGTAATTAGTCATGGACTCCTTATAAAGCGTAACTCATGAACTGCCTCAATCTTAAAATGTGAAAATGATGATTTTTACTCCAGAAAAGGAAGCAGGAGCTCACACATCCCAGTGTCCCCTTGCCACCAACACATTCTCAGCGTGGAGGGATCACCTTGACCATTGCTGTAGCAATTAAATGTAGAAATTGAGGCCCATCCCTTTTAAAGAGATTGGAAAGGGCATTCAAAGGGAGAAACCTGTTCAGAAATCCAGCTGGAAAGAGATGGAGAGAGGGGGACGATGTGAAGAGGGCACAAGTCTTGGATTGAGTTTCTATTGTCTCTGTCAAATGTGATGTGGGAGAAAACACGAGTTGTGTGAACTTCAAGGACACGGGATGAACCTTTGCCTGTTAGAAGTGATTGATTCAGTGTTCACTCTTGAGGGTTTGGGAAAAAGCATCTATTTTCATCAGAAATAGGCAGGAAAAATAAATTTTAAAAAAAATTTAATTTTCTTCTGTCTCGTTTCAAAATGACTTATTGCTCCATCCATCTATTCGCCAGACAAGTTTGTAAAAGAGAAGGTCCAGAAATCCTTTGAAGGAACAGCTGTTTGATGTAAATTGCCTTTTGGATTAAAATTATAAAATAATTCAGCACGTTAAATTTATTCTACTGTTTCTTATTAACCCATCCTGCTCTCTTCCCTAGTTCATACCATGCCTGGTTCAGATTGTAATTTCCTTTAGGCTGGAAAGGAAATTACAGCAGTGCATTGATTAGCAGTGTATAAACAATTAATTATGTGGTTTCCTAGTCAAATTAAGCATAAATAAAAAAACAAACACGAGAAAAGGGGGAATCATTTGGAGTTGTCTTCATTCTCAAATGTTTCTTTTTCCCAAAGGGAAACAGGTCTTTGGAAATTTTATCTTGGCTCTTCTAAAATACTGTAGATTCATTTTGTTTTGATTTGCAGTGCTTGTTGCCTGTTTATTTTAACCTTAAAAGAGCACGAGGGGAAGCACTATAGATTAGCAGAACATTTGCCGTAAAAATAGACTGAAATGTTTTCAAAACATCTGCATTTTTCAAAGGGAAGTTTTAACTCTCTGGTCAAACTATGGCCAAATTCATGTCATATCTATAAATGCCTCAATTTTGTCTCTCTATAAATTAATTCCTGCAGCCCCAACCTTGTCAAGGGCCGGCAAAGAGCTGTGCACTTTTACAACATATTTTAGTTGTTTAGTTGGGGTTTTTTTTTGTGCTATGAACTAAGTTTTGCACCAAATCCATTAGCAAGTAATTCACTAAAATTCACTTCCCTTCACTAAAAATTCAGGCATATTTACCTCAGTGGCCCAATATTTTCTTTTGAGCAACTGTTTATATCACCTTTCAAAAAAAGAGATGAGGCTGTATTCTGAAAAGTGAAAGACTCGGGTCAACTTGATTAAAGATACGATTTTAAAAAAAAATCATAAAGTCCAAGAGAAAACATATTTATGTTGGGCTCTGCTCTCAGGGAACAAGGTCCAGGATGAGAGGAAAAGGCCTCACGCACCAAAGAAGGCTCAGATTGGATATTAGGGGAAACTTTTTCACCAAAAGGGTGAACACTGGGACACGCTGCCCAGGGCAGGGGTTAAATTATCACCCCTGGAACGACTCAAGAGCCTTGTGTGTGGCATTTGGGGACATGGTTTAGTGAGGACCTGGCAGGGCCGGGAGAACAGTTGGACTCGATGATCTCAGAGGTCTTTCCCAACTTTGGTGATCTTATGATTCTATAAGCTAACAAAGAGTGGAAAGTATCTCAACTTCTCTCTCAGTGGAACACATCATCCTTAATTTTAGCTGAGTCAAAGCTCTGTGTTCAGCCTGAACTGATTTTTTTTTACCATTCCTCCTAGTCCACAGAGAACTAGCAAGCACCAGCTCTGAAGGCTTTCATCCCACTTCACTGACTGTAGCTGGATTAGTTCAAACTTAAACACCTACTACTTAGCTGGAGGAGGTCAGCGATGTGTGAATTTATTCTCTACAGACCTTTAACTGAATCATCAAGGTCAACAAACAGATTCTCACTGGAGGACTTCAAGTTTATGGCTCATTTTCCACATTAACTAAACAAGTAAATAAATAACTCAGTCACAGCAACCCTCCTTCTACCTCCTTAGTGATAACAGCAATAACCCTCACATGTCACAGCTGTCATTCACACTGGCCAACAAAGGCAGATGGAATAAGAAATAATCTAAAAATATCACAGTTTTGGGCATCATGAAGAAATGATAAGTGAGTCTTTTTGTTGGTGGGTCATCAATGCATCTGGAATGACGGCGAGCAAGGCAACAAGTTCAGCTGCCTTAATTCCCCTCCCAGCTGACAAAATATTCAAAAAGACCCCTCAAGAGCTGCAAGTCTTGCCTGTCAAGGGAGACTCTTCTTGGGACGAGATGCTAAATAACTCTTCTTCCTTGGTGTATTCCTCCTAGAAAAGCTGAAGGAGACTTCACAGACAGCTTGGTACAGACTCACTTTCCTACTTCCCCAGATCAGGTTGGATTTTTTTGTTTGCTGTTTGCTTTTTTCCTGTGCTGTGTTTTATTTGTTTTTATCCTGTGGAAACGGCAAAAGATTTTTGGGCTTTGGCATCTTTCACTGCAGTGGGCAACTGGCCACACGGACAAGGGGCTGAGGAGCACGTGAATTCTCATTTCCCATGCAGAAAGACTATGAAGGACAAGCTCTGGAGAGTTCACATTAACATCAGATAGTGAAGAATAATCCTGTTTCTTGGGAATGTATTTTATGGGTGAAGCTGAAATTTAGTAAACCCCCTTCACCTCCTGGCATTTCCAAGACACCACATAAAACTTGTGGTGGGTTTGTCAGGGGCCACTTTTCCTGCTCACACTGATCCCTGAGCAGAAAGACGAGGGGAATGTTTCTCTGGATGCGACTTCCTGAGGCCCTGAATTCCTCAGTAACTCTCACATGGACTTATAACCAAAGTCCTTATTAATGAGAGTTTTCCTTCCTGACAGATTCCAGGAGTTGTTTGAGGATCAACAGTTACCTCAGTGAAAATTTCTTATACCACTACCACCTTCCCACAGCTCCTGTGGAAACAGTAATGAAATAAGACAAGAGCACCAGTTGCCTTCCTGTGGTTTCTGTGACTTCAGTCACTGCTCCAGGTGGAGATGAAGTTTCTTAACCCTTTCTCATGTAAACCCCAGAGGAACTGAAAGATTTTAGCGGTCAGGCCTTATTTCAAGCATCGGAAACACAACCTGAAGGAGCTACTTCTGGCTCATTGTCAAAAGAGCTCCTCATTTCAGCCCAGGGGCTTTCATCCTCACTCTTTATTTGTAGGAACACAGGGCTGAGGGAATTTCTTACACAACAATCTTGGCTTTGATGTCTTCCATCACTTCCTTCAGTTCTGTCTTAAAACTAATTTTCAGATTCTTTTCGGTTTCTTCCTTTCAAACATCCTTAGGAAAATACAGCTGTATTCCTAAAAACCCTCTGAGAGAGCCAAAAAAATACTGCGTAAAAGTGCCAGAATGAGCAAAGGGAGTGGACCAAAGGAAGACACATCAGCTCAGGATTTTTATCTATATTGTTGGGTGACACAATTTCCAACAACGGGACTGCCAAAAGCTACAAAAGCTCTGGTGAAAAGGGGAAAAAAAAGAGAAGTATTTATAGAGTATTATAATTACTTGCTCTTCTAAAGCTCTTTTGTCTAAGAATCCAAACCCATGTAACAAACATGACAACACAGGGAAGTAAATATTAGATATCAGTAATACAGACATAAACTGGAAGATAAGTCCAAGTTTAAAACACACCAAACATCCTGTGTGGTCTTTGTAGGATCAATGCAGGAGGACTTGCAAACCCAGTGATTTTTAAACAGAGGCAAGTTTTATTATGCTGTGACCTCATGTTGCCAATAAACTCCTCTGTGATCAGCCATCAGTGAGGGTTCTCAGATCACAGGCAGCAGAACACGTCCCTTGGAGTCTTTTCCAAATAAAAGATGTCCAGGCACATGCCCAAGCATCCTGACTCTCACTCTGCTGTCCAAACCACTCCATTCCATGCTCCTGCCAAACATAATCATGCCAATAACAGATCTATCATTTGAGGAGGAAAGCAGATGTCTTTTCCCAGCTCATCCAAGCAGGCCCTGTCAAACAAAGGCAACTTGGCCAAATCAGTCCAGCAGCTTCGAGGCACCGAGGCTTCATTTAGTCCGACTGTCCCATTTCTGTGGGAGGGGTTGGAAGGTCAAGGAAACCAGCGTTTTCCAAAGAGTTTGGAGAAGCAGAAGGAAGGGGAAGTTGAGCAGCTGTGCTCCTTAACTCCTTAGAGATAAGCTTGTATAAGCTAAGTTTGTATAAGCCTCTCCTGGAAAACAGAGTTGAACTGGGGTCTTCAGGAAGAAGTGACACTCTGGAACTGGAATAATGACACACAGCAACTAAAAGAGAGGCAGCACTGGAGTAAATTCTACACGTGAGTCGAGACAGCTCTGATGGCTGGAACAGCACATTTTGGTCCTTTAAATTGCTTTCAGAATAGATAATCATGATGTTGCTTCCCAGGAAGCTCAGACTAAGGATTTGAATTTAGGCTATTGCAGAAACCAAGGGATGCTGCAACACTGTGATGACAGAGATCTCTAACACAGACACACAGCGAAGTGCTGCCATATCCTTCATATGGCTGAGGAAATATGAGAGAAGAAAAAAAGTGATTAGCCCAGAAGTACACAGGGGCAGTAAAGGAAGGAAAGGAGTTGATTCTACTACCTGACTGCTGTAAAACTTGGAGGGCAGTAAAATAACTTAGAGTTTTTCCTGAACTACTGGTTGTTGACTGCATTTAATTTCCCTCTTTGGGTCTAAGAAGTTTGGTTGAGGAAAACAATGTGCGTTTTCCTAAAGACTGTTCCAAACACCTACCTACTAAACTGACCAAACCTTCTGGTGGAAAATCACCTCCAAAGAACCTGCTCAACCAATTACAGCAACAGCAGAAATACAAAGGAAATGGAGTTCCAGAACTGTTAGACTCACAGGACTCAGAAATATGACTTGGGGACCCATGGGCAAAAGATTATGTTTCTGCAATGTAAAATCTACATCTGTCTACTTCACACTGATGGTCCTTCCTCACCTGAGGAGGGAAGCAGGCACTGGCAGGGCGTGAGTCACTCCAAACTAAAGGAACTGTCTAAAACAGGCGAGAGGAAACTTACCCTCTACTGCCCGAGGCAGCTGCCTGAGGGATGGATGTCAACATGGCAAACATGTAGTTAAATGAGACAAACCCACAGATGTGGGTACCTAAATTCAGTGATTCCCTTCCAGACAGCCCCATCCTTTCCCAGGGTACTCTAAGAGCAGCTGCAAGGATCCTGTGGCAGGATCCCTACAGAGAAGTTGAGTTAAA
The DNA here is from genome assembly GCA_013390025.1 of Pitta sordida. Lineage (NCBI taxonomy): Eukaryota > Metazoa > Chordata > Aves > Passeriformes > Pittidae > Pitta > Pitta sordida. The sequence goes on from WEKX01014891.1 coordinate 433,339, forward strand.
GACTATGGAGTGCTTGAATTTGTTGACAGGTTGTGTTTTTTTCCAAGATATACCAATTTCCAAAAGCAGAGGTCCTTGGCGTCAGGAGAAAGTCCAGGTAACCTGTTAATGCTGCCCTGAATTGCTGCTCACCCAGCTCTGAGTCATCTCCACCTCTTCACTGCCCTGCACAGGAGAAATGGTCCCTAATTCAGCTGCAAGCTCAGAAGGGACAACAAAGCCTCAGATCCTAATTCCTAACAGGGCCTCCATCCACCCAGCCCTGATTCTATCCTTGGGCAAGCACAGAGTGTCCCCACTCAGTCCTGCCTGCTTTCCACTGCATCCCCAGCTCACTCAACTGTGTCAGAGTCTTGATTTCCTCCTGAAGCCAATCCAGGTGCCACCATCCAGCAGGTCGAAATTTGGAGTGAGCTCAGAGCTGCTCAGATGGCTCCAGAAAGCTGGAAGGCTTTGGGTGGGGCATGGAACAGAAGAGGTTCCCAAATCCCCAGACATGGAGACTGGTATTTAAAGCAACATCCTGAGGAATCCATGAGCAGGTAAGTGGGCAGTTCAGTGACAAAATAAGGGCTTGACAGAAATCCCTGTGAAGTCCTTGAGGTTTCTCCCTTGCCCTTCACATTCTCAGTCATTCCCTAGACCTCTCCCACTGTCTGGGAGCTGTGTACACACAAAACCTTTGGCAAACAGGACCCCATGAGCATCCTGCAAAGCTAGATATTGGATATTAATTATACCCAGGGAGCTGGATAAAGCAAACTGGATGTTCTCTAGTTCTCAGAAATACTGCAGTGATCTGGTTTGAGGAACAACAGTCTTGGTCAGAAACATGGGCTTCTCTATTTAACTTTTAGAGGAACTGAAAGCTCTGAGAGTGCCTGGAAATCCAGATTAAATCCAGCGTTACCACAGCACCAGCAAAGCAAGGGCTGGAGTGACAGACCCCAGGCTTGTCCAGCATTCCTGCTGGAAACCCTCACAGCTGCAATTAGCAGCAACTTCACCTGGAGCTCTTGGGATGTCTGGAGAGGAGGCATCTCCCTCCAGCTTCTCAATGCACACTCAGGGTTTCTTTTGATTTTTTTTTCCCCTCCCTGCACTAAGGAAAGGATTGGGAAGAGCAAAGGGAAATGTTACAGAACAGCTTCAAACTGGAAGAGAGTATGTTCAGATTGAGTATTAGAAAGAAATTAATCCCTGTGGGGCACTGGCACTGGCCAGTTTGCCCAGAGAAGATGTGGATGTTCCATCTCTGAAAGTGTTCAAGGCCAGGTTGGATGGGGCTTGGAGCAACCTGGGATAGTGGAAGGTGTCCCAGCCCCTGGCAGGGGCTGGAACAAGATGGTCTTCAAGATCCAACCCAAACCATTCTGTGATCCTGTTTCCAAGGCAGAGTAGACATCCTGAAGCTCAGTGGTAGCTGGGAATGCGCATGAAAAGAAGATATTTGGCATCTGCTTGGTGCCCCCCTTGCTTTAGCAGAGGAGCCTTGGCACCTGCAGCAGAGCAGGCAAAACTGGACACATTCAGCATCTGGAGCACCCTGTGCTCAAAACCATCCCGAGCTCATCAGGCAGTAAATGACTTTGATCTTGTGATCCAACAACCACAAGAAAAAGCAAACTGGGTCAGAGCTCAGGTTTTTCACGGTCAGTATCACATCCCAAAGAGCAACTAGAAGGAGAAAAAGGGACAGGAAATACAGAAAACATAAGTAAAAAGGCATTCATAAAATAATCCTCCCTGTGGTCTGTCTTTCAGCAGTCACTACAGCTCCTTGCTCTAATATACCTGGTGGGAAGTTTTCAGCCTCTTTGGTTATCAAAACCTTCAACATCTTTTATTAAGCCAACATTAGGAATAATTCCAGGACGATTTTAGTATTCATGCATCATTTCCTATCCTGAAAAAGCAGCCCTACCAGGACTTGTTTGTACCACTATTCAAAGCTTTCTATGAAAATCCAAGTATGTGCCTGGAACAATCTATAAACACATCTCATTTCAAAGAATTCACCTTCAAAAGGCTGCTTCCCCACGAGGAGGAATAAAAAAACCTACAAAGATGTTGGAAAAAAAGATGAGCTTGGTTCCTTGAGAGAACAGCAAGAAACAAATCTTTCCTCTTCCAAAAGGAGCTGAAATGATTCAGTCAATAAGGAAGAAGTTAATGCTCTTAACAATGAGGGAGTCAAGAGTACCCCGGTGGTTTGGAGCCACTCCAAGCACAAGAGCTGTCCTTGGCACATCAGGACAAGGCCATCCTTCCCTTCACTGGCTGAGGGTGGAAGGAAACAAAAGGGCGAGTCACCTGCTAAACTGTGAGAGGGGGAGCAAAAGTAGGACAACCACAGAGAGCACTGCTGCCATGGAGGGCAAAATTCACAAAAAAGGGTGAATCTGAAGGAATTCTGATCTAAGAGCACGGATAGAGCCTTGGTCCAGAAAAACAGAACATGCTGGAGAACACTGCCTGGTTGTCCAGAGCTCTCCTAGAGGAAAGCTGCTGATTACATTTAAGTTTGGGTGCTTTGGATTAAGACATTTTTGATAATCTTCCTGTGCCCAATGGCCAGTGTACATAGAGAGCATCATATATCTGAGCAACCTACGAGGAGGGACGAATTCTCCTCAGGCCTCAGTGGACTGACTAAAGACGGAGATTTTAGGAGGGATTTATATTCCTTGAGAAGACAGACAAAAACTATCAGCATTCACCCTGCACAGTTCTGAGTAATCTGAGTGAAGGGTCAGTATGAAAACATGGGAATACCTAAAAACGTGGTTCCGCTATTCCAGGCTGAAAGGGAGTTACAGCTACAGGTTGAACAGGTTGTTACATGAGCCTAAGAGCCTTAGACACACGTGAAAATTGACCAAATGAGACATGACACACACTCCCCCACACTGTCTAACCCAGTCTTGCACACACCACTTCCACCTCAAGACAACACTGATGTTTTCCCAGGGGCCTGAGGGCCACAGCTAATTTTTTCTGACAGCTCCAACCACCTTCCTCACGTTGATGCTCAGAAAAGACTCAAGATCTCAGACTGCAAGGATGCTGTGACAGGGCTGAATCCCAGCTCTCAACACTTCTGCTGAGCGCACGGCTCAGTGTCAAGGGAAACAGATAATTCAAGGGAAGTGTCAGATGCTGGAAACATCTGTGTTACAAACCAGAGCAACCCACCAGCAACCTCCACATTTGGAACACAGAATTGTGGAACAGTTCGGGGTTGGAAGGGACCTTGAAGATCATCTAATTCCAACTCCCTGCCATGGACAGGGACATCTTCCAACTAGACTTGGTTGCTCGAAAGCCCATCCAGCCTGGCCATGAAGACTTCCAGGGATGGAGTATAGAGAGGGTTGACTAGGAAAGAGTTTAGCAATGGCTAAACTGCAGGGACTCACCACCCCAGCCTGGCTGTTATCCAAGAACTTTGCCTCCCATCCATCCCTGAAAAAAGTCAGCTTGTAGCTGCCTTCCACTGTGCGACTAGATTGTGATGAAGCAGCTGTTCATGCAGGTAATTAATTCCACTTTATTACACTGGGCATTTTCTTTTGTCATTCCTTACCTGCTAACAACACAGATGGGGGAAAAACATTCGAGGGAAGATGTTTCTGCTTTGTCTTTTTAAAACCGAAAATCACACAGAAGCTGAGTGCTTTTGTGGCAAATTTTAGTGGTACAATGCCACCAGACCTCTCTGAGGTGATTCCACTGGCTGTAGATCTTAGCATGTCTTACAAATTATAATCTCTAATATCTTTTTACAGATGGAGAGACCAAGACAGAAAGCCTAAGGTCAAAACAAAAAAGCCCACGAAAACCCAAACATCCCGCCTGCCAAAAGGACACAAGAAAACTCCAACCCACAAAACCCCCCAAATCCAGCAACAANTGGTCTGTATGGACTTCTGAGCTCTGCACAGCGTGTTCCCTCCTAAGGGACACACCTGGCATGGCACAGTGGCTGCTGGGGCAAACCATGCATAGCTCTGCCGGTACTTAAACGTGAGAGCAGCGGCTTTGGTGGCTGCCTTGTCAGCATGGTAACACTGCCGATGGCACACTGGCAGAGCAGCGTTGTGGTGCTGAAGAGAGGTGCTGAGGACACGCTGCATTCTCCAGGAATTTTGCAGGCTCACGGAATTCTCCAGGAATTTTGCAGGCTCCTGGATGCACCCTGCAGTGGCCAGATGAGTAGAATTCCAACCCATGTTTTACTTTGGCAATAAATTCACGGTTTTAGGTACAGCCAAGCCTAAAGTGAACAAACTTTTTCCAGAAATTGAGCTTAAAAACCACGTGAACTTCAAACTCCTGCTTTCAAAAAAACCCCCAAGCAACGGACAAAACAAAAGCTTTGTAGAAAAGGTGACAAAATAGGTGGTTAAGCTGGAACGTGTCTGGCTTTTAAGCTCGCATTCTCTGCTCGGGCAGAGGAGAGTGAGTGGCTGGCTGTACCTGGCCAGCCCAACGCCATGGGAACGGCGCTGGCACAGTCAGTGGTCAAGGCGGCCCCGTTGTCTCTTGTGCGGCGCTGCTGTCACGGGCGGGCGCGTGGCTGCGCTCCGGGCGCTGCGAGAACCAAGTCCGGGCCAGTGCGGGCAGGCAGATCGGTCCGCCAGCGGTCCATGCAGTGACTTGGGGAGTGGGAGGGAATTTGCGTATTCATGAATGCCTACTTTGAATATTCATGAGTGTCAGGTCACGCATGCGCAGTCCCGAAACGGGCCTCCTTAATCGCTGAAAAATCACGCAGCGGAGACATGAAGCCGCTATCTGGGGGGCGCAAAGTGGAAGAGGGCTGATTGTGTTTAAATGTTCTCCTCAAAATACAAGCAAAGAGCCAACAGAGAAACACAGAATTTGGATGGAAAAAAGGGATGTGAAAGCGAAGGGTTGTGTCTTTGTTCCATAGGAACAAGAGAAGGACCTCAAAGATCACTTCAGGAATATTAGAAATTAGGAAAGTAAAAGCTGAGATGGGCATTAGTAGTGATCAGAAGACCTGGGCAGAGAGGCTGATGGATCTGGAATAAAATGATGTTTAGAGCAGCAGAAGGAGCAGAAAACCCCTGAGAACATCTAGAAGTCTCACCCTGGCTGTCAAGATCAACTCAACTAAGCAGAAAAAGTCTTTGAGCAGCATGAATAAAAAGAGAACAACGACAGGGGAGTGGAAAAGTGAAAATGGCTGAAATTCAAGAGAAAACTAACCACAGCCGTCAAAAAAAGGAGAAGCCTCCCCACCCCCCCCACCCCCCCACTTCTGTTCACTGGCTTCTTCAAAGAATTGGAGGTGAAATTATAATTTTACTACTACAAAGCTGAATAATTACAAATGAGGAAAATTATTTAGCTTGAATAATTGAGAGCAACAACAGGGCTGGCTGTGAAGGCAAACGGGAATGGAAACTGTCATATGTGAGGTGAAAGCCTCTCAGAAGAGAACAACATGCTCAGATGGGATGGTGGGAGTGGTACCATCTGGCTGAAAGTCAACAGAAATAAAGCTTTTTTATATGGAGGAAGCAGGGGGGTGGGGGGTGGGGGGGAAGATCCAGACAACTCTCTGTGAGTTAATCTGAGCACAAAAGCACACCAGACTTTGGAACACCACGTGAAGGGAAGAGTGATGGAGATTGTGGCAACAAATGCAGATGGGGGTAAAATATAAAATATGATTTATCAAAAGTAATTTGGGGCATTGCTGCTGACAGGTTTTTCTGCTAAGGTTGCTACTGTTTGTTTAGTTTTGGTTTGATTTTGTTTTTTTGGCGTTTTTTTGGTTGGGTTTTTTTTTGAGGGGGATGAGGTGGACATTAAAATCAGTGCATCTTAACTTCCCTAAATAGTTTGATTCTACATCAAAATGAACAACTTCCATAACAATGAATACAAGGATTAAGATAACAACTGGAGGGAAACTAAGGGAGACTGCCCAGAAAATTTGTGGCTCCCCATCCCTGGAAGTGTTGAAGGCCAGGTTGGAGGGAGCTCTGAGCAAACTAGGACAGGGATAGGAGAAGGTGTCCCTGCCCAGGACAAGGGGGTTGGAATGAGATGATCCTTAAGGTCCCTTTGACTCCAATCCAAACTGGGATTCTGTGAAGTGAAAGGCTGCAGGCTGGGATGCAGGCAGAAATACAGAGTCACAGCGAGCTTTGCAGAGCTTTCCTTGAAGAATCAGTGGTTTTATTAAAGGTAGAATGAAATGTAGTGATCAAAAGAGAAGAGGAAAGAGAGAGCACCACACAACAAGGCTTGTGAGAACCTGAGACCTCTGTTGGAAACAGAGAAGAACCTGTAAAGCTGATTAAAGCTGAGGGATGATAGAACACATAAACCAAAGCTGCCTGGCTTCATATTATAGGCAACATACTGTTCTTCACATGGTCTCCGTCTCCAGGAAACACCTCGTGGGGCATTTTCTGAACATCCTCAAAAGGCAACACTCCTTGGTGCCCCCAGTGAGCAGGATGGTGCAGAATCCACCAGGTGTGCACACATTCCTGCAAACGCCAGTGCCTACAACTAGAGATGGGACAAAGACCCTTAAAAAGGCACAGAGAGGGATCACTTAAAAGGTGATGATGGTGCCTTTGGAGTAATGAGCTCTTTACAGTCACTTCCTCCATCCTTTAGCAGCCCCCACTTGCCTGGCAACTTCTCATCCAGAGCCTTTCCTGGCTCCGTCCCAGCATCCCTTTGATGCTGTGTGCTTGCTCACATCAAATCAAGAGAACAATGACACCAGGCAGCTCCCTCAGAAACTGCACTCCTGCAGATTAGATACAAATTCCTGACTGGAAAGCCAGGAGAAGGAAAAAAAAAAAGGAAAGAAAAAAGAAAAAAAGAGAGAGAAAGATAGCAATGAAACTCAGCTTTGGTTCTGGGGAAGAAAGTATGAAACTAAGGCAAAAAACCCCATTTTGCTGACTCCCCAAAACTCCTTCAAGTGTGTAAAATCAATTAGTTCAGAGACAAGCAGCAGCATGCTGAGCAGGAGTGAAGGGAACATCCACTTCCACAGCATTCACCTCCAGAAGGGTGAGAGAGTGGAGAAAATGAAAACTGCTGTGATGGAACCAGCCCCACCTGCTTATTCACCCTTCATCCTGTGTGCCTGACTGTAACACGGGATAACAGGAGAGGAGGCTTTCAGGTGTCCCTTTGAGTTCAGCAGGATTTCAGTTCTCAGTGACTTTCTGAAGCGACGTCAGGCTGACACTCAGCTCCCCTCTGCATGCATCAAAAACCACAGCCCTGCACAAAGTCTGTAACAAGAGTGGCCATTTCGGCTAATACAGCCTAGGAAACCACTGCTACGCTATCAGTGGGCCTGAGCAATGATTTCTGGCTTTGACAGAACAACTCTGAGACAGACTGATGCTCTGGACAGACAAATGCAGGAGCCTGAGCCTTGGAAGAAGCTCAGTCCTGTGTTGGTGACACTGTTATTGTGCTTCCAGCTAATAAAAGTAACTTGTAACCTGAAGGAAGTTCATCCACCACACCAGCAAAGTCACATGGGTGCGAGTTACCCCTTATCACAGTATCACAGTGTAGATAATGTTGGAAAAAACCTTGGAGACCATCAAGTCCAACCTATAATCAACTTAAACCTAACATCTATAACATTTATATCATGACCCTCAGCACCTCATCCAGTCTACCCTTAAACACCTCCAGGGGCGGAGATTCAACCACCTCCTTGGGCAACCCATTCCAATGCCAGATCACTCTTTCAGAGAAAAACTTTTTCCTGTCAAGTCTAGACCTCCCTTGCTGGAGCTTCAGACTATGACCTCTCGTTCTGTCTCCAGTGGCCAGAGAGAAAAGACTGAGCCCTGTGTGTCTACAACCCCCTTTTAGGTAGTTATAGACAGTGATAAAGTCACCCCGAACCTCTTCTTTTCCAGACTAAACAGACCCAGCTCCCTAAGCTGCTCCTCATAGGGTTTATCCTCCAGCTCCTTAATCATCCTTGTTGCCCTTCTCTGAACTTGTTCCAGCACCTCAACATCTTTCTTAAATTGAGGGGCCCAGAACTGGACACAATACTCAAGATGCGGCCCAACCAGTGCCGAGTACTGGGGAAGGATAACTTCCCTTGCCCTGTTGGCCACACCATTCTTGATGCAGGCCACCAATATTAACAACCTGTTCAGCAGTAAATTTTGGCCAAAGGATCACCCCAAGATTCCACAGTGAAAGGATCTGGCGGTACCTAATGCTGCCTAAATGAGGAATTACAGGAAAGTTGGCTGGAAGGGATCCCTGGAGGGCTGGTCCAACCTTCAGCTTCAAGTTGGACTCATACCAAAGCTACTCTTGCTCAGCCACACGTTTCTCTACCCAAATCTTAAATACCTCCAAGCATGGAGCCTGTACAACCTGCCTGGGAGATTGTTTTGTATCACAACCCTTGTAATGTAGAAAGCTGTATTATTTGTAACTGCTCTTCAAAGACCTTTAGACTAAAACCTTGTGTTCAACACAGCTTGAGGTCAAAGAGGAGCCACATCACCTGCTTTTACAGAACTAATGTTCACCTTCAGGCGTTCACTTTTTCACCTTTACAAATAATAACCATGAGATTTGCATTGGGAGGTGTCTGTTTGCAGGGTAAATTGTAAGACAAATTTCAGTCAGAGAGATTTCTACTGACTTGGAAGGATTTCACCTGGTTTCCAGGTAGCTGGGACAATACACAGCCCTGCCTAACCAACTCTGCAAATGTTGAGAATGGCATTACAGGAATGATTAAAGGTCTGAAAAACCTGAGAGTGCAAAAAAAATAATAAAAAAAATAAAAAAGCAAATAAAAAATAGCCCAGCTAAACTCAGAGACTCAGAAAACCTGTCATCACAATCACAACCAACAAGTGCATGAACCATAAGATTTCCTCTCAAGGATTATTAGATTCCTAGTTCTACCCAGACTGGTTATGGAGATTTTTTTCCCTCCCCCTTCTTATTTGCATTAGTTTTTTTTTTCACATACTTAAAGACAAGTTGTCATTTCTCCCTTCAGTGTTTTGTTTTCTAAAATACACATCCCCAGTTCTATAGTTTTATTCCTTACTGCACTTTCCAGACCTCTTATGATTCTTCTGGCCCTGCCTGGACTCCATTTCCTTCGAGTGTTTTTACCCCGAAACAGACGCACATGCCCCAGTTAAAGTCTATCAGGGATCACTTGCCTCTTTTCCTTTGATGAAAATAAAAGTTGGGTTCCAGTTTATTGTTTATTTTCAGCCTAACATAATCAGCAGCCAAATATAAGAGGGGTTTGTCCATGTGTTCAGCCCTTCCTCTGCATCCTTCATGTGCAAAACGAACTAAAACAGGCAAAAAAACCCTGAGAAATTCGGATTGTGCAGGTGGAGAAGAAACGCCCATGAAGCTGAGGAGCAGGAACCAAGGGTGACTTTTCCAGATCCCTTACCTAAGCCTTAGTAACAACCACCTTTCAGCAAATTCTGGTGAAAACATTGCTGTAGATGAACTTTGTGTTGTAGAATCACAGCTGAACAGGAAAAATGAACTTCAAGCAATAACATTTTCCCTGAGGAGAAGCAGAAAAGCTACCAGAAAAGGGTAGCTTTCATACCCTCCAGCTGTTTAAGTGACATAATATACTCCAACAGCCTTTGGATATATATGTTTATGTTGAAATAAAAATGTAAAAAAAGAGCTTTGCTCCAAATCAGTGCAAAATCATTAAAAAAAAAGACTTTTGGAAAAAAACCACAACAAAACTAACAGAATTTCCTCCTTTTAGTTCCTCTCCAACCATGCAGCCCAGCAGCTCCCACACCCATGTGATCCTCACTGAGCTCGCCGGACAGTTTTACAGCATAGCTGGGACTTTCCTTGTGAGGATTTTATGGTCTTCAGACATCAATAAACTTGACCATCGAAGGAATAGAGGTAACTGGGGAACTGGTACTGCAGAGGAGGCATCTCCATCTGCTGTGGTTTGACTTTTTCCCCAGGGTTTGCACAGCTGACCAGGAGCAGCCAGGCAACAGGCTTTGGCATCATAGACCCACAGAATCATTTGGGTTGGGGAAGACCTTTAAGATCATCAGCTGTTAGCCCAAAATCCATCATGAAACCATGTCCCCAGGTGCCACATCCACACGCCTTGTAAATCCCTCCAGGGATGGTGACTCCGCTGCCCTGAACAATTCTTTTCCAACCTAAACATTTCTGTGATTCTGTGTATGTAGAGGTGAAAGTGTACAAGCAGATTTAAAACTCCTTTAAAAGTCCTTCTGCCATAGCTCAAAGTGGCCATTGAAACGTCTAGTCACAAAAATGCCTGAGAGAAAATAACCACAAAACTTATCCTAAAGCAACTGAGGCGCATCATTAAAAATAAAAAAAATAATTTTTAAAAAAATGGTCCTTCTTTCCTCCAAAGTTTCATCTTCAGCAGAGGTTTCTCATCCACATGACTCACTCCTGGAAGTCCCAGATTTCCTGCAGAAGGCATTCACCTCAGAAACATTTCAGGCATGGACACACAACATAGTCCAGGAATTTTTTAAAAACATTAACTGCCACAAGCCAGCCAAGTTTTTCATTTTGTCATCCAAGTCACATGAACAGAAATATGTTTTATAAACACAGACATGGTCTCTAGAAACAACACACAAAACAGGAGATCCCCATTTGCATGTGGCCTTCTCACTGAAAGCTGAGTTTAATATATAGCTTGTTTTGGTTTCTTCTCTGGTATTATTAATTATACTACGTAACTGGGAAATTATTAATAAAATAACACTTAAATTGTTCATAACAACAGTAAAACTATCACCCAGTGAAATGAATGAAGTTCCCTTGTTAGATCCTCTCTCTGAACTGTGGGAAATTTTCCTGCGCTGATTATAGCGTTTATTAAAGTTGATTTTTGAGTAAACAAGTGTGGGGAACTGATTGCTGCAGTTCCGTGCTCTGCTCTGCAGATCCTTCAAACCTTTCCAGGAAAATGCATGCCTCCACTTTTGGAATGATGTCACTTGGATTACACTATCTTTTTCTCACTGGAAACTTCCCATCCCTGTGGTCCAGAAAGCAACACCAGCACGTTGTTGTACCCTGTTAAAATATTCCTACTGTCCCTCAAATGATGGTTCTGCAACAAAACCCGCCTTTCTTTGTGATCTGGGCATCCCACCTGCACAAACCCTTCTCCTCCTGATGACCAGGCACCAGCTTGAGGATGGGGAACCTCTTCCACCACTCATCCTGGTTGCCCTATTAACAAAACCATAGAATTCCAGGATGGTTTGGGTTGGAAGGGACCTTAAAGACCATCTCGTTCCACCCTCTGCCACAGGCAGGTTCACCTTCCACTATCCCAGGTTGCTCAGAGCCCAGGTTACTATTTACTGTGAGACAGGTCATGGTTCTTCTGGAAGGCTGGGTCAGGCAGCCAAGGAGATGATGATCCAAGGCAAGTGTGGTTTCCTATTGCAAATGATTAACTTGGAGTAAAAACTTAATCTCATTTCAACCATGAACTAAAAGGGGGAATCGGAAGCAAAAATTAATAAGTCAACCAACAACCCAATAGTTACTAAAGTAAGACAAATATAGATGAAGAAATACAAACAAAGTATCATGAAGCTTAGAAGCTTTATATGAAAACCTGAAGATGTAGGAAAAATCCACAGTTGATAAAAATAAGAGATTAATGAGAAGTTAATATTTTTTGGGGGCGTTGTTTTTTAATTTCATTGGGTTTGAGTTTTGTTTTCTTGCAGGTTTTTGGGCCTGTTCGTTTTTTGTTTGGCTTGTTGTTTTTTTCAACAAAAACATTACAACAAACAAAATTTTACACATTGTACACTCCAGTGGAGCAAAGTTCAATGTGTGATTTTGATCTGTTTTTGGAAAGCAGCAGGGCAATGTCAATGGCTCTGATGGTGATGAAGAAGCTTTTTCCAGTTCATTAGTAACAAAGGCAGATGTTAAACAGCATCTGTGAGAGATAAACATTTGAAATTAGCAGGCCTGGATAACTTGCACCTCAGAGCACTTGTAATTGCTGGCAGAGAAGATCTATTTGAAAACAGCCAAATGCAAAACCTGGACTCGAGAAAGAACAGATTCAGCACAAACCTCCAGCATGGCAGTCTGAATTCTGGAAAAGAAGTGATGTGGGATTAAAAGAGGAAAATAATTCAGCACGAACTCCTAGTAAGTGTGGCTGAGAAAAGGCAAACACAACTGTTTGCTCTATAAACTGAACAGAGAGGAAAGACAAGAAGAAAATACTCCTTTTCCACACGGAATCGGGAAGATCTGTCTTGTGACACTCACGTCAAGAACTTTAAAAGGGCAATAAAGATCAAAGGAGGGTGTGGAAAGGAAGCATGAAAGGATGTAGAGGAGCTCTGCATCCTTCTGGAGCCAGACATGGATGCCCTCATTAGAAGGTATCTCAGTAGCCACTGGGCATCTGCATTTAAGCAACACAATCAGGTGTTGAATGTCTTCAGAGGTCCCCTGCTATCATAAAATTCCACTTAGAAGAATAAAGCATGATGGGATGCGAAGAGAAAAACTATAACAATTCAAAACCCTCTCCAGATTATCTGGATTAATTGAAAGGGGAAATGTGTTGGGCTGCCCAGCTCAGCTCCTGAACAGAAGAGTTCAACAGAGAACAAGTTATACTTTATCAGAAGCAGGTTTTTGGACTCAATTTACTGGAGGTAACTGGTGCAAATTAGCTGCTTTTAATAACTTGCCAAATAAAATAATTCATCCTTCCCATCAGGGATTACTCTAATCTTAATATAGTTACAACTGCATAGACTTCCTGGGGTTTGATGTCAGATCTTGACCCAGGCACTGAGATGTTCCATTCCACTTGGCTTTTCCCAAATAGCTGCTGGCCTCTGATCATGCTCCTACTGCTCAATGTTTGGAAAAAACCCAAACATATTCAGATAATGAAGTTTCAATAATGCTCTGAACTTCAAGAGGAGGGAATGCTGCACAGAAGTCCTTACAAATTCCACTTTAGGGGCATTCCTGTTGGATTAACACCTTTTGGTTAGAAAAAGCCTGATCAAGGTCTAAATATTCACATCATACAGCAAGAAGAGGCAAAGCCAAAGTTCCGGGGCAACTGGGTGCTGCCAATTCCCAAGGTTTCATCAGGAATCTTGCAGCACCTTCCCTTTTTCCTGGAATGGTTAGTTCACCCTGGTTCAGTGGAAGGTGTCCCTGGCCATGGCAGGGGGTTGGAATGAGACGAACTTTAAGATCCCTTCCCATCAAAGCCATTCCATGATTCCATGACCCCAGTCAAAGGAAGAACAGCAGCATCAGGCTTCTAGTCATCTTGTGGCACAGAGAAGAAATGCACCAAACATCTGTAATCCAGGGGACAAATAAATGAGAAATTCAAACTTTTTTTTTTCCCCCCAGAGTTATTTCATGATATTTGCTGCTGGTTTTGCTTCATTGGGTTTTGGGGTTCCCAAAACTGACCATCAGCTATTGGTACTTCACCAGCGCAGACTGGTGACTTCCAGCTGCTCCCTGTACCTGCAGGAACAGACACAGAGATGTTGAAACTCAAGGCAGAATCCACTTCTCTGAAGTTTGCTGCTCAGTCCCACTTGAAATACTTGAGGAGAGCTGTGAGAGCACTTGGTACAAGAAAAGATAAATGAGAACCCTCTGCTCTTTGCACAGGCACCTGGCAGCCCTAAGTTCTGCCAAATGCTGCCAGATCCTGCCTGTGGGCAGAGAAATCAAACGTCAAAGCTCCAGAGACCACAGTAAGTAGAGTCTGGCATTTTAATCTGCAGACCTGTCCCACCCTGGGGACATTTTCACAGGACAAAAGAAGGATCTGAATGCAGTTTTTACTAACACATAAAGGAGGCCCGGAGTCCTGCTGTGCTTTGCACAACATCTTCCTCTGTTCCAGTGTACAGGAGAAAGAAATCCATCTTGAATGAAGGGAAGAGACGCCGTTCTTCCTTCTGTTTTTTTGCTGTCCTCTGGTCTTCAAAGCAAGAACATCCATGTCATCAGTTCTGGGTTTACAGGACCAGCCTTGCCATACTGAGCCAGGGACACAGTGAACTCTGGCTGCACCTGCAAATTATGAACTATTTGGATGCATTTCACTTGACAAAAACTGGTTGTGCAATCCCTGTGCCTGCAGACGAGCTCTGGGATCACACTTTAACCCACTTGCTATTTCAGGTGCCCCATCATATAAAAGAGGGCTGTACTGTATGTGGCTTATTAGACTCATCTGGGTCTTAATTTGGGAACACACATCTAAAACCATCTTCAGTGCCGGGATTTCACACCCCCATTGCTTTACTCTCCTATGAAGGGTTTAATCTTTTCCCTGATGATCTTCGATGGTCAGAGCCGAAAATGCATCTCAGTGGCACAAGCTCATACTGACATGGCAGAGGCTGCTCCAGCAAGGGAAGATCTTCCAGACAAGGTAGTTCAGCCTGTTGCCAACAGGTATCATGCTTGAGGTCAAGAGTCCTTCAGAAACAAGCCCAGCTCCACAACCTCCCAGCCAGACAAGTGGCAAATGGGGATACTCTGTTCACCAGCCTGTGCTTGACCACTGCGATGAACATCGTGTTCACCATCCTCTGCTTCTTGCCATTAACTTCCCTTAACCAGCTTTCCTCCCCCTTGGGGTTGCTTCCTACTCAGAACATCCCATTCCCAGCCCTGCACATGTTCTTGAGGGCCATTATTTTTACATGCGAATTTATGGCACTTTGACACAGCACAAAGATGAAACACTTTTAAATCACAGCAAAACTGGCACCGGGATCCAGCTGTGCCATGTGCTTCCCTCACAGGCTTATCAGGCCAAGAGTATTTCTGAGAGAAACTGGCTTCTCCAAGTGTGGAAATGCGGCTTTGCCTCTTAATTTCATCCCTAAATTCTCTCACGCTCTGGCTCAGGGGAATCTACAGAAGACACAGGGAGAGGAAAGAGAAGTAACAAAAACCTAAAACAAAAAGCCTAAAATCATTAATACCTTTTTATGATGCTTATATGCCAACAGAAAGCCTGTTATTTCAGTAATTATAGCTGTGTTTACTGTCACTTATAATTGATGTGTTTCACATGCTCACAAAACCTCAGATGAGGAGGTTCTTCTTCCACAGTTTTCCCAGCCTGGGCAAGGAGCCATCCAGTGCTGCACATTCCCAGCTACAATTCCAAAACTGCGCCTTGCAAAGAGCTTTAGGACAATGAAACTCAATGGTCCTGCCCCATTTATTTACAGCGAAGCTCCAGATTTTAATTGTGGTTATATAACCAGGAAACATCCTTGTGGGCGAATAAATGAAATAAAAATAAATAAAGAAAGGGAAAAAAAATTAAAAATCAATCTGCAAGACCTTTGAGAGTTCTGGATGTAGTTTGCAACTATCACCTTGCTGCATTTCTGGTCCAGCTGCTCTTTTTGTCTGTCTGCCTTTGGGGAAGATGTGTCATCCACCTCCTTGGTGAAACAAGTTGTTCTCAGACAGTTGTTACTAGAGGCATTTGACAGCAGCATCTGATGCCCCAACTAAACACCTTGACCCCAATATAAGAGAGCAAAATAACATCTTTATTTTCTCCTATGTGTACACCTATTTCTACCAAACAAGGCTAAATATCCACTAGATTTAGCTCAGCTCCAGGCTTTGCTCCACAAAATGAAATGCAGGATAGAAAATAGAGGGAAGTGCTTCCCTCAGCACCAGAGTACATCAAAACCTGGGTCTCTTCTCTGAAAAGTCATCATTGAAAAGCAGCAAAGGCCAAGGGTGGCTCCCTGGAGTTCTGCATCCCCCTGGGATGGCACAATTAACTCCCTTACACGTGGAGCCAAAGCAGGGATATCCTAAAGGGAATGTGAGAAAGGAAAAATCACAACAGTTCTTCCGAGAAGTAGGAAAATTATCCCTGACCTGGGATCCAAGCCACTGTGGATTAAAACTCTTTGGAACAAAAAGACAATCATATTTTTTCCCCCTCTTTATATACAAAGCAATTTGCCTCTTCAATGGCGTAAAAATTAAATCCAGCTGGAATGGCTTTTTAATTAAAATCATACTTGGCTTATCAGAGTGAGAGCACTTAACTGATTACAAAAGAAACGTGGAGGCCTCTGGCATCCCATTCCCCCCTCTCCAAGGCTGGGCAGCAAACTCACTCTGCTAAACCATGTGTAACCCTTTGGAGGATGCCCCACGTGGGCTCTGCCCAGAAAAAGTCATACAGAGTCTCTATAAAAAGGAATATACAAAACCTCCCTGCCCCTGGCTGAACCAGCTGGAGTTAACTCCCGTTTCAATTTGCTGAATCCTGAAAATTCCCTAAGCAAAGAATCTCTATACATTTAATTTCGACTCCTTGGCTGCGACGTTATTTATCTTTATAGACAACTGAAAGGTTTCCTACTGTCTCGGAGGGTTCCTCAGGCCAAAGTCTGAACCCATTCCTAGCAGATTTACCCCACCATCCCACTCCAATGGCTAAGGACCTTTTTCTTCTCAACACTCTCGCCCACACCTGCTGCCAGAATCCTCTTACTTTGCCAGAGGCTCTCCAGTTGGGTGACCCCCAAATTCACATGGGCAGGTCACACAAGCTGTGCCACTCTGAGTCACACTCCACGTGCCACAGCCTCTGGGCCACAGGGAGCCCCGGTGCTGTGGGATTCAGTCTCGCAGGGCAACAATTTTCAGGAGCACCAAGCCCACAGTCAGACCCTCCGAAGGCACGGCAATGCTCACGTCAGTGGCGCTAAGCTGATTTATCCCGGCTGGGGCTGAGGACTGCAGGGGAGGATTTTCCCAAGCACAGCTATTAGGCAAATTCCTCGGGCCCAATGCACATGTGACCGAGTGCCTCTGTGCTTTTATCTTTCTGTTTTCAGCGCCAGCTCCTGCTCGGGAAAGGGATGCTGAGGCAGATGCTGGAACTGAGGTCTTGAACCCGAGATCCTATGGGACTTCCCATCAGGAGAGTCCTGTCACAGGAACTCAGCAGCGTTTTCCTTACAGACAGAACGGAGATGCTCCTTCCATTGGGAAAGTGACCCGATTTTAGGTCCAGTGAGACAACTGCAGCCACAAGGTATTGGATTGGGATGTGCTCTCGGTCTCTGTACNTTGCAGCCACAAGGTATTGGATTAGAGGCTGAAATAACCATCTCCCAGTCAAATCAAGGACAGGTATGTTGATCTTCCCTGTGTCTCCCACATAATGAAGAAAATGCAGCTTTTTCTTTGCAGCTCCTCCTGTCTTCTNGGCTGAAATAACCATCTCCAAGGACAGGTATGTTGATCTTCCCGGTGTCTCCACATAATGAAGAAAATGCAGCTTTTTCTTTGCAGCTCCTCCTGTCTTCTCCCTCCTGACACCGAGAAGTGCTGCTTTCCATCACACCACTTAAATGCCACTGTTCTGCAGGAGAACATAACCTGGGGGTAACCCACTGATATTCTCCCCAGGAGACACCAAAACCTTGACCTTGGTGGCCAGGACTTCTCAGATTCTTTAGTACCCTTAAACTCCAGACTCAGTCCAATATTATATTTCTCGGCCGGAAAATTTTCTTCCCAATTAAATATCTGCTGCTGCTGAAGTGATAGAACCCCAGACTCTACAACTGGATGTGAATCAAACAAAGAGTTGTGATAGAACAACTTTCAAAAGTGAAAATCTTCCTCCATCCGATCTGTGACAGGCCATTATCCCATCTCCCAACGTGATGGACTGACAGCCTATGAATCAGGAAAGTGGTATTTTCCTCCTTCCCAGAAATGGATCTGCCACCAATCAGAGATGTGGCACATTCTGGCCATAACCTGGCCTGAAAAGAAAGTCTCAAACCAATCCCTAGAAAAGGCCAGTGCTTTTTGTTTTTTTTCTTTATTAACTCCCGTGTTAAGAAATAACTCAGGACTTCTGAAGACTTCCAGTCTCTTTGTGCTAAGAAAAAGGAGGAAAGCGACCTTATTTTTGTTTCTCCATCCACCAAGAGTTAAATTGCCCAAGGAGAAATACCTTCCCTCATCCCTCACAACCTTACAAGCAAAATAACCAACTTCCTGAGAAAATTCCTTAGGTAAAAAGTTGTTTGGTTTTTGTTTTGTTTTGTTAAAGAAAATAAAGTTGGAAGGCAAACAGCCAGCAAGGTCTATATGAAGAGAGATCAGCCAACAATCTTTAGATCTGGGTGCTATGACCAATTAACTCTCATTTCACAGTAACCACACCCCAGAGGTCAGCTCCAGTCACTAACTGG
Organism: Pitta sordida; assembly: GCA_013390025.1. Classification (NCBI taxonomy): domain Eukaryota; kingdom Metazoa; phylum Chordata; class Aves; order Passeriformes; family Pittidae; genus Pitta; species Pitta sordida. The sequence goes on from WEKX01014891.1 coordinate 451,680, forward strand.
TGAGCCTGCACAAGGTTAGTGGCCTCCCCCCTCACTGTCAGTGTACAAATTCAATTTTAAATTCCTCACCCCCTGTGAGCAGCTCATGTCCCTGTGCACATGGGGTTGGAGACGGTTGACTGCACCTTTCCTGGTGAGAAGCAGAGTTTTTAATCT
>WEKX01014892.1:0-82076 GCA_013390025.1 Pitta sordida
ACTTTTTCTAGTGAAACTCTTGCACCTGAGGAGCTTGTAGCACACACCGGGTAAATTAACTTGGGTTTTATGTACTGGAGGAGAAAAACATGTTTATTTTGAACATTCAGAGAGAGAGCAACTCTAAGAAACATATGGAGAAAATGGAGGTGGAGTGCTGCTGTTCCTGACCAAGACTTTGGCCATGACAGGGGTGAAACCCTGAAAACTGAGTTTCTTTAGGGAGGCATGAGGGCAATGCAGAGGACACAGGACAGGAGATGGCTTGGGCTGAGCAGATGTCAACCAGGACCTCCAAGCTGTGTGGCCAGGCAGTGACTCTCCCAAGGCACCAGCCAATTGAAAGAAAACCAGGATTTTTTGAAAAGGACACACTGGAAGCATAATATTTCACAAAATCACACAGACTCACAGAAACATTAGAATTGGAAGGGAACTCTGTTAGACCATCTAGTCAAACTTCTCTGCCAAAATGGGGTCACCTGGAGCAGGATACACATGAACAGGTACAGGTGGGATTGGAATGTCTACAGAGATGGGGAATCCACAACCTCCCTGGGCAGCATGTTCCATGGCTCTGCCACCCTCAATGTAAAAATGCTATTGCTCATATTGAGGAAAAACTCCTCAAGTTATGTGCACACCAGAAATGTAATCAAAACCAAAACACTGAGAAAATGTCAAGATTTAAATTTCACAGAATCACAGAATATTCTGAGTTGGAAGAGACTCACAAGGATCATCGAGTCCGACTCCTAAGTGAATGCTCATACAGGGATTGAGCCCACAACACTGGCACTAATATCAGGGTCATGTCATAAAATTTTTTTAATTTATTTTTTTTAATATATTGGCCTTTCTATCCCGTCATCCCATTATCTAGACCATGTCAATGAGTTCTTCATCCAGTCTTTTCTTAAACCCCTCCAGGGATGGCGACTCCACCACCTCCCTGGGCAGATCATTCCAATGAGGGATCACTCTCTCTGTGAAAAAGCTTCCTAACATTCAGTCTAAACCTCCCCTGGCGCAGCTTAAGACCATGTCCTCTTGTTCTGGTGTCGTCAGCCTGAGAGAAGAGATTTACACCCACCTGACTGCAACCTCCCTTCAGGTAGTTGTAAACAGCAATGAGGTCACCTCTGAGCCTCCTCTTCTCCAGGCTGAAAACCCCCAGCTCCTGCAGTTGCTCCACATAGGGCTTGTTCTCCAGTCCCTTCACAATCCTTATCACCTTTCTCTGGACCCTCTCAAGCAGTTCTACATCTTTCTTAAATTGGAGACCCCGGAACTGGACACAGTACTTAAGATGTGGTCTGACCAGTACCGAGTATAGGGGANAACCAATTCCTAACCCAGCACAGGATGCTCCTATCCAACCCACGTTCTGAGAGTTTCTCCTGAAGCTTACCATGGGAAACCATGTCAAAGGCTTTGCTAAGATCCAAGTACACAACATCCACGGCCTTTCTGTCATCAACCAGGCGAGTCACCAGTTCATAAAAGGAGATTCTGTTGGTCAGGCAGGACCTACCTCTCCTAAATCCATGTTGACTAGATCTACTCTTGTAGTTATTTTGTAGGTGCTGTGTAATAGCACACAGGATTATCCATTTCATGACTTTACTCAGGGCTGAGGTCAGGTTGACAGGTCTATAATTACCTGGACCATCTTTCCAGACCTTCTTGTGGATGGGTGTCACATTAGCCAATTTCCAGTCTTCTGGTACATCACTGGTAAGCCAGGACTGTTGATAAATTAGGGAGAGTGGCTTAGCGAGTTCATCTGCCAGCTCTTTCATCACCTTAGGATGGATTCTATCTGGTCCCATGGACTTGTGAGGATCCAAGCTGCACAGCAAGTCTCTACCTCCCTCCTCCTGGATTACAGGGGGGTATGCTGAACCCCTACCCCATCCACCCGCTTAGAAGTCCAGTTGTCCTGTAGACAATCTGTCTTGCTGTTAAAAACAGAGGCAAAAATGTATTAAGTATCTGCCTTTTTTGCATCTCTAGTTACTGTATTACCCTCTGTATCCAATAAGGAGTGGAGGTTGTTGCAGCCTTTCTGTCTGCTGTTAATGTACTTATAAAAACACTTCTCGTTATCCTTTACAGAAATGGCTAATTTCTAAGGGTATTATTATTACCTCTCAGCCGGTGAAAACCAATGCATCCTTGGGAAGAGCAGCAGCCAGGCCATGAAAGCACCACCACAAGCATTGGCCATTCACTGCTCACTCCTCCTTGGGAAGACCCCTTCATAACGCGGGTGCAGGCAGGAGTGTGCCTGATGCCTGCGCAGTCCCTGGGCCATGTATCACCTTCCCCCAGGGTCACTCACAGAATCACAGAATCACAGAATCACAGAATCAGTAAGGTTGGAAAAGACCTTAGAGATCATCACGTCCAACCTATCACCTATTACCTAGTCTAATCTAGTGAAACCTGTTACCTAACCTAACCTAACCTGTTGCCATCCTACTACCAACACACCATCCTACCTATAACACACTACCCTAATATCTAGGTCATGTCACCAAGTACATACTCCTGCCATGGCACAACAGCAACAGCCCTCTCTCAACGGCCCAATCTGCGCAGGGGATTCCTCTGCACCTGCATCCCACAAGAGCAGGAGCNCTCACCATGGATCCCAGGACCCCAGGTTACAATGAACAGTATGGAATGCTGTATTGGTTTTTTCTCTGGCTGGGTTTCTGGTAGCGGGGGTGGGGGGTATAGGTGAGGCTTTTCTTCAAGAAGTTGCTGGAATCCTCCCTCATAGTTGGCAGAGTCATTCNTGCCATTCTCTCGCAAGTCTTTTCTTGCATGTGGCTTCCCCAGACCAGCTTATGATTCCCCTACAGACACAGAATGACTTGATCCAGTTCATATTTTTGTGATAGGTATTTTTCCAGGAGACTTTGTTGTGTATATGTACATAATAGATCACATATTGTATACAGGTATAGAACGTTTTTTCAATAGTATATATATTATATATATATATGTATTTCTTCAATATNAGGAGGTAGCTTCTCCCCTGGGTGCTTTGGCAGGTCTGCAGTGGAGGATGCCAAAGACAGACATGGAGAACTTTTCAGATTATGCAAATTCCCAGCCCCACAAGTGGCTGCGGAGCCCAGAGAGGAGGTGCCAGGTGAAGGATGGGGCAGGAGGGAGAGTCTGGCGGTGGGGCCACACCAAGCTGCCTGGGGCCCAGGGCTGTGCGTGCTGGCACCAGAGGCACGCTGTACCAAGGCAGTCATCTCCATCCAATGCCAAACAGTATGGAATGTAGCCTGTTCTAGTGCTCTGTCATCCCCAGTCTAAAGAACTTCTTCACACTGAGAAAGGACATCTCAAGAAGCACCCCTCTCTTCTTTCTCATCTGCCAGGGCTACACATTTTTCAACCTTCAGAAGGTTCTTCTGCCGGGCGAAAGAGCTGCTTGCTCTCTGTAATCTGCTCCAGTTTCTGCTCCTCAGAGATGCGCAGGATGGAGGTGGACAAGTGGGAGGGGCCGGCGCCGCACCGGAGTACAAAGGCAGCCCCTACCAGGAGCGTCTGCAACCCGCTCCTCCCCTGCTCCTCATGCCCCTAGTTTCTCCCCTTCCCTCTCCTGCCCTCCCTCTGCACCTCCTCCACCCCACACATCCTAGAAGAGACCCCCCAGGCCTGTCTGGTATCGACTGTTTCTGTGTTTCTCACGGCAATACACATCTACAAAAACATACTCTCCTGCTTCCCAGAATTAACTTTTTATTTTCGGCAGCTGGTGGGGGGCGGTCTGCTGCCAGCACTAGGGGTCGGACTCTGATGTCAGGAGCCTGAGACGCTGGCATCAGGACACACCGGGCTCTGTCGCCCATGTCATGGCCGTGCGGGCAGAGCTGAGGTGCAGTGGCAACTCAGTGGTTTCTCTCCCGCCCGCGTGGGGATTAAACCTCCCATCTGCCGCCACCCCAAAGTCATCACTGATGGTGGCAACCATCCCTCACCATCCCCCAGTTTGCAGTGGCACCGCACCGCCATGCCCAGAAGCGCCAATAATGGCTCGGTGCTTCTGCGCTGGTCGTGCGGCAGCGCTGCTAGCATCACAGAGATGGTAGCGGTCCCCCTTCCCCCTGACAGATGAAAATGATGGATGTAAAACCTCTCTGCTTCTCGGAGTGATCCTGCTGACTACACCAATAAAAATTATACAACCTGTTCCACAAAGGAAAGAGTAATCCAGGTTATTTTTAACAGATCCCTTGAGTAGGACTGGAGTGAAATGACACTGTTTGTAAATATAAATCACAGAATCACAGAATAGTCTGTGTTGGAAGGGATCCACAAGGATCATCGAGTCCATCTCTTAAACGGCACCACTGCCTCCCTGGAGGGAATTGAACCCCCAGTCTCCCGCATGAGAGGCAGGGACACTCACCACTATGCTAAAGTGGATTTTATATAGGGTTTATTTTAGATCAATTTCATTGCAATGGATAATAGTTATTGTAGCTATTATGGCTATTATCTGTAGTCATACAGCAACATGAAAGCATAAAAATATTACTTAAGAAAATGTATAAAGGAGGAAGGAAGCAAGCAAGCAAAGAAGCAAGCAAAGAGGTTAGTATTCATAAAAAGGGTAAGAGTTCATAATCACCACCCATGGATCTGCAGATGTCTAGTGGTTAAAGTGATACAGTTATACCCCGTCCATCATGAGGAACGGGACATGCCAAGGGCGTCGCGAAACATTGAACTCGCAAAGAAGTGCAAGTCGTTCATATGCATGCAGGCCACACCCATTGCTCCACCCCCCGGAACTCTGGAGCAGTGCAGACAATTTTCTGCTTCTCCCCTCGGGCTCTGTGAGCAGGGGGGAGCAAAGGCAACTGTTTCTGAGTGGCTGCTGTGACTGTGTGTGCTCGCACCTCAAACGTCATGACACTGCTCCCCCCCCAGCCCCCTGGCCCAGCCCCAGTGCTTGCGCCAGCCCCAGGGGCCACACACCGCCCCGCACGTGCTCGCCCTGCCTCTGTGGCAGGGAAGGGGTGTCCCTGAGCTCTGGTCAGCATTCTTGGAGCCTGGAAAAACCTTAACTTTGCAACATTGAGACACTCCGTGCGCTTATGGCGGAGCGGGGGCTTCGGTATTGAAGTTTCTTTCCCCTTAATATCCACCAGTCCCGGCAGAGGCAGCGCTGACTGGGCTTTGACTGGGCTTTGAGTAACAAGGAATGGCATGTCTTGTGGTGGTGCTGTGCTGGGTCTCAGCAGAGCACACAGGAGCGTGTCAGGGACCGGGTCAGGGTGTTGCAGNCATTAAGGAGGTGGGAAGAACTCTGCTGTCCCCACAGCCACTGCTGTCAGGTCTTTGACAGGCATTTGCTGGGGGGAACCAGCTGACATTTACAAATCACATAATGACAGTATTATTAGGGTTGGAAGAAACCTCTGGAGATCAGGAGATCACCTAGTTCAAACCCTCTGCCAAGGCAGGGTCACCTGGAACAGGTGATACATGAACACATCCAGATGGCTTTGGAATGTCTCCAGGGAGAGAGACTTCATTACTTCCCTGGGCAGCCTGTTCCAGTGCTCTGCCACCCTCAGTGTAAAGAAGTTCTTCCTCATGTTGAAAAAGAACATCACAAGAAATTATTATACTTTTTTTCAATATGTCAGTTTCACCCAAATTACTGAGTTCTGTGCATTAAAAAATGGATTCAAATACAAATATAAAAACATATAAAAGCCCAGTTTTAAATTTCAGAGGGTATTTTTATTACCTCTAAGCAAGTGACAGCTACTGCAGGTATAAGAACTATCCTTCTTATTGTCCTTATATCTGCTAAAGAGATAAGTACTAAGGCATATAGTGTTTTTATATAATTTCTTATATCTGCCAGGGAACTTACCAGTTCCCACAGTTGGGTCGCAGGTAGCAAACTGCAGTGTCTCAGGACAGCCAGGGCCACGCCTCACCCCTCCACAGGAGGCTGCCACTGCTCTCCAGCCAACAGAGTACACCAGATACTGGGAGCCACGCAACCATCCTGTTAAGCAACATGGCGTCTCCACAGGGGCTGGAGAGGAGTGGCTGGGCCTGACCCAAGCTCAGGGCTCCATGGACCAAAGCCACCCTGCCATGGCAGCAGGACAGCCTGGAGGGGCAAGAGCTGCTGCAGCAGGAAGGTGAGGAGCTGCTTGATTCCCTGAGATGGTCTTGGTGGCTCCATGACACACCCAAGCAGGGGGGAGTCAAGGACAGTATAGGATGGCATGGGATGGGATGACACATGATTAAAGAAATTATCATTTTTGTATTTTATAAGGCATTCCTTTAAAAATATTGTCTGTAATTTTAGCTAAGGGAAACAGGATCTAAGCTGCCTGCTGCCTCAAAGATATCAGAACAGCAAAAGACCTGTCACTATAAAGCTATAGGACCCATAGTTATAACCAGAGAAGCAGGAACAGGTGTTTCCATCAATATGAGTTGGTCAATTACAAAACCAATGAGGCAAGCAAAAGGGGATACCAAGTATGGAAAAAACCAAACTGAGTTCACAAGGACATCTGAAGAAGACTTCTTACTTCATCCCCAAAGACCGCGGAGACAACCACCAGAGAGGCAGAACCTGTGTGGAGACTGGGAGGAGACTGATGCTAATGATACTCTGGGAACTAATTTGCATTAACCACCCCTATCCTCAGATGCCTAACATATATATATCTTTCCTTAATGAATACGTATGATTGTGTAGCATTTAAAGAGCAACTGTAACACGAGTTGTTAGGCAGGTATGGTGGAAAAATCCCTCCTCGCCTCACAACTGTTGCTAATAAAACATACCTGCTCCAAAACTCTTTGGAGTCTTGGGATTTGATTCTGTAAATCACACAAGCGGATGAACCTCCCTCTCAGGCCAGCCACAGCATCATGGGTATGAGGTCAACACTGAGATTTCTTCAATAGACAACACTAGGATTATGAGGCCAGAAGAGTATTTGAAGTGCCCTAGATCAGGCTCTGGCCTCATGCTTTTGTTGGCAACTGCTTAATGCCAGTATCAGACACAGAACACTCAGGAGAGGCTTCTGAACACATCCTGTTTTTTCATCTACCTTTTTCTCTCTAACTGTTGGTCTCCCTTTTGAGACTCAAAAAGTGTCAGGCTAAATAACAGGTGTGTGTCACCTGCAAACAGGCTGGTTTTGCAGACCCTGATTTTTGGTTATTACTCTCACTGAAGATGTTTTTTCCCTTCTTTTGAACAAAGGAGACCACGTGGTCCAAAGACACAGACTTTACTTTTTCCACAAGCATTTCACCAGGTACGTACGCGGAGCACGCAGAGCAGCAGGACCTAAAACCTCTCCTGGCCCGGCCGCGGTGCCACTAGGGGTCCCCGCTGCCCGCGCATCCCGCAGCGTTCCCGCCGCATCCCGCCGCATCCCGCCCGGCGAGGGCGTCCGGTGGCCGGACGCTTTTCCCAGCGGAAAGCGGTCTCGGTCTCTGCTTTTCCAGGGAACACAAACCTAGCAACAGTGCAACAGGTTTGAAGGCACTCTAGCGGGGAAAGGAGCCGCTCTAAAGCAGGTCCCAACTCCCAACCCTCTTTCTCTCTATGGAAGCAAACATGCCTTTCTGCTCCCTTCTGGAAAAGTTGGCATGGGCAGGTGCTGCATGCCAAGCGTCTTCAGAAGGGAGGATGCAGAAGGCTTGATCCAGGCTTGGTGTGTTCAGGGTAAGCATGGATCTGCAGACTAATCCTCAGGCTGAAGGAGACCTATTTTTTTAGTTGCCACATAAGCAGAAGTTGGTGAACCTGGGGAGCTTTATTTGAAAGTTAGTAGGTATTTATGTTTTCAAAAACCTTCAGAATAAGTTAGCAGCCAAGCAGAAACCCTGCAGAGCACAAATCTGGATTTGCGTATTTAAATCCTCCTTAACCTTTCTGTTTGTTTGGGCAAAAGTAACTTCAAATGTATTCTGAAATTATGGCTTCCCAAACATGCCACAAAGCCTGCTAACTCTAATTTTCACGTCAACTGGAGCAGCTTTAATAAAAATATATTGTGTTGATCTGAAAGACTTATTTTTATCTTGATGGATTTTTCTCCTAAGGGCTTTTATACCTAGGCACTTGAGCAAAGTGACAAAACTGCCCCTATCCCATGCAATCAAGGCTAAGCATAATTAGCAAACAGAAACGGAACATTTAGATTTTCAGTTTGGGCTCAAAGCTATCTGACACCTTGTTATTAAACAGCTTGAACAGCCCTCCTCTCTCCAGCAAAAAAAGAATTTCCAAATCAGTTCTAATGTAGCTAATTCGAGCTTCGAACAAAGACCAGGGACGCCACTCGGTGAAGTGAATGGAGGTGAGGGGAAGCTTTTTCTTCAGCTTGCAGCATCCTCAGTTCTTCTAATGCCAGATGTATGTTCAAAAGCAGCATGTAAATTTGACCTTAGCCTGCTTTGTTGTAAACCGACAAATTATAGTCATTATGCAAACAAAGTAATTTCACATTGCAAAAATACGTGTTTACAAACACTTCCTATCTAAGGGAAAACAGAAGGCATAGCTATAAAAGAAGTTGTTTAAAATATTTTTTGGTGACATGGGCAGTGGGATTGAGTGCAAACTTAACTAGTCTTTCAAAGACACCAAACTGTGTGGTGTGGTGGACACATTGAAGAGATAGGATGCTATTCAAAGGGACCTTGACAGACTTGGAAGGAGGGCCCATATGAACCTCATGAAGTTCAACAAGGCCAAGTGCAAGGTCCAGCACCTGGGTCAGAGCAATCCCAAGCACAAATATGAGCTGGGTGGAGAATGGATTGAGAGTGGCCCTGAGAAGAAAGACTTAGGAGTGTTGCTGGGTGAGATGTTTGATGCAGCAATGTGTAATTGCAGCCCAGAAAGCCAAATGTGTCCTGGACTGCACCAAAAGCAGTGTGGCCTGCAGATCAAGGGAGGGGATTCTGCCCTCCTACTCCACTCCTGTGAGACCTTACCTAGAATATTGTGTCCAGCTGTGGGGTTCCAAACATGAGAAGCACATGGACAAGGACATCTGTTGGAGGGAGTCCAGAGAAGATAATGAAAATAATCAGAGGGCTGAAGAACCTTTCCTGTAAAAACAGGCTGAGAAAGCTGTAGTTGTTTGGTTTGGAGGAAAGAAGGCTCTAAGGAGACTTTCTAGCAGACTTTCAGTGCCTAAAAGGGCTACGAGAGAGATGAAGAGAGACTTTTTACAAGGGCATGTAGTGATAGGAAAGGGGGAATGGCTTTAAACTTCCCATGTCTGGAAGTGTTCAAGGCCAGGTTGGACAGGCTTTGAGCAGCCTGGCCTAGGAACCAGATGCTCATTTAAGTCCCTTCCAACTCAAACCATACTAATGATTCTAGCACCTCTTAAGGTCGAGGAGATGCCACTGAGTGGGGACATAAGCCTCCACTCTACCAGCCATTAAACCAAATGATCTTTGCTAATCCAACGAATCACTGTCAGACTTGGTAGATAATCCAGCTTCTGCTAGGGTGGCATTGAAAAGAGTGCTAGTCTGTAGGCATTGGTATATTTGACATCACTTTAAACCAAGGACAAAGTCCTCTGAAGCTTTGGCTAGAAGACAACATAGTATTTGCCTTGTACGTTCTCCTAAACAGTTTGTCAGCGTAGAGGTTATCATGTTTATTCATCTGGTACACAGCAGATGTAATGCCACCCTTTTTGAACAGAGGCTGTAAGACAGAAAAAATAGCTTGTAGATTTCTGCTGCTTTTAAGCTTTTTCTGTGAAGACCTGTGTACAGCAGGACAAAAGAATGGCCTGTTTGCTGTGGGTGGTGTAGCCACCAGATCACAGTGTATAAATCACTAGGAGAAAGTTTTAAATTATTTTTATTTATGTAGTCAGCAGAAACTGACATACCACAAAAGGTCAAAAGAAGGCATTTATCAGAATTGGACAAGGTCCCTTTGTGTACTTCGTGGTTGCTTTTTAATTTGTGCAGAGATTTGGCATGTCTTTAACACAAGGATGGTTTATTCACAGCGGCTTGATAACACTTAACTCTAAATTCTTCTGGTTCATAGTTGTTTGGTTTGATTTTGTGGACAGAGCATCTGTATATTCACAGTATGTGAGAAAGGTCCCAATTGCCTGATAACTTGAATGGTCCTGGGCTAAAAACTTTGAAATATTGTTGAAAAACAGATTAAACTGAGAGAAATTCTGTCTAGTCTCTTCCACTTCTGCTCCTTCCTTGCTTGAAGGGCTTATTTAAAAACAAACAAAAAGGAGTGCTACCCAAGAAACATGGTGTTTTTCTTCACCTCTTCACACTAAAGTTTTCTGTCTTTAACTGTGATGTAAGACAGAAATTGCTTCCAGTTTACACACTGTGCTTGAAAACTTTCACAGGTGAGCATTTATGCTCCGTGATTTTTGTTTTCATGCCATTGACAGACAAAGACATTTCAAAGGTTAGTACTACAGTGAATCCTCTCTGTATNCTTGTGAGATTAACGTTTCGTGATGCCTTTGGCCTGTCCCTTTCCTCGCGATGGAGGAGGTATAACTGTACTTTGAAAACCTCCCTGCAAGAATTTTAAGAATTCAGAGGCCAAGCAGTGTAACTAAGCAATGATTTTTTGGGGTTTTTTGTGGGTTTTTTTAATGTTGTAGTCCTTCAGTGGTCAAATTCAAGTCAGGTAAACCACTATGAGGGTGCAGTGGTTAGACAGGCTTTGCTGTAAGTGGCAGAAAGCTTTAATTTGCTGCTCCTGCACTAAGGGGTCAGATGATGATCTTTACAATGGCACACCGAAGGAAATAATTTAAACATAATTAACTTCAGCTAACACTGAAACTCTTGGGAACATGATGGTGTTCCATGCAAGGAGAATTTTGACTTGGTCTTTTATCAGGGATGAGATATTACTGTTTGAATTAAGACAAGCCTTAATTAAACATGACCTAAGCAAGAATAAAATTGGGTGAATATTACATTTGCTCAGACTATAGTTCAGTGTACTTTAAGAATGAAGAAGGATTAAACTATTGTTTTACAGAAGATTAATATAGCAACTTATTTTTTAAATTAATGATGTGTAACTTCTGCATTGCTTAAGTCTGGTTCTCACATTCTTGTTTCAGTAATTGTTTTTTTTGAAATTGCATTCTACATCCACCTGGTCAGCATTAAGCTTTGTTTGCTATCTAAACATTGGTATATGGGTTATTTTATATTCGTATGCCTTTTTAGATAGGCTGTAAAGATAAATGTCTGTTGGGTTTTTTAAAACTATTTTTATTTAAAAGTAAGCATACATAACACTAAAGTAAAAATTCCTACAGCAAGATTTAAGAGACCAGTTGAGGGGAAATGTGGAAATCAAGTGCATTCACATGGACTCTGAGCAACTAACAGTTGAATGAAGTATTTTGGAAAACGTAACTTTTGCCCTGGACTAAAAAATTAGAATATATTTTGGTTATTCAAATGAAACCTCTCTCCTTTAGACTGACTACAAGCACCAAGCTAGATGTTATACCTCCTCCCAAAGTCTTTAGAGAGCAGCCTTTCATTCCACAAAACCAGACTAGTTTTTCTGAACATTGTCTGATTTGTCAAGTACAACAAGAGAGGAGAGGAGGAAATTTGCTTGTGTACTGGCTCCCAGAAGCAGCTACTTGCATCTCCAGGGCAGACACCAATTTGCTCCTGTCTGCAACCTGCAACCCTCCTGCAGGATCCACCTGTTCAGCTGTGAAATACAGATTGTCCCAGGCATCTCATCTACGAGGTCTTGTAAAAAAACCTCAAGGCAGAGCCAGAAGCTTTTTTTGGTTTGTTTTTTCGGGGGGGGGAGGGGGCAGGGGGTTAGGTGCTGGAGGTGCCATTTTCATGTTCCAGCCACACTGAAGATGAACCTGTAGCCCTTGGCACTGAGGATATAGGCTGCACCCACCTGGAGGTTCCATGAGCACCTGGTCAAACACCCAGACAGGAGAATGCGGTATAATGTAAATTAGCTGTATTCACAGACCAAACTCCCAAAACCCGAGGAGGAAATGGTACTTTCCCAGACTTAGCTATTTAAGACACCAAGTGAGTCCCAAACTTATGACTTGTCTAGGTGCAACAACTTGAAAATCAAGTAAACTATTAGTGAGGTGCCTCATCTTTTTCATGATAGCATGCAAATGTCTCCTGCAGTTTTGGGGCAGATCACCTTTCTGAATCGGCCACTTTTGCTTCTCATCTGCTCATTGAACTAAAAAAAACAAACAAACAAACAAAACCAAACAAAAACCACACACACACAAAAGCCTTTTCTGTATTTTGGAAAGAAGATGATAGAAGAGGCAGATGAAGGTTTTTCTACACAGATTGAGATGACCCAAAATGAAATCAGTTGTGTGAAAGACCCATCTCAGAGATCTGTTCCCCTGCTGCTCACATGCACCAGAGCGATGTGTCTGGCCCTACCAGGAAGTAGAACATAGCATTTCCTGACTGAAGCTGGCCAGCCCAGTTGGACCTGCTCAAGGACACAAATGACACTCTTCAGACCATCTGCATTTTTTTCCCTCAATTTATAAAATATTCCCAACCCCCAAAAGCTCTGGCACCTTTCCTGACACCTAGCTCTTCCAAGCAGCTCTCTTCTGCTCAAATCCACCTTTAAAAATTCCCCTCTGCAGCCTGTCTGGCACACTTCCTCTTGCTCTGAATCACTGCTTCCATGCAGAAAGAAACAGCAGCTGGCACATGTGTGCAGCAGTGGGGCACTGTTACCCCTGTGGCACCTGCAGGAAGGTACTTAGGGAAAGCCTCTCCATGTGTGGTGTGTGTGAGCCTGTTGCTGCCAGGGGCAGGGGAGCCTCAGCTCTGAAAATCCTGGTAAGGCACCAGGAAAAGCCAAATTTACCAAATGGACTGCCAAATGGCAGAAAAGCAGGGTGTGACTGTAAATCCAAAACCAAGCAGCTTTGTGCAATTAAGGCAAGGTGAGTCTGGCTTGAGTATAGCCTTCTGGCTGGTGGTGAGAAGGTGCTGGGGTGCTGCCTAGACTGGAGATGGTGTTTTGGTGAGCTGGGGCTACACTGCGGCCATGTTGCATTGCCCTGGAAACAGTGAGAATGCCCTGCTCTGGAAGCTGCTTTACAAACGACTGCTAGTGGCAATAGGACATCTGGAAACCACATGAAAGCTGCAGATGGTGGAAATATGGTACGTGGGAAGCATGTGAATTGCTCAGTAAGCCTCTAGGAACAGTGGTGGAAACTCCTACATGGTAGAGCTTTTCCTTGGGTGTCTTGGGAAGGATTTTATCATCACAGTGCAAGATAGAGCTTACACTCATGCAAAAAATATCGATGTTATTTCTGGATAGGGAGATTGAGTCACCTTTCAATTTTAGGATGGGCAGTTTGTGTGACAGAGAAATAGGAACAGAATGGCAATCCTAGGTCACGTAATACAATCCTCTACAGCAGTTATAACTATACCATCGAGACCTGATGACAAAGCAATCTCACCTGGAATTTAGAAACTATTTTACTATCGGAAAATTATCACACAAATAGGATTCCTTTTCAGAGTATTAGGAGGAATCTGAGCCTACATAATCTGAGAGGTTTTGATTTTTTCTTGTCTTCACTCAGTCTTTAGACAGTCATGGAGGAAAAGACAAATCATGTAACTTAAATTTATATTGATTTTTTCCCATTTAATATTTCCTGTTTAAGATGGCATATAAAGGTTAAAGTCCCCTTTAATTAATCCAACACTGTCAGTCTACAAGAAATTCTGGGTTTAGTCCTGGTATTTGTTTACATTTGTTTAATTTTTCCTTTGCAGCCATTGTGCTAGTAGAATCTGGCTTACTGGGGAGGTCCCAAAAGATTGGAAGTTGGCCAGTGTGATACCTATCCATAAGAAGGGTAGGAAAGAGGACCCAGGAAACTGTAGGCCTGTCAGCCTGACCTCGATGCCAGGCAAAATTATGGAGCAAATCATCTTAAGGAAAATTATGTTGCACCTCCAGGAGGGTAAGGAGATCAGACCTAGTCAGCATGGCTTCAGGAAAGGAAGGTCCTGCCTGACCAATCTCATTTCCTTCTATGATCAGATGACCTGCCTGGTTGATGAGGGAAGAGCTGTTGATGTGGTGTACCTGGATTTTAGTAAAGCCTTTGACACTGTCCCCCATAACAAACTCCTGGTGAAGCTGGAGGCTTGTGGCTTGGATGGGTTTACAGTGGACTGGATCAGGAGTTGGTTGGATAACAGAGCNAGGCTGAGGGGAGACCTTATCGCTCTCTGCAACTACCTGAAAGGAAGGTGTAGCCAGCTGGGTGTCAGTCTCTTCTCTCTGGCTACAAGTGATAGAACAAGAGGACACAGGCTTAAACTGTGTCAGGGGAGATTTAAATTGGACATTAGAAGGAACTTTTTCACAGAGAGGGTGATCTCTCAGTGGAATGGGCTGCCCAAGGAGGTGGTGGAGTCACCATCCCTAGAGGTGTTTAAGAAAAGGTTGGATGATGTACTTGGTGGCATGACCTAGATGTTAGGGTAGTATGTTATAGGTAGGATGGTGTGTTGGTAGCAGGATGGCAACAGGTTAGGTAACAGGTTTGGCTAGGTTAGGTAATAGGTGACAGGTTGGACCTGATGACCTCTGTGGTCTTTTCCAACCTTACTAATTCTGTGATTCTGTGGACTGAAGACCACTTCCATAGGAGTCTTATCCTCCAGTTTACATAGGTATGTTTGAGTACCAACTGTGATTCCCTGGTAAAGGGAATGAGAAGACAAGCTTCCGTAACTGGTGAGTCTGTATCACAGAGCCTGAAGGCTAGCATGTCCTTACATGTGACCAAAGGTGAGTCATTTAGGTAATATGTAATTCAATATTGTGTCACAAAATGTAGAAAATACTAGATCAAAGACTTCCTTATGAGGGATAATTGAGGCTTTAGGTGGCCAAGAGATTGATACCTCTTGAAACTGCTGGAGAATGAATTACTCCAAGGACTTTTTCTGCAAGCGTTGACTTATACCTCTTTGGCATTAACAGAACAGCTCAGCAGGGCAGTCCTCTTCTCCTAAAAACGTGGTTTGTGGCTTTCCTTCAAAAGGGAAAGAAAAATCTCCCTGCTGGATTTCTCACTAGGTAACATGGAACAGCTGAAGTGTGGCCTGCATAGGTCCATCCCTGTAATATTTAGAAATAATTTAATATACATAACATTCTTTATTTTCCTTATAGATACCACTTCTCTACCTTGATTTATTCCCTATAGCCTCTTTTGGAAACGTCCAGATTTCAAACATACTAGTGGATATTCCTACTAACCAGCTAAGAGAGGTTATTCCAGCTCTGTTGGCCACTTCCCAGAACACAGATTTTGCAGGAACTGTTGCCTCTTTTCTCAGTTGTGACAAGTCAGCATTTTATGCTGATGACTCGACAAGAGTATATCCCTGTGCCTTTCTGATGAGTGCCTGAATGAGGAAATAAAAGCTGTTTGCAGTTTATATCTTCAGAGGGCACAAGAGGAAATGACGAGGAGAGAAAGTTAATCTGTTGAGGGGAAAGATTTTTCACTCCAGATGAAGGAACACCCTCGGGAAGAGGTTGTGGGAAGGGACTGTTTTCCAGGAGCCTTCATTGGATGTTTTGAGAGATCAGGGTAGCTCATGCAGAGACAGCAAGTGTACAACAACACTCAGGACTGTTTTCTGCCAGGGGCCCAATAAATTCTGGAGGGTCCTACACTTGGGTTTTTACTGCTGACAAAGTACAGAACTGTCGGGTGTTTTGAGGAAGAAAGGATCACATGATGGAGGGGAATAGATAAGAAGATGAAAATGGATATGCAAGCTAGTTTGTTTGCTTTTTGGTCAGCTGATTTAAGCGGGGGAAAAGTAAGGTTAAAAATCATGCAGGGATACTGCTGCTTTTCAAACCCAAGTCTTATTTTCACACATATTCTCCATCAGCAATGTAAGGCCACACGTTAGCTGCAAACACTGTTGGGGTAGATGTGCATCTTGCAAGTTGCTATTCAAACCCTGCCCTGCGTGATTGACCCATGTGGTTGGCTTGAACTTCAGAAGTGGATTCCATCAAGCTGCAAACACGTTTCCTGTCTCAGGAGGTAAAGTTATAGAATCTGCAGCTGGAGGTCTGGTTCATTTACAGAAGCTACATTGTACCTCTGATGGTGTCAACTGGGTGTTGAGAGAAGAACCCATTATTTTCCACAGTATTTATGTATGGAAAATTTAAATAAAAAGCAAAAGAAAGCTGATGCCCAAATACCAAGCTGATGGTAGTTTTGCCATGGGACATTTGTATATGGCTTCTTTCAGAACTGGTTAAGCATTCATTTTGCCTGCCAAAAAAATCTTGTTTGCAAAAGCTGATTGGCTAAAGTGATGAAACTATAAAAAAATCCAGGAGTCACTTCTTTCCTATTATGACTCAAGGCAAAGTGTCATTTTACATGGTTAAGGTGGCATATGTTAATGTACAGATGGACAATGTTGCTGACAAATAATTACCTATACCCATCTGCATAAATCGAAACTATATACTGGCTTAATATAAGCCTTCTGACAAGGCACAGGCTTTCTCAAGCCATGTTTTGCATGGCTTGCTCAGAAGTACCCCTTAGCCACCTAGCAATCTACTACAGAAAAGTTGTATCATCTTCTTTAGCAATAGGCAAAATTTTGGGTAGTAAGAAATGTCTTTGAACCACCTGGATGATGTGATACAACTACTCTACTTGAAGATAGAGGATGCATAGAGGAAGCTTTTAAGTGTGAAATTAAATGCCCTTTCCAAACTGTAAGTTGAAGAGAGATTGACAGTGGAAGCTGCCATTAACAAGGCTGCCACAGGCACTGAGAATTTTTGTTGTCGTTGTTTCTTAAAACTAGTTTTATATGACATGGCTAATAATACTAGAAGGGCTTCAAATTCCTTGGTTTGTTCATGAGCAAGGGACTGTCAAAGAGATTACTCCTCTACCATAAACTACATTCACATCTAAAAACTCCAGACTCCCTCCGTGTACCCACAAGCAATTCTAATGCTGTTGAAGAGGAAGAAACTCTAAGTTCTGCCAGTGCAATATTAGTCATATGAGCACCATTTTGAATGAAAATTCAGGGTGTTTAGAAACAAATGTGTAAAAAGTGGCTTTAAATACATTATGGCTAGGAACTAAATGGAAGAAGTATCTTACCATAGAAAGAGCAAGTTTCTGGAACGGTCTTTCTGAGGTGACATTAAGCTTCATACAGCTCGTCTAGAAACTCTTCCTTTTTTCCACACAACTTCAGTAATTTAGTCAAAATGTATGTATTTAACTAAAGTATTTCTTGATAATTACCCATCCACTCTTTGAAACAGGTGGTGGCAAAGGTTTTGTATGGCTGCATCAGTCATTGAAACAGAGGAAGTTAGCAGGGAATTTGCATCTTGATAAATCAAATAGTATGTCTAAAGTGGGAAATTATATGTTAAGGCAGTTACAAGAAAACCCTTTCAGTTATAACTTTATGAATCTTTTTTCTTTGCTGGCAAAAGTTCCTTTGCTCTGCTCTGGAAAGTTGTACAACAAATCCTTTGGAAGACTCTCTGGTCCTTGGATTACTCCATGAGTTTCAAGCTGTTCTTGGACCAGAGCATCTTCCTGGGAAATCGATGGTGATGTGGGAGTCAGTTTATCTGCAAGAGTGGGTTTCATGCCTGAGATTTTGTGATCACTTTGTTACAAAAATGGTGCATCTAAAAATAAATAAGGAACATAACCCACTTTACTCAGTTTTCTTCCAGTGGGAAGCTGGCCTGTGGCCCTCCGATTTTCCCTTGGTCAAGGGATTAACAAATTTAAGTTCCCAGAAAGAGCTATCTTTATTACTGGTACATCTGAAATAGAGCAATGTATAGGGTTTTATTTGATCAGTCATTTCAATCTCTCCAAGCTACCATTATGGCTTTCTGTGAAAGCCTGTAGAAATAAAAATATCTTAGACAAAAATAACACTCTCTCATTCTAACTCTGTGGAGTGTCTCAGTACATATTTGGCACATCCTCGGAGGCTGTATCAACAACAATCCAAAACAGGCTGATGTAAAAGGCAAATCATAAAAATAAGCAGTGTTTAGTGTCTGGTCCTGTATCTTCTGAGGCTTCTGACATGCACTAAGTGTAATCTACAATGCTCACAGGATAAAATAGTGAGCATTAGAGGTTGTGCACTGATGGTCAAGGTCAAAGTCAGTTCTGCAAAATAAATGCATTGGATTCTTGTTCTGTTAAACTTTTTCACAAAACCTGATAGCAAACAGCAGCTTCTTCCTTCTTTTTCAGATGTACTTTATGGACTTCAAGTTTCTTCTGCTACACAGCAGTAAAATAAGTACATACAGGGTTTGTGATAGGAGAGCATTTTGCAAGCTGTGAATATGCATAACTCCATCAAAATAAATAAGGTGTAAGTTATTCTCAGAGAGCTGTGACTTTGTTTAAAACCATTTTTCCTAAAATTGCCTGAAAGACTACATTAATTTGAAATCCACTTTAGTACAGTGGTAAGTGCCCCACCTGGCGTGTGGGAGACCTGGGTTCGATTCCCGCCAGGGAGACAGTGTTAAGAGTTGGACTTGATGATCCTTGTGGGTCCCTTCCAACTCAGAATATTCTGTTAGGCCCGGTACTGTTCAATACTTACAGGTATGCCTCTTCTGGGCAAACTACTGTAAAACGCACTTTTTCAGCCTGTTTGTTTTGAGATTCACCATAAGCCTTCACAAGCTAGTTTTTCATATGCCATATGGAATGGTAATGCCTCCAAACAACAGAAAGACAAATGGAGGTCTCTAGGATTGAACCAGCAGCACTGACACCACTGCAGGTAAAGCAAACTATCAACATAATACGTATTTTTTTTATTTTTTTTTTTTTTCTCCAGAGGCACCAGATGGCAGCATTTTTCCCTCACTCTGAATGTGATCTCATCCTCTCGGATTCACCCCTGGGATCATCAGGCTTTGAGGCTGCATAAGCCATCATGACCTCAACTGAACTGCACCTTCTCTGTTGCCACCTGCTCTTTTATCCTA
Source organism: Pitta sordida (assembly GCA_013390025.1). NCBI lineage: Eukaryota > Metazoa > Chordata > Aves > Passeriformes > Pittidae > Pitta > Pitta sordida. The sequence goes on from WEKX01014892.1 coordinate 19,166, forward strand.
CTTTCATTGGACACACGGAGTCACATTCCAGTGGCCCAAACGCATTCCAGGCCCTTGAAATTGTGGTTGCCTGTTTAGGTCTGGGAATCCATAAGAATTATTAGGCTACAGGCGTGTGAAAATTTAGACCTAGTGACTGTGGCTCTGACCTCTAAATTTACAATATCCTCTAAATACAAAGTAGAATGCAGTTTATTTGATATTCTTTTTAGCTACACCGTCTTTCCTATATACACAATGTAATACTTGTTTACAAGCATGTTTGGTGCATGTCCTTTTCTATCAATGCTTTATTCTTTGAATCTTGTAATAATATTTCATTGTACACAAGTTTTGTATGATGAGTAATGTCTGTAGCAAGAATTCTCTTCTGCACAAATAACTGGAGGCAGGGCAGCAATTTTAGAGAACTTAACTGGAAGCTACAGTTTCTTTTACAGTTACAAATGTGGCCTACAGCTTTGTGGGCTGGGAATTCTGGTGTTGCACACTCCTCTGTCCTGCTTCTTCCCCTAATCCTCATGTTCTTGCTTTGAATGCTGCTGTATTGGTGTTTTTTCCACTGAAGAAAAAACCCCACACATTATGTCCAGCTGTAACAAGCTACTCATAAATCATCTACCTCTGAACTCCGATTCTGCAGCACTGGGATGCAAATGTTCATTTATTTCAACTGTGTGACTAATGTAGACAGACAGAAGGAGAAAGGCTGTTTATCCAAAGTGGGACTGGATTGCTGGGCCCCAGAGGGCGAAGGAGGAGTAGCTCTGGCTGCTGCTCTCTGCGACTGTTGTTACTCCATCAGGTTGCTGGTGTTTGCTGTGATGACTGTTTTAATGCTTTACAAATGCTATGAGCTCAGCAGTAGACTATTTGGGGATTATTTAATTTACTAACTTCTGACAAGCAAGCCATTATTTTTCTGAAAAACGTATGTGGCAAGGGAATTTACTTTTTTTTTAATATTTCTCAAATTTCAGCCAAATTCGACTTGATTGTCACAGTACAGGGGCACTAGGCCCTCTACAACTCCACCCTTCCTGTTATATAATACCAAAAACTATCTGTAAACAAGCAAGAAAGAAGGAGGGAAGAACACTTCTCAAAGAAGTTTTTAAGAATCTCCTATGATGAAAATGTTAGGCTGCGTAAATTTGGAAAATGGTGTTAGGTATTTTCTTCTGCTGAAAAAAAATTAATGACAAAAAGGCTAAAATTCTCTCAATTTTATTTCACTTTCTTGCAGCAATTTCTTTCCAGTTCTGGATTTGCCTGTACTTTGGTATTAGCTAAGATATGCAAACAGGACAGACTTTACTGCCCAAAACGTATGAAACAAATGCGATGGAAGTATGTGAGCATCCCACCTGAAAGCTGAGCAGCACTGCACTACTGAAGGACAATTGTGTTGATTTCACCTTGCCTTCTAACAAAGGAGCCAAAGAAATTTAAATATATCTCCACAGTTTTTAATGATTGATGCAATCCCTTGTGCACAGTTGCTTTGCAAAGTGGAAGACGGATTAACTGTAAATATTTTCTTTTGTCTAACAACAGCACTGTAATTACTATCTTGCTCTATTACTACTTCTCTAAGAAAGACAAGCAAGGTACCTGCAATGAGCTTTGCAAGAGGGGAGATGCTGAGAAGGTAAAAAGATTTTCTGGTGTCACTCAGTATGGAACGTTACAGCTTGCCATTATTTATTTTGGAACTGTGACAACTGACCGAAAGATGGGCACTATAAATAGGAATGCAATGAGCATTAGCTGTGCAAGAAGAAAAAAGCAATATAACTTGGCATGCAGCAAAATGCATATCTGCCATACAGCTGTCTGTGTAACTTCCACTGTTGGAAAAATCCTGGGGGATTTTTCTGATTTCCCACTACCGATAAGGAATTAGGAACAGCACCATCTCTGTTAGCCCTACTGAGTAAGAATCAAAGCTATCTAAAATAGGTCTTGTTAATCCTTTACATAGGAAAGGTGCGAGTAGCCTCCTACACATAAATTACAGGGAGGAGATTGTTTTGTGAAGTGTAACTGCCATGTACCATTCACAGACTGCGACTTGCACAGTAAGTGTAACTGTTGGAACAAGCCGATGAAATCAGTGCATCCCTTTGCTGCAGTACAGAATGAAGAGAGATTAAACAGGGTCAAATTCTGCCTAGTAGTGTGCATTGTGTTCTTGCTCCTGGACTGGCATGGCTTACAAACTAAGGAGAATGCATCTGTGAAAATTCAATGCATGTGAGCTCTGACTGGGCTGAGGTAGAGACTTCGGCTGCTTTGTAGCAGAAACATACTCATCACTGGCTCAAAGACTAGCCTTCACTCCAGGGGCAAATTATTTCAGTTTGCTATGGGATAACGTTTAACTCAGCACACATAATTTTCCTTCTGTGTATAGATTACTCCATGATGCATACAAATAATGGTGAGTGCCCTCAAAAAGGAATCCCCTGAAATAAAATCTGTAGTTTTATGTTTTGACCCTCCTCATTTTCCCTTCCTATTCTTGTAACGTTTCTCATATGGCCTTAGTCATAGAAAAATACGTATTTTTTTTCCTGTAGGAGACAGTGACAATTACTTGTGTTAGGATGTGATGGGGAAAAGGAGGCTGCAAAGGGTGGTTGGCAAGAAGCTGTTAAAATACTCTGTGCCCAAAAAGTAGTCATTTCAGTAGGAGGGACAAAACAAGAATACGTATGACATAAAAATGAAGTTTTTTTCTACAGACCTGAGAATACCAACTAAGAGCTTCTGTCACTGATGATATTAAAGTTGCTGTGACAGCACCATGGCTGATTTGTCTCTTGATGTGTATTCTTCCCTGATTATTCTGCACAGTAAAAAATACAGGTGTTGAAAAGGGGCAATTGACTCCATTCCAACCCAAACTATAGCCTGGGCTGTTCTTGTGAGTTGGGCTAGAAGTTCCTCCTGCTAAAACGGTGAATTTAGGATGTCTGAAGACACCTTTAACAAGTGAAGGCGGCATTGTACTGTGTAGGCAAGAAGTTATACACTTGTCCTTGCTTATTTTGTTTTTCACTGGGGAGAAATAGGCTTTGTTTATTTGGAGTTACACTTTTGGCTTCAGTGAGAGCTCCTCAGCAGCTGAATTAGAGTTAGCCTCACTCAAGACACCTGTAAGTCTTCGGCAGAGAGTTTTTGCCACCTGAATGGGACCAGGATGCTGCCAGCTGAGCAGCCAGTAAAAACATTAAGTGGATTTACATGTTTAATGTTAACGGCCAGAAAAGGAAGAATGGCTAAATGGGGTTTGCTCCATTTGTCCTCAAGTACAACAGAGTCCACAGCTTCCTTTAATAAACCCCAGTAGCAAAGGCAATGGTCCTGGTTCTTGTGCTAATTTGCCAATGAAACATAAAGGTTACAGATGGTTTGCACACTGTTTATTGCAGCTTTTACTCTAGTCAGATTTTCTCAACTGCTATTTTGTTTTTTTCAATGAAGGGATTTTGTGAATGGAAAAATACCCCAAACAAAACTGCTAGGAGGTGAATGGCCGTTAGCAGCTGATTTCTTGGAGGAGGTAAGTTTATAAGTGACCGGGAAAAAGGCAGAAGGGTATCTGGTCACACACATGTTCTTCTCGGGAATATCCAAGTGGGTGAAGCCTTGGGGTTTTAGTGACTTCCCTGCACTGTGAACCAAGCTAAACCGATGTTTTGTCCTGCTGATAAAAAGGAGTCCTTTGGCCGTTGGTAATTTAACTGAATTTTAGGATTAATTAGGGAAACCGTATTTCTGTGTTTAAACATCTGAATCGGGCAGATGAGACTGGTCGGCCAGCACAGCTATACAACCCTCTTTGTGGTCAACACCAGGGATGTCTATTGGACTTTCCCTAGATATACGCTTGACAAAAAGCGACGGGAAAGCACCTCAACCTCCAACCCGAGGGTGGCTTATTTACTCCGGCACTGACATGCGTTTCCTTCCTCATCCCACATCTAGGCTCCTGCCCTGCAGTTTCTCCTGTTTCAGCCGCTCGGGCCTCGGGTGCCGGGATGGCCGCGGGACAGGGGGCAAGGACACGGCCGGTCAGCGGCAGAGCAGCGGCATTTCTGTCACACAACGGGGAGAAGCCAAACCCACCGCTCTAAAAGGTAAGATAATTGTAACAAGCCCCAGAACTAAGAAAGCGACCCGAGGCCTGCCAAGACGGACGGGCTCTCCTCGGGCGGCCTCGCCGAACCGCGGGAGCGACCGCAGCCAGCCGGGAGCGGGAGGAGGAGGAGCGGAGGGAGGAGGCAGCGCAGGAGCCGGGCGGGGAGGGGGCACTCGGCGCCGAGGAGGAGGAGGACTAAGATGGCCACCAGCCGCCGCGGGGAGCGGCCCCGCTCCCTCTGCGGCCCCCTCGGCCCGNGGGTCGTGCTTCGCCCCGGGCCAGCGCGGGCACTGAGCAGCTCCCAGGCGGGGGTCGGGGCGCGATCTCCCCCTCTCCTTTTATTTATTTTTCATGCAGCTGGTTATTCTGGCGGCAGCCTCGAACTGTCGACCCTGCGGTGCGGCGGGGACGTAGTAGTTGTAATACCCGGCAGGTTTGTCCCCGGAGCGTCCCCGGGGACAGGGAGGTTGTGGCTTCCCGGAGGGCCCTGAACATGATGCGGGGGGATTTGCGGAGATCCTGAGGTACCTGCTGCTTGTCTTCTACGTGGTTTTTTTTGCCCTGCAGTTCTGTGTGGTGGTGCCTTGAAATGGAGAGGTTTGCATGGAGACCGCTCAGTAGTGCTGGGTGCTGAGACCCAGCGTGATGTTCACCTTGAAATATTGGGACCATGATTTCTGGCTCTGCTTACGTGTGTGCCTGCATAGGGAAAGACTTAGGGAACAAACAGTGCAGAGGACTAAATGTATGTGTTTCATGAATAATCTAACTGAAATTTCTTGGCTAGCTAGAGTAACTCACAAGATTTCAGTGTAGACCTGTGAGTTCTGGCCTTATTCTAAAGATTGAATTTTGGTTTCTTGGCAGTGTAGGTTTGTGACAAGGTCTGTGCCGTGCCTATGTATTAGACCGTGAAATTTTACTGTGAAAAACAAATGGTAGCTTTCCTGTAAAGAAAAGTAAATTTTGCGTGTTGTTGCAAACAGGAATTATTTTGCCGTGTTGCTCCCTGATGCCTGTGCTTGCCCCTGTGTGGTTATGGCTGTACAGCTGTAGGATGTTCTTGGGCTCGCAGACTTATGGATCCAGTCAGGCTCTGCAGAGAGCCAGCTTGATTGCTTCCTTGGCACACTTGGTGACAAGCTAGCAGGATGTTGAAGTAGGCTAAGTGAACACACTGTACAGTGTGCACGAACTGGTATTTCTGCAGTTTTTCACTCATCCTGTGCAGTCTTGGTAGACTGGCAGCATTTGCAAATATGAAACTTAACTGCTGTGGCAACTACTCAGTTGCAGTAAGGCAGCCAAATCCATTTCCGTGCTTTTAAGTTATAGGCAAGGATGTTTATGTTCAGCCCTGGGTGCTGAAAATGTGTGTATCCATGTTAGTGTGGCATTGTGCCTTTTCTCCATGATCCTGGTCAAGAAATGCTGGTCCATAATCTAACTTTGGCTGTATGTTTGGACTGTGGATGGGTGGCTTCTCATTCTGTGGGGTGGGTCTGTTGAGCTCAACTGGAGCCAGCTCTCTGGAATGCTCAACATTGTTGGTAGCAAGTGGCTTTGGGTAGAAGAATCCCTCAAATATAAGTGGTGGTAGACTAGAGGTCAGTGAATGGTATTCTTCACTTTGGTTTGTGTTTGCTAGAAACTCATGTGTTTGCTCTTCCAATTTTCTGGGCAGTTTTAGGCTGCTGGACTTGGAATAAAAAATGTATGTTCTGGGCTATATGGTCATATTAACATCTCTTGGCCCCCTGATAACCTAATTGAAGCAAGTGAAGCCCAGTGCTGCTGTGATTTTTAATACTTTTTAAATGGGTGCTTAAGGTATTACAGCATTTCTATATCAAGGTTTGAGTACGGGCTGGTGTATCTGGTCAGTGGTTTATTTGCAGTTCAATGCATCAGTATCAGCTGCTTAATAATAAACAGTAAGAGAAAGGCGCTAAGTAGAAAATAATTGCGGTTCTTAATAATTTCAGCCCAGAAATAACAAGTTTAATTCAGAAGGCTATATTATCTTGTAGCATCTTGCTTCATGAGTGTCCTGAGAAGGTGAGCCGACAGCCATCTGTGTGGGTATGAAAACCTTGGTCCTTAGCTCTGGTTTCCTGGAGCCAAACTGCCTGAGGTGTGCAAGGCAAGCAGGTCTCCAGGATGTAGTGAAGTGTGTTGCTGTTAGAGGAATTCAAGTGCATCTCACATCCATTAGCTTTCCATTAACTGTTTCTTAGTTTTCTGCAAGTGTTCAGTGGGAGTTTTTAGCCTACAGAAAACTTCTGAGATGATTTATGTGTGGGGAATGGAGGTAAGTGTGGGCAGGTGTTCTGCTTGTCCTTTGAAATGCTCAGGACTGTCATGAGATTGTTTGGAAACTTTGGTGTTGGAAGCGGTGTTTCAGTTCGCAAATGTTGTTGTTCACTGTTTGTGGCCTTGGGTTCTGGGAGTTCACTTGGGTTTCTGAAGCTGTGCTAAGCTGAAGAATGTGAAGAAAAGCCAGTAATTCCCTCTCTGATGGGTAAATTGCTGAAGGACAAATCTGCTCATTTTAATTAGCAGTTTTGTTAACGTTTGTAAGTGATTTTAAGTTCCTATTGCAAAATAGTGGAAATACTGTTTCAGCAGTGGCCTTTGACTTGCAGGACTTCCTGCCATGAGGAAGTCTTGTGTCATTTGTCCAAAATAAACAGATTTTTGAGAGGGAGGATAAAATGTGCTGTGACAAACCATACATCTAACTCACAATTTGCCCCCTAGTGCTTGCTTGTTTTTCTGATAATTAGAACCATGGAAGTCTATTCTTATGGTTTGTTACTAGGACATTTCTTATTTAGTAATGGGAAATAGAATATTTTTTTGCCCATAGTACAGTCTTTGGATATGTGTGTAGAGGTTATTTCTTCATGGCTTTAGTACAGAAACTTTTAACTTCACTGGTTTGATTCTTGATTCTTTTTTGGTGGTGGGGCTAATTGGAATAGTGCCTTATTTAAAATGCCCAATTTATGACAAATACTTAACAGTGTTAGTTTCTTTGAGGTATTTGCGATGCCAGTTGGTTTAGAAAGTACTTTTTTGTTACTTACCTGTCCTGAGTGACCAACAGCTTGAGCTGTAGCTGTAATCCTTCATGTGGTCTTCAGAGTTGAAGGTTTGAGGTGTGCTGATGTGAGGTTGTCACATGTGCAACAGCTCGCTTTATGATTTGGATTACAGTTTTTGTCTTGTAATAAAGAGTTTCACTCTTGCATAACTCCTGTCATCTTCTGTTGGTGGCTTTAGTACAGTGGTAAGTGTCCCCACCTGGCGTGTGGGAGACCCGGGTTCGTTTCCCGCCAGGGAGGCAGTGTTAAGAGTTGGACTCGATGATCCTTGTGGGTCCCTTCCAACTCAGAATATTCTGTGATTCTGTGATTCTTTGCATCTGCTGCTGGGCTGTTCACACCTTGTCCAGGCTGGGTAGGAGATCCCAGGACATAATACAAGGTATCTGCGCACATTTGTTTTAACATGCTGCCCCACAGACAGTATAGAAAGTGTTGTGGTGTCCTGCATTCCTGTTCGTCCTCTCTCTGTCAAAGCTGCTGATGGTGTGTACACAGTTCTGCTGGTGACTTGTAACATTTTAGCTGGAGCCGTTTGGAGCAGCTCCTTGGCTCAGGTGAGGGCACTGCAAGCTTTGCAAGACTGAGTGTGCGTTATTGGCGAACCAGCCTTTGGCAAACAACCCATGTTTGGTGATGCAGTAGTGCAAGGTTTTGTTTGTTGGTCACTTCCCCTGTTCTGTGATATTACAGGTAAGAGTGTGCAGCACCTTCCTTTTCTTTTTTTTTTTTTTTTGACAGGGATAGGTAACACAGTCCCTGCAGACTCTCTCTCTTTGGGATCGCCTGTCAGATGAGGGGGATGATTATTTAAGTAAAGGCTAAATAGTTAAACAAAGATATATAGTCCAGTTGTTGCAGCTTGATCTTTGTGCTAATGCTGTATCAGAGTTTAACAGGTGGAGAAAGAATAGGAAGTACAGTGTAAAACTTTTGTGTTGGTGTTGTGAAGCATTTTCTGACTGAGTGACTTGTTTAAACCATCTATGTTGAGTTGTTACTCCTAAGAGGAGTTTTCGTAGGCATGATGCTAATTTGTGATACGTGTGCTTAAATACGTAACTGTAAGGTTTGAGGGAACTCAGCTTTTCTTGTAGGCCCTTCAAGAAACTGAATGGCATCAGGGAATTTTTGGTAATTTGCCAAAATAACCAAATTGCCCAGCTCCACATACCTCCTTTTTCATGAGAGTTAGTCAGAAAGTAGCAAGGATTGCTAGTTGCTCAGCTGAAATAGGGTTTCTTTCACACACTGGGCATCTTTTTCTTCCTCCCTCTCTCTCTCGAAACTGGTGCAAACAGGAACTTGGTGAGAATGAAATAACAATGCTTTGTTGAGGAGGCTGTGACTTTGGTCTTGGATGCTGGTGCCACTGCTGGGGGAACTGGCTTACACCTGCTTGGAGCTCTTGGCTGGTACCAGGGCTTTCAGAACAGGTATGAAGTGCAGCTTTGTCCAGTTCAAAGAAGGAAGAACAGGCCTTGTTCCTATTCTATTTGCTTTGCCCTAAATGTGGAGATTTTTTTTTTTTTCTTCCTTTCCTGTAAGTCTTTCTCGAGTGAAGATGATATACATACTTTGGTTTTTTCTCCAAGAACAGCTCTGGGGCAAAATTTTTTTATTTTTGTTCTGTGTGGAAATGTGGAATTGGTGTAATTTTTGACAATTGTACTGATGTTTTTGAAATTTTGAATACAACAGGGAATATTTTTGGCTTTTTTTTTTTTAATTCTGTAATTTTATCTTATTTCTGTTTTCTCTCCCTACCTGTTGAGCAAAGCTGTGTTTGTGGAAGTAAAATTGTCTGTATTGAGACAATGTTTGCTGTTTCTTTGGAATTGGTTTTTTCTAGTGAGAGCTACATGTCCTCTTGTGGGCTCTTTTTCTTTTGAGGGAAAATGGTTTTGATTGCTTTGCTGGTTTTGGTGTTTCATCGCTATCCTGTGCTGGATTTCTTCCTGTCTTAAGCATGTGACTTTTAGTGCTTCTGTCATATCACAGAATAGGAACAGATTTGCAGAACTTGCTGCAGCACATGTAAAAAAATAGCTTCTGAAATTTCAGAAGTGCTAGAACAGTGTTGTGCTAGGAAAGATGGAATTGTGTGGGAGAAATAAACAATAAGGGGTGTTGAATGGTACGAAGGCAGATAGCTCCACATTTTTGTGCAAGTATTAAATGTCAGAGAAAGGTAAGGTGGATGCATCTGAATTACAGCAATCAGATATACATTAATAGAATGTTTAGTTCTTATAAAATCACAAATATTCTTCATGCCATGCATTTTTATTACAATAGGAGAGGGGAAAAAGCTTTGATCAGGTTGGCTAACTTAGTGTACTGACAATAATAAATTTGAAAACACATGGAAAGAGTGAATTTTCCAGGTGGCTTATTTCATCCCTTTCTCTCTTACTCTAGAGAAATACTGTGTTACACTAAAAGTGTCTTAAGAGGTAAATTCCTAATTTATCAGGTTGAATGGGCATTCATCAGTTAGATGGGTAACTTAAGCTTCTTATTCCAATTCTAAGACATCTGCCTTAGAGAAGTCAAGCCTTTTAACTGTAAAGCTAGTCCCTCTATTAAATCATCCATTTTCTTACTAGTGGTGTGCCAGTTTTGGTTTTGAATGTGCATTTAAGGCTTTGTAGTGAAGGATTTCAGAGTAGAGGGGGAGTTACCAAAACTGATCCTTAAAGCAGCTATGTCAAATAAACAAATGGAAGAAAACCACAAAACCTTCTGAGCTGACAGTTTGGTAGTGACGAGACAGACACAAGGCCAGGAAGGGAAGATATTCCCACATGTTCCTTGGGAGTTTTTTTAGGGTCCTTTATTTTTGGAATGGTGTGACTTCAGTGCAAATGTGGATCAGAAGCTCTTGACAGAAATGTGCATCTGGCTTTCTGTTTCACTGCAGGTTTTGTCAGAGTTATCACCAAGCAGGGAGTGTTGGGAGGATTGCACTACCTGGATTGCCTTGGTGTTACTTCTCTCAGTATCCTTCTGCTGGGTGGAGTGTGGGTGCAGGTGTAACATGTTTTATGTTCTTGTATTACCAGATAATTTATTATTTTCAAATTAAGATATAATTCAAAGCAGGATGGCTTGATTTATGGAAAGTAGTAGGTGATGGGATGTTGCCTCAGAAAGTGGAATGTATTTGAATGCCATGGTGTGTTGCCTCTAGTTCTTGCTGAGAACCCAAATCTTAGCTCCCAGTTGGGCTGTGACAGGAGAGGGCGTTTGTACAGCAGCGACTTCCTAAAGTTTGGTTACTTGGCGCTTATAACCATATCCTGTTTTGTATAATTTGAGATGAGGGGAATTGAAAGAGAAATTGCAGGGCTAGGAAAATGCTTAGGATATCCAGAAGCTGTGCTTTTTAAAGGGAAAAAGTTGCATACAGGGGGATAAAACACAACCAAATATCAACTTGGCTCGGTAACAAAACTTTGAAAAGATTTTTTTCAAATGCTTGGATGGTGGACAATCCCAAAAAGGAGAACGACTGTTCAGAATGCCTAAAAGAGAGTAAAGTTCCTTAAGAAGGTTAATCAGGCTGAGCTTTTGGGGTTGGGGTTTATTAGACTGCTGCAGAGTATGGACCTTTGGGTTGTTCACAGTAGGTGAGCTGTACTAGGGAAAGCTTTTGTGTTTCATACGGAGGCATCAGTAGCAGTACTAATTCAAGTGGTTCCAGCAGCCAAATTGTGTGGTGCAGGGGCAGGTGTTGCATAGAAGCACACCCAGGAACGGCACTTAATTTGAGGAAAACCAAAAAGACCCCCACAACATAAAACCCCAAAACAAAAGAGGAACAAGGCAGTTGTCTGAAGGTCAACTAAAGGAGTAATGGGAACTAGGAGATGAGAATTCACCACCTTCATAGCATTCCTAGTGCCGTTGATGGTCTTGGGTTTGGTTTTGCAGTTGTAAAGACTGAGACCAATTTACTTCTCATGGGGTTTTATGGAGGTTCTTGGGTCTTCGTGTGAGAGCCAGGGAGGGGGTCAAGACCTTGCTTTGTGTTTGCATGAGTGCACAGAGTACAGCATGTGTTACACAGCAGAATGACAGACAAAGCAGGTCACAAGTATGTTTCTTAATGTAGAACTTGAGCCTTTTCATGTTCTCAGGGTTGCTAACTTAAGAGTTGAAATGTCATGGTGTAGGCCCTCAGTTGCGAGATTGTCGCAAGCTGTGGTTTTCTGGGCATTAAAGGCACAAAACGAATGGATTTCCTATTTGTCTTTGAGCCTTGACCGTGCAGTTAGCCACTGTCCCCCCAGAGCTGGGAGAGCTTTTTTTTGAGTCTTGGTATGGCAAAATGCTCAGAGCTGGGTTTCTGTGGTTATGATGAGATTGAGAAAGCTGTGATCAGAACTGGTAATACTGACTGGTTTCCTGTCTGATAATGTAACTGGAGAGGAATGAAATTCTTTTTATTTGGGAGTTTCTTTACACTTGCAGAAGAAAGGATGCCTCTCTGAACAGGCAGAACTGAACATTCTTTATAAGCAGTCATGTGGAATAGGCATAAAAACAATTTTGGTATTGCATCACAAATTAAATGCTAATACTTGAGTCAGTAGCAGTTGAGGAGCGAGCCACACTAGAAATGTAAAAACAAAGTCTCTGTGGATATGATCTAAGAGAATGTTAATTTGCTTGTTAATTAGGTTTGCAAAAGTTTCTTTTTCACAGTTCTGAGCAGTGAGGCTAGGCTAGTGAAGAATATTTAATTTAGATTTTGAGTGGGTCATGAAGTAACCAGGGAGTATCTGTTCAAGCTTTTCATTATTAGAAGCACAGTAGCAGCATGTCTTATTTTGACAGTAGTAATTTCTGGAGACAGAAATATTTTGCTTTCAGTTTCTTACCAGGAACACAAACATGTTCCCAGCAGTGTTGGATCACGGTAGGGGGATGATGGAGGACACATCACAGGACACATATGACACCAAAAGGCTTCCTTGCTGCCTGTTTGAAATCCCTTGGAGTTTCACTGGTGATGTTCCCGTACATACAGGACTCTGGACGTAATGTGTTAGTAGCTGGATTTTTTTTTTCCCTTAGTTGTAGAGTGTTGTGTTTTAACCCCAGCTAGCAGCCAAGCCCCACACAGCTGCTCACTTACTCCCCCACCATGGGACTGGGGAGAAAAGTAGAAGCGTAAAGGGTAGAGAATTTGTGGGTTCAGATAAAGACAGTTTGATTGGGAGAGTGAAGGGCAAGCAAAGTGAAACAAGGAATTAATTCACTGCTTCCCGTGGGCCAGCAAGTGCTCAGCCTTCACTCCGTCATGTGCAGGGGTTACTTGGGAAGACAAACTTCATCTCTCCACGTGTCCTTCCCTTCCTCCTTCTTTTCCCCCAGTTTATATACTGAGCCCGATGGCATATGGTATGGAATATCCCTTTGGTCAGTTCGGGTCACCTATCCTGGCTCTGTCTCCCCCCCAGCATGACAGTACGGAAAGGCCTTGGCTCTGTGTAAGGCCTGCTCAGCAATAACAACTGCATCTCTGTATTATCATCAGTGTGTTCAGCACAAATCCAAAACACAGCCCCACAGCAGCCAATGTGAAGAGTATTAACTCTACCCCAGCCAAAACCAGCATATGCAGTTCCCCGGTGTGAGCTGGGATATCCTGCTGGTGAGTTAAACCACCTAAGGCTTCAGTCTGGTTCTGTTTCAGTAAAGCCTCAAATACACATGATGATATGAATGTTTAGTATTTGTTTGTGTGTTTAGTTGGTTTAGGTTTAAGTTTAGGTTTTTAAATGAAAAAAAAAAGCAAGTGTGTGTATTGCAAATAATGTACTTGGAAAAATCTTTTTTGTCTAGCTATGTGTTTTTAAATTGTGATCTTTCTTTACAGAAGGAGGTCAATATAGTGAATTGTTTTTCTGAAGTACCCAAATTGCATACAGAATATACCAGGGTGAGGTTTTAGTTTCCTCTGGCACAGACAGAAAAAATTTGAAAGATGAAAACTCTTTCTCTCTCCTGTTTATCCTTTTTTTTCATCATTCTTTGCAGAATAGAGTTGGACTTGGTGCCTGAGTAAGGATGAACATTTGAAGTGAAAACATAATATGTAGCACAACATAAAAGAATAAGCTTACTTAGTTAAAAAAAGGGAAAAGGATACCTTCACCAGTAGATGTTCCTGTTGTGTGCAGTTCAGTTTAAAATTGTCTTGTTGCATTAAGCTGAGGGTTGTGGCGGTGAAGTGGAAATCTCTAGACCTGCTTGTTGTGTGCTTTTAAGTATTCCTCACAATGCTACCTCTGAGTAGGAGAGTGGAGCACTTCAAGCACTGCAGGGTCACAGGAAATTGAAATACATTTCTTGATCTCGGTGAAGTTCCTGCTACTCATTCCACATTGTTACCGGAGATGTTGACCAGCCTGTGAATCTCTGTGATGGAGGGCCAAGTGTTGTGTGAAGCAAGAAGAAAAGAAACCACTAGTCTCTTTTGCTTTCTGTTGTTTGTAATAGGATGAAGGTTATTTATAGAAACTTCCATGAAATATGGTGGTTTATAACCATTTCTGTGAATAGTTGTTACTGTTACACAGGATTCAGCTGTGGTTTGAGACTTTTCTGGTGTGGGGGTGTGTGTGCGTGGAGAGGGAGAGGATGGATGGATGGATGTCAGGTTTTTTTGTTTGTCAGCCTACCTTTGCAAACTTATCCTTAACAGTGTGCTTAAAGAGGCATTAGTTTCTCTAATGCCCTGAGAAAGACTGAATAATGAATAGTATCTATTCATTACATGTACATCGGGAACATGTTGAGGGGTTTATTCTGGTGTTAAGGATGGGGCAAGACTTGGATTCGACAGACAAGCCACTGCTGGCTTTGAATACTCGGCTTTATTATGTGATGTGGTGAGGAAGGACTCAAATTTTAAGTTCACTTAGGACAGTTTTAACACAACTGGAGAAATTTTGATTGGAAGGGATATCCAGTCATGCTTGAAACAGAACATTTGCTGGAGTGTTTTAGTTGTGAATAGTGTTTTAGTAGCGTGGGGCTTAGAGGCCTGACTGAGGAAGAGGTGAGGGTGTGGGATGAACTTTTTCTGTGCTTTACGCGGCAAATGAAAACATGAATCTTTCAAGTGCTCTGTGAAGCCCAATGGCAGATAGGCAGAGGGTGATTTTTTTTTTAAATTTTCTTTAATGTGTTACTGAAGATGGTAAGGTGATTTTTAATTTGAAGAAATACGAAGGTACTGGATATTTTACTGTAACTATCTTTTTCAAAGTTGGGCTTACAAGTTGCCTGTCGTGTAGGCTTCTGTGTTTGCCCTTGGAGTGGTGGGCAGCATGGATGTGTCAATGTTGGAAAGTTAGTACAGAATGTGGAGGGCTCTTACCTCTGCTGGAGAGAGCAAGCTGCTTGTGTGAATTTAAACAAATTAATTGTAAACAATGTGTGTCCTTTGAGCCTTTTACTTTGCTTAGTGTGTATGTTCGAGGAAACGAGCCTGCCTGTTTCATGGGGAGACGGACAGGAGCTCTGTGAGGAGCACCCTGACTTGACTGAAAGTTTAATATTAACCTGGGGCATGGAAAGAATGTTGGTCAGAAGTCATGCTTTCCTGTTAAAGCTTTAAATAATGTTTGGAAACAAGTCTCTGAATAACTCAGGTTTTTAAAAGGACTGCATTGTTTGAGATTAATGCATAGTCTTGATACTTAGAAAAGTAGATGCACAGTACTGTGTTTTCTTTAGTGTATGAAGACTCCCCTTGAGTAGTTTTCAGGAAGAGAGCTTTGTCTACATGAATGGAAAATGGAGGCCTGATGGAGACTTTTTTTTTCTAGGTTATTTTCTCATTAGTACAAGTATTGTTGCTATTTCTTTACACTGAACAAGAGGTATTTGTCTGCTGATACCTTGAATTTCATAGAATTATTTTCCCTTTCTTGTTAATGACTACTTATATGACCACATTGTGTTTGCCAGTTAACAAGCAAAAATCTACCAATAAAAAGCAAAAAAAGCAAACCAGATCCCCTTCCCTCCTTCCTCAATTTCTTCACTAAAAAACAGTCTGGCAAGATGTGAGGATATTGTTTTGATAAGTTTACCGTGACTCTGAGTGTGGGGGTAAAAAATAAGCTTTGCCCTCCAGTTCTCTGATCAGGTACTTTTAGAATAATGCTTAGGCTGAACTGTGTAGAGTCTATATGTATTGTATGGATGCTTTTCCTTATTTCTCTTTTACAAAAAGAAAGTAGCATTCTTGCCCTCCTATTCTGTTTATCATTGCTGTGCTGAAGTATTTTGATGTTAGTAAATGTCTCGTTTTTCATTATACCATTTGTAGTGAGTACCTCTGACATGGGACTCCTAAGACCTAACAGTGTGTTGTACAGGGCCGGGAGGAAGATGGCAAAACTTCATCATGTGCTGAAGGCTTGTGCTGAATAGAGAGTACTGCCTCAAAATTATTTTTTTTTTTGTCAATGAAAAGGCATGGGAAAGGAGGAGGAGAGAAAGAGTAAGGACTGAGAACATGGATGTTCCAGAGCAGTATCTGAGAAATGTGTGTACTGGGGCAGCATAATTACAGTGCCTGAGATCTTGTCACTCTCTGTGACATAACACCTTTCTTAGTTAAAAACAACTTCTCCGTAGAGAATCTGGTACTTCAGTGCTGATCTTTGGATGATTGTGATGTTTTCTACAGTAAGAAATGATTATCCACATAAGCAGTGTTGCACTGGTTGCAACATCTTTTATTTGAATTGAAATGTCTCTTAAAAAGATGTCCACAGTAATTAATAGCTTGGAGTTAGGGGAAAGGCTAATCTGTTCTCTTGGACAATTGCCACTCTTTTAAGAAGTTTTTATTCTCACACTGAAAGTGAGTTTGCTCACCTTCCAGTACACATTGCAATGCTGTTATCTGCTGGATCAAAGAGCCCTGTGCTGTGCAAATGCAATCTGCATGCAGAGAGGATGACCCAGTCTCTTTTTAACTTTCTCTTGACCTTCACTAACAAATTCAGCTTTCGGTGATAAATAAAATATAGTTAAGTGTTTGGTAGTTGTTATTTGTGTTTTTGTTGCACTCGAGCTGTAGCCATAATGACCTTTGGATGTCTCAGGGTTGTCTGTTCGTATATGGAGCAATATTTCTTGCCTGCGTTGAAACCCTCTTCTCATTCCCCAGTCTGAGGGTGCTTCCTGCTGCATCCAAGGGTCATGTAACTCATGTTGCCCTGGGCCTTCTGGTTGTCCTTTTGGGATTTGTGCTCTGTGTACTTGGATCCCTTCTTCCCACTCTGGTTCCTAGCATGTAGCCATGCCTTTCAATGTGCTAAAATGGCTATTTGTCCGAAGATGAACTGTCTGCAAAGAGATCCAAGTACATAATTGTATCAGTTAGCTATTACCAGATACCCTGCCCCCCCAGTGTGCTCATCCAGATGCATGAATTACTGGCTTCTGTTAATATATTTGTTGTATTATCTAGTGTACCTTTAATGTGATTAAGTGATGGTGCTGAGCTGGTAGTATTGGTTTAATCATGCTGAGCAGCCCATGGCAGCTTTGGTAGAGACTGAGTATATTCATGTGGGGATACCATATTTATCTCAAAATGATCTTTTAACCATGTGGGTGAGGTTGCAAATGCAGATGTATTTGAGAAAGATGTTTGGGACATCTCAACTAATA
This sequence comes from Pitta sordida, assembly GCA_013390025.1. Lineage (NCBI taxonomy): Eukaryota > Metazoa > Chordata > Aves > Passeriformes > Pittidae > Pitta > Pitta sordida. Next base: position 36,125 of record WEKX01014892.1, read on the forward strand.
CAGCTTGTCTAAATGGCATTCCTATAGTCACTTACAATTCAGTCTCAAAATGGTTGAAATTTCATTACTCAACTCAGTAGGTGAGGGCTTGGAGGGAGTTTGTTCTTTGATTTTTATTTTTTTATTTATTTATTTGTTGTGTGGTTTTTGTGGTGCTGTGTTTTGTTTTGTTGATATTGTTGTGTGTTTTTTTATTTTCCCCCCAGTAGTTTAAGGATGTCAGATGATTTCAGAATTTGAGGTCCTCCTGGTGCTAAACCAGTTTGTTTCTTTTTGTCTTCCAGCATGTTGGTTGTGTTTTCAACAGGGAAGGGAGGAGGTGTAGACAAAGCAGTGCCATTTGTGCCACAGAAGTTCTTGGAAGACAGCTTTTCTTCTGAATTTTCTAGAGAAGCTGTCTTAGTAGATCTGCAAGTCTGAGAAAATTGTCATAATTCAAAACTCTTTTATCTGATCCTCCTTCAGTTTAGGAAATGCAGTTGGCCCTCTTCCACTTTGTGCCCTCCATATTGCAGCTTCATATCTTAGCGGGATGATTTTTCAGCGATGGAGACCCCTTTTCACAACTGCACGTGGGAGACCTGACGTGCATGAATATTCAATTAGGCAGCATGAATATGCAAATCAACCCGTGCAGCCACCGCAGCGCCTCCACTCCCGGCGGCAGCTCCCTGGGTTTTTATTTCTACTCTGTTTCCTTCCTTCCCTCCCTTTTGGGAGTTACCATTCCCTTTTGGGCACCTCCTGCTGGATGGTGGAGTTCATCATAGAGGAGGAGGTGCTGTCTGAATGATGCTTTGCATTATCAACATGGTTATAGGTTTTTCAGCCGCTTCCAGGCACTGTGCTGACAAGTCTGGACAGGCAGATGGAAGGAATGTGTCAGCTTGCCACAAGTAAGAGAACCCAGGGTAGTGACCCATCTCTGTTTCACAGTTAGTGTTTCTCTTGTAGTGAGTGTTCTTCTAAGTCTGGCAAGCTCCTGGGAGTGCTTTAAAGGAAACAAATGCATTAATTTACTTTCCTGTTAGGTTTTTTTTTCCCTCATAGATTGCTCTTGAAAAAACACTGCTTATGAGAGTGACAGGGGGTGTGTGTGTGTGCTGGTTTTTCAGACCATTCATTTATCCTTTCTGCTAGTTTGAGAGATTTTTGGAGGGTTTTTTTTTGTGTGCGTGTGTCATAATCTCAATTCTGTGCCCTTCCTGATCTGCAGGTCTCTTGCTGATCTAGTTTGCTGGGCTTCTGTTTTAAAACAAATGCTTTGGATTTATGCCAAAATGTTGCTTGGATAAAGATTGCTCCAGAGCATTCCTCCAGTGTCCTCCTGGAAATGCGTCAGAGCAGGGGAGAAACCACAGGTAGCAGCATGGTGCTGCAGACCCTTCTCAAAACTTGCCCCTCCTCCCAGCCTTTTTTTTTTTTTTTAATATGGTGGTCTTATTAATTATCACTAAAAGTCAAAGGGAGAATACACTGAAGACTAGATATTAATGGAGGGGCCCTAGAATTTTATCTAATAATTTCATTACAATGTGTTGTATTGCTCCCTATCTCTTAAGAGGGAGCTACCTCATGTATTATGTGTAGTGTAAAAATCTTCAGGTGAGTACCAAGTCCCAGGTTCCATATTCATTTCATATTCATCTACATCCAGGATGTCATTAATGTTCTAAATACTATTGTGCTTTTTTTAGACAAACCATTTGCTGTTATTTTTATTTTAGCATGTACATGCACAGGTAATATGGGGTCAGTATAATTGTTTCTGATTGAGAGAATCTGGATTGACTCCCTTTTGTCCGTAGGGTTGGTGATCAGTGAGTTAACTTCAGTTTCACACAAGATATGTAAATTCTGATTTTGTTCCCTTGTGCTCCTCTCATGTTGACTGGGATGATGTAAAGATGGAAGTTTTTATGTTTCTTTCTTTTGCTGGGCAGGAGAGTGGCTGTTGAGACTTGGCAAGTTTAGGAAGTGGTTGTGTCTGTGTTCCTTTCAGGCCGAAACACAGTAAGCTTTAGGATTTCCTAGCCTATGCTACTGACACAGCAGGCAAAAGCCTGGTTTAAAGAGAAAACCAAATGGCAATAATTTCATTGCTTTATGCTATTGTTGTTTTAATTTTTTGACCTCTTCCCAAACTAAGCTTTAGGGTTATAAAGCAGGAATAATCAGATTTGAACATCTGTGTTTGAGCTTCTATGTTTTAAGTGAATAGGTTTTCAGGACGTGTGTGTTCGCAGAATTGTGGACTGTTCCATTTTGCATCTCCTTCATATCTTCTGGATACATCTCCTTTTTTCCTTTCTGCACCCAGAACTTGCCTGCTCAGTCATGTCATATTTTTCCAAGTCACTGATAATTACCTTTTTTTTAACTCTTTCCTTCAAGTCTGTTGTTTTCTCTCTCCCTCCTTTGAAGAAAGAGGTAAATTTAATGGGGAAGATTTTTCAGGACCCAGAGTGAATCTCAATATTTGCAAAGCCTAAATTCAAATTACCTGAATGTAGAAAGCCAAATGTCCTAGGAAGGGTTTTCCAGTGAGTCTGATTCAGTTGTCTGTCCACTTTCCATTGAAAAAAAAGTCACTATAGACTTGAAATATTTGATGGTGGATAGTGATTGAGTTAAAAGAAACTGCTCATCAACTGAGCTGCACAGAGGGCAGAGTTCAGCTTTTCTAAGTGTGTGGACCCAGCTGTCCAAAATTCAGACAGTATAGAATGTCCTTAGAGATGTGGGAGGGAATAATTGCCTTTTGCAGGTAGTTAATTCACATGACCTTTGATACTGGTTTGAAGATCATACTTTCAGAGAGCTGTTTAATTGGAAGGTATCAGCTGCAGAGCAACCCTAGACACCTAAGAAGTGAGTCATTTAAGCTGATTATCTTTCAGATGTGTGAATGTACTATAAAGATGTGTTTTCATGTAAACTGATTCCCTGTGTATGAGAAAGTGGGTAGCAGAGTGAGGAGCATTGGAAGCTTAGCCATGAGCTTTACATCTTGCTTAGTTTTTATCATTTAGGTATCTGTCTTGTAAGTAATTCATTACAATGCTAGATTTTGCTTATTGGAATCCTGGAGCACTTGGTGAGTTTTTTTCTCTTTTTCCTCCTTCCTTTCAACTAAACCCAAAAGGAATTGGGAGGATGGGTAGTTTTGTCAGGTCTTCTTGTCTTTTCCACTAGGAAAGGCATAACACTCTTTATCCACAATGGCCATTCCAGTTGGACTTGAGTTAGTGTATTGTAGTGTCTTGAGAGCTGGCTGGAGATGCTTGATCTTTAAACAGGTAAAATGGCTCTGCTGAGTCCTCAACATGAGAATTGTTCAAAGCATTTGCCAGAGAGCCGGGAGGGGAGTGAGGGGACGGCTGATGAAGTTGGTGTAAAGGGCGCTTGTTGCAGAGCGGGTCATTAATCAAATTTCTGAGTTGTTGCAGAGGCATTAGGCAAGGTAAGTGGCTTATTTAATTCAGAACTGAGGCATTACGGATAAAGCTGTGCTTCTTGGTAGCATATTCACAATAAGGGGCTTTGAGGATTGCAATCCCTAATATGGGGAAAACACCCAAAACCAGAAAAGTGGAGTTGAAATGTGCTTCTCTCCTTTAAGGGGGTTGCTAATGAAATGCTGCTGTGACCTGGCCGCTGCTTCTGAAATTGTTACTGGTCAAGACAGTCTGGTGCTGTGTAGTGGTGAGGATGGTGTGACAGAACAGCATCTGCATCATTTTCCTGAGGCAAGTTCAGGGCTGGTAAGTTAAGCAGAGAGAAATGGGCCTTTCTCTGATTGCTGGTCCCTGGATACACAGAATCAGCGTGTTGGCAGCCTATGCCTTAGTGGAGCTTCTCTCTTTCCCTTGGCCAGAGACGTTCTCATCTGTCTACTAACCCAGAAATTGATGGGCTGAAGTGGTAGTGAAAAGGGAATTGAAGGTGTCTCCCTTCCCTCTGAAATTCATCTGTGCTTTTACGTACTGCAAAACAAATCTGGGATTTCTGCTTCTCTTCAAGGGGAGCTTCTGATTCCTGCAATTGTTTCTGGAAGTGGTCTGTACTGAGCACACTGGGTATTGCTTGGAGTTGTAGGGGTGAGTAGAAGAGTGAGTGTTCTGTCTTTGCCCAATCAGTGACTTTTGCAGTGTTCTAGACACTGGCTAGAAAATAACAACAGGACATGGTGTCAAGATGGCTATCTTAGTGTCAGTGTTACAGGGTTTTGGTTTTTTTTTTCTGGAATGCCCTGGATCTCTGACCTTCATCTGGATAGCTTTCAGGTATTGGCAGCAATGACATGTACCTCCACATCCAAAGAAATTCAGGAATATTGCTGCATCATGTGTTTGCTGACTCTGCAATGCAGTTGCATGGGGCTGTGAGCCCAAATCACGGAGAAGATACTAAACTTCTGACCCAGAGGTAAGAAGAACGAAGTGGAGAAGACTTACAGCACAGAAGGGCTAATCACAGAGAAATGCAAATTTTAGATGAGGAGATAAAGCTTTTCATCTTCTGGTCCAAGTCCTTAAAAAGAGGACTATAATTAGGCTAGAATTATCTTTATGGGTTCAGTGCTGGCAAACTAAAATTCAGCTGCCTCTTAATCTGCATGCAGTATCTTTCTGCGAGTGGTTTTTCACACATGAATCAAACCTCACTTTCACTCCTTGTGCGGTGCCACAGGCCTGCACAATACATGACCACTCAGGAAGACCTCTTTCCTTCTCACTCTTTAGTGATGTGTCACTCCTAGTAAGTTGATTTGTCTTCATTTCTGTTATGAATATTATGCCCATTCTGCTGTAAGTATCTGCAAAAAATCCAATTACGGGATTAAAGTTGTGTTAGTGCCTGGGAGTTTTTGGTAGTTTATGGCTTTGGTTCAGATGTTACGATAGCTAAGAGGTCACATTTTATGCAGCTTGGCCTTAGGGACAGCTTTCTCCAGTGCAAGCATGTCTTCTGAGAGCAGGGCTGGAAAACCCAGGTGGTAAATTCTTGTGGCTTGGCACTGGCATTAGAACATGTTGCTTTTAGGGGAAATAAAATGTTTTTAGTAAAGGTCAACATAGAATTTGAAGTTTCAGAAAGCTAAAAAGTTTGAGACTACAGAGCTCCTTCTCTGCTGTGCCCTAAAAAGACTTTTTTTGTTGCTTATTTGTTTTCTTTATGATGAGAAGGGCAGACATTGTATAACTTCTCAGGCAGCCGTGATTATGCAACTGATCCTGTTATTGTGCGGCCAAAGTCTTTCCTAGTCCGTGAGCACCAGCTGCTTGTGCTCTGGTTGCTGCTTTTCCCCTTTTCTTTCTTCCCTCCTGCCCCCTCCCTCTTAATTTGTGAAGGAATTATTTTCTTTCCCATGTTGCTATTTCCTTCTCTTTCCAGTGCCAGTGAGACAGAGGCTAGTTTGGGTTCATTCTTCCATTCAGTCTGTTGCAAAATCGAACTGCCCTTCTATATCATGGGAAATATGAAATGTATAGAGAAATAGAATTCTTTGATGCTTTATGGGTATATAAGAAAATACATTTGGTTTGGATCTAAATGAAATGCTGCAAATAGGCTTTGTTGAAGCTGAGGTCAAAAGGTAAAAGTTCAAGTTCTCATGATATTAGAAACATGTAAATAACTGGTGTTTGTTCAAGGTTTTTTTTCCCCTTCCTTCAAAGGGTGGGCCGGAGAGAAATTTTGATTCTGCTCACTGGCCTTGCCCCGGAATCACCAAATGAAATATAGTACTTCTGTGTATAAGATGAGGTAGTTGTAAATCTCATGCTTTTAGAGCCAAGTGATCTCACTGCAGTGTAATAAAGGCAGTCAATATAATGTAAAAATGCTTGCCCTGTTCACACTTCACTTTCAGTTCACAGTTTTATGTCATGTTATTTCCATTTCTTGTTACATGGCTTCCAGTGAGCTTAAGTGACCAGGACAAGCTGTTTTGATCTGTAATAAACGTTTGGAAACCTTCCTGTTCAGTCCTGGGTGATAGGACAAGAGATGGTAGACTTCTAGTCCACAGTGCTGTTCCTGCTTGCAGATGAACTGAGTACACGTCCCAGGAGAGGGGAAATAATGGTTGATCTGTTTGGTACAGTGCTTGTTTCCATGTCAAATGTGATCTGCATCAGTCATAAATAGGCTCTAGTTCTTAGTGCCCTATGTCAGGAAATAAATTGGGGTTAAGGGTTTAAGGTCCTTATTTAGTTTGTAAGTCTTACGCTACACAAGTTATAGGAAATGCAGAGGATGTGTTTCTTGCTCGCAGTGTCTGTACTGTGCACCAGGTATTTAGGGAGAGGGCAAGCTGGTGTTGTTTTTATGAAATGGTGATCCTGTCCGAGCTATTTTTGCTGGAATTTCTTTGTCTTCAGTGGCAGTATGCATCTACTTCTGACAGGCCAGGTGTGCAGGTGTCCCTCTTTGGCAGCCAAAGACTGGATGCATGGCATGCATACTTCAGTCCTGCCTACTTACACCTCTACCACCCGAATTTCTCCTGACAATGATATTTTTCAAAGTAGCTGTAAAGACACTTCCTTTCCGCTGCAAAAATATATCCAAACACAAATAAACAACACCTTAAATAGTGTTAACAGCTTTTATACCTCATCAGTTTTTAGTTTTCTTTTTACTTCATATTCACTTATTTCTTATGCAGTAGAATGGTAATGAAGCTTTATGGTATTGGGCTAGAGTTTGTTTCTTTTTTTTCCTCTGTTACGGATACTTTTTTTTTTGGTTAACACTTTGGTTATGGCAAAAATAATTTTAGCCAGAATTGTATTTTTCTGGTTTACTCTAAGTCTAGTGTAGAATTTTCAAGTAGTTTTAACTTTGCAATAAGAAAAATAATTGTGACTAACCTGAATTGTGTTTAGTGTGAGTAGTAGAATTTTTTTTTTGCTGAGTACTCCAGGTGGATAATAGAGAAATAAATTGTAGAAAAATGATGTTGGTGGTGGCTCACAGGCAGAGAAAGAGTAAGTTCTTCCATTATATTTGCAGCAAGTTGAGTAAGAATGTGTTAAAGGCAAGGAAGGATCAAGATGTGTCACCAATTAGCTGTTATATTCCTCTTCTTATGCTTTCCCCTTTCCTTCCCTCAGCAAAAAACCCCAAACCTGTTGGACAGTTGGCAGGACACTGTTTGTGCGGAGTGTATGCTGGACAGAAAGAAAACATGGAAAACTAAATCTGTTATCTGCATTCTTACACTTTCAGCTTTGTGGGATTGCTGGGCAATATGTCAAGTTACACCATTAGTTCAAGGATAACAGTGGGTATTATTTAGTGGTCCGACTCTGATTGAAGTTAATGATCAGGAGCGTGTGCATTATGAGATGTCTTTATTGGGTTGTGATATCTCTCGCAGATCTAATATCCCAGAAAAAAAAGGGATGAATGAGCTAAGGAGTGAAGGGATTGTCTAGGGAGACACTTTCGAGAAACACTCTCGCATGTTGCAAGTGCTGAGTGCTGCTTTCTGAAAGAGGTAGTACATGGTAATAATTCTTGCAGATGATTTTAAGAGTGACTCCATTTAGACTTTGTTTTTCTTTTTTTTTTTTTTGGTAGCACTGGTTCTGCAGTGCCATAGTTTCTGTTGGTTCAAGACTTAGTTTATTAAGTGCCAGTGATGAGCCACGTGGGGAGGTCTGACCCCCCTCCCATTTGTATGTGGACGGGTCTGTACAACTTGGGGGGAGTCACTAAATAAAAAGATGACTTTTTATTTTGGACACTTTGATTTCACATTGCAGGCTGAAGCAACTATTTGGATATTTGGGTTGATTCTGCCAAGAGGACAGAACTCAAGGCTGTGAGGACTTTGCAGGCAGTTTGCAGAACGAGCTCTCCCAGGAGCACAGTAAATAACCTTGGATAATATTCAGAAGATCTGTCTTCTGTCAGGATCATTTTAATAGTTCAGTGGATTTCTTTGTTGTCAGGTAGGTACTGGAATAAGACATCATCTCATTTACCATCAGACAGTGGTAAACTGTGCAGTAAGATAAACATTTATGGAAATTGATGTCTTAATGTTCCTTTCTAGCATACTTTGTCACTTCATTTAAGTTAGAAGTGAGGACTTGCAGGAAACTGCCCGAATATGTACTAGTCTTGAAAACTCACAGGGTGCAAATAGCTGGTTCCTGATGGGAGTTCAAGGAGCTGAGGAAAGAGTCTGTTCTGTGAGATGAGAACCTTAATTCTGCAACACTCTTCTGAGTGGGGAAGGTTGGCAAATTGTGGAGGGATGACCAGCACCACAATAACTACAGAATATTTTATAGTTGTACATGTGCTTTGGAAACAGTCTCTGGGAGCTGAAGATTCCTGGTGTGGTGTGTCATAGAATAAGTGGATCTTTATTATTAGGATTGATGTATATCATCAACTTTTACTTGTTCAATTGCAGTGTTGAACAGAATCTTTAGACTTTTCATAAACATCTAAGTGTATGCTGATCTGTTCCTTTGATGGTCAGGATGCTTGTTGCCTTATCTCTACCTGAGCTGGCAAAATTCTCTGGCAAAAGGAGGCGTGACCCAGAGACCTTCTCAGAGCAGTAACATTTAACCACAAGGAGACAATTTCTTGAAATATGTACACTTCAGGGCTTCAAATCTAAGGTCACTGGCCAGAAAAGAGTTCTTGTACAACACAAATAGCTGTCTGGAAACCTAGCAATGAAAGCTCCTCTGTGAGTTTTTTCTTCTGTTCCCTGGGTATACCTGGACACCGGCTGTGCAGCATGCAGTCTGGGAACAGTGTGCTTAGCTGAGGGCAGGTGGACTGGTGGGAAGTACATGCAGCCTGGCTGGCCAGGTACCTGGAAGTCTGCTTCCTCTTTACCTGCTGCCTTGATTTTCCTTTGTCTCAACACAACACACAGTGAGCAAGGCTTGGTGCTGTGCATGTTGTGAAGCCGTGTCCAAGGCTTTTGGATGAGGACACTGTTGTGGGGATGCAGGTAGGCTAAAGCTGCTGTCTGGGAAGCACAGCTACAACTCCATTGTCTGTGGGACAATTTCTCTGTGTCACAGGTGGACAAAAGCAGAGATTTAGAGATGAAAGAGTTAATTTGGTGGAAGATCAACTCTTGCCACTATGGAAATGTTCCCTGACATACAGCACCACGCAAATAGCTCTGCTGTTGTGGAAGGCAGCTCACCAGGGTAGCTGCTTTTGGGTAGTACCCTTGTCTTGACTTGATTCCAGGTAGGACCACCAAAATGTTGCCATGCCATGATTCTCTGAGATCCTTGTTAAGGAAGGGTTGTTAGCCCAGGTGAAAATGTTATCCCTAACCTGGAGGTGTTGGAGAAAAAGTTGCCATGGGATTCATGTGCTGCAACACATGGTGGCTGGTAGAGAGACCTCTTGAGGAATCCACTTGGAACTTCTGGGGCTGGATGCCAGTCAAATGCAGAAGATTTTGCTAGTCGAGAGGTCTGTATGCTTGGGAGGGCCTGCCCTCTGCCCAGCATGGTCTCTAACATGTCTGCTTTCTATTCTTTTCTTTCTCTTTTCCATTTATTGAAGACTTAGTGAGTTTGATTCTGGCCCCCAAGCTGATGCCTGGAGAGCAAATTACAGTAAAGGTTGCCTTTCCTGTTGTAATGTAACAGAATAGGCAGGAAGCTGAAGGCTTCAGAGGGAAAAGAGTCCGTGCAATTGGGAGATCAGGGAAAGCAGAGTAGTGAGTCAGCTGACTTTGCACATGCAATGTTAGATTGGTACACAGGGATTAAGATGCACTGTATACATGACAGTGGGGAACAGAACCTCTGAAGGTCTCTGAGGCTGGAAGAAACCTTGGCAGATCTGTAGACCAACCTGCTCCCAGCTGGACCAGCTCTGAGATGGGGCCAAGTTGCACTGGGCTTGATTCTGTCGTGTCTTGAAAATCTCAGAAGATGGAGACAGCACAGCCTCTCTGTGGGGAAAAAGCTTCTCTTTTTATGCAGTCTGAACCTCTCATGTATCTATTTATGCCCCTTGTCCTCCCACTACGTGGTGCTGTGAAAAGCCTGGCCTGGCCTTTGGTTTGCCAATAGCCTGCGGCACATTTTAATATAGGTCAGCTTTCAGTCCTTGTTGGGAAATTGTAACTTTGTGATTAATTAAAGTAAATAAAAATGAAAATGAGCTTGGAATTAATGGCAAGGATAACATAGTGATATATTGATTACATTATGCAATATAACATCAGTGAGTGAGTGTAGCTGTATTGAGCAAACCAGCATGTAGACACTAATTGAGAGGGAAAAATCTTTATTTACTTTTGGGTGTATTGTTTGGAACAACTTACACACTTCTCTTCGTAAAATAAACAGATGACCATCCCCTTACCACTGTGGCAGTTTAACACAGTACTTAAAATTGCATTGCAAGCCTCCACATATCATCAATGTAGCTGATCAGCTCTTAGAAGTGCCAGAGCATCTGTCCTCCAGGCAGGTATCTGACCTTTGGATTTCAGCATTTTAGGTACCAGCGATTTAGGTAATCAGGGTTTGTCTCTGTGTCCACAGGGTTTTATTCATTGCTGTGGAAAGCTAAAGGAGTAGCCAGGCATTATCTTCCTGACATAATCAGAGAACACCCCTCCATTATTCTGGTTTTTGTTTCCCATTTGATGAAGCAAAATGTTGTGTGTTCGTGAAGGTTTATTTATGCCTTCACAAGTAGTAGCTAGTGTAAAAAATGCATTCATTATTGAATGTACATACAATACATTGAATGTATATTGGACTGATCTGATTACAGGCCCTTTCCTTGGATATTTGGTAACTTACAAAGTATTTATATAGTCACTAATCTTTATTTTAGAAGATACGACCACCGTAGAAATTCTGACTATTGTAATCGTCTTGGAGATGCACAGGGATAAGATGAGAGGCACTGGGCACAAGCAGCACACGGTCAGGTACACCTATGGTAAAAATTTATACCATGAAGGTAAACAGTGGAGTTGGTTTCTTGAAAGGATAATGGAATTTCCACCCTAGACCACTGAGCAACCTGATCTGAGCTGACGCTGTGTTGGGCCATAAGACCTTCACTGACATCTTCCATCCTGTATCAATCTGTATTTATGTGTAAACAACATCCGTGATTTCGATGACAGAAATCATAGTGCTGTACCATTAAGACCCAGCTACTTAATTTGAAAACCTGTATGTAAAAAGGGAACGTTTTTACCAAGCAATTTAATTGATGGAACTTCATCGCACATGACCTGCAAGTCAGTTCAGCATATCTACCTAGGAAGCATCTGGAGTTTAATGCTGACACTGTGATTTATTTCTCCAAGAAGCACTTTTCTTTGCTCTTAAGAGCAGAAGACTCTTTATGGGTGACTATGGATTAATGCATCCTTGGCAAAGACTTTTGTAAATTGAGGACTGAGTACAGTAGATGTGAGTATTCTGAAGACAACTTGAAATAAATTTCACTAATCTATTTAAATGTACATGGGTTTGATGGTTCATTTGGAGGTGGAATTAGCATTTATTTCCATTTGGAACATCAGCTTATAATAGTAGACAGTATCAAATCATGCAAATTTAATTAGGGAGTAATTAAAAGGTGAAGGAACATGAAGCGTGTATGACAATTTTCTTGTTCTTTTTTCAGACTAATTTTGGCTTTGAGTTAACATAAATGGCACAGTTTATGGAGCATTTCTTCTTTCCAGTGGCATAGAAATCAGACTGCATTAAGTCCTCCTGACTCTTCCAAATGACTGCAGTTATCCTGAAGCAAGCTTGGGCAGTCCAACAGAGCTTGCCTACAATAAAGGAGACTGGATTTACTTCCCTGGCTTTCATTGTCTTGTTTTTAAAAAGCTTGAGTTGTTTGTGTTAAACTTCCCTTGCTTTTAAATTCTACCCAGTGCCTAATGGATGAAGTTCATTTTTTATGTGCTGCCTCTCTGTGCATAGGATGTTTCTGGAGGAGACTTGAGTGCAGCCACAACTCAAGCAGCTTCTCTAGGGTGATGTTTCCTTTTGTTGTGTCTGGTTGGCATCAAGCATATATATCTTGTCAGGCTTTGCTGTGTTAAGAATCTGGTTGAAATGAAGGACTAGAATTTCTTAGGTAAGGAGGAACTATTGTTTGGAAGAATTAGGAGTATGTGATGCCAGAGGTGTCTGTCAAGGGGTCTGTGGTTTGATTGTGTTGAGCTCTTGGATGACCTCAGTGAAGGGCAGCAACATTTAAGAGTTGTATGTAGTAGTGTAGCTCTAATGGTCTTTCATTAAGATCCCTTCCACAAAGATCCTGCCCTTTGCTGTTTGAGTGTGAAAATTTTGGGTGCTGGAATGGAATTTGTCACATTGTTGAACAGAGTGGGGCGTCTTAGATTTTTTTTCCTATGTGTTTTTTCCCATCCTTTCTAAACATAATTAGTTGTTGGGATAATATAGTCTCCCTCCATCTCCAGAAAATTGTGTTTAAGGGGTGGTGGTGTTTCCAGCCCACCACTGGTATTGTATTTTCTGCTGTTTCCAAGCTGTGTTACACTGGCCCTTGGGTACAGCAAGAACACCAAATTATGGATGATCATATTCTAAGCTGAAGATGGATGGAGTAATAGTTGGTGAAAATTTAAGCAATCTGTACTGACAGGTGTCTTTAGACTTGTGTGCCGTTTTTGCTGTTTTCTCCTATGAACCTCTGGGATTTATCTATGAGAAGGTGGAGTGTGTGCCTGAATGTGTTTCCTTCATTCTTCTTGAGCATGAGGAGATTAATGGAATCTTCAGTAGGAAGTATGCATTCATTTGGAATTATGACAAGAATGCCAAGGGTAGGATTTAAAAACTAAAAGCAAAAGAATCCAGTAATACCTGCGAGGAGAAGAAGGTACCCAGGTTGCTGGAATCATGAACTTCATAGAAAACAGATGTGGTATCTTTACTTGTTCCTGCGTGCAGTTTTACAGTCTAGGGTTTGTTTTGGCAGAACCAGTGAATAAAAAACTGTAACAAAGAGGGTTTGAAGGCAGCCAGAGACTAAAGTTTTTTACATGTTTGAGGTTTTTGTTTGTTCATTTTGCGCAAATGAGGCTGACCCTTACACACGTTGACTTTTAAGGTCTTGTCTTTGCCAGAAGAAAATATCTAGCTCTTTCATCCTGATCCTACTGTTAAAACAGCTGGAGATACTTAGACAACATATTGCCTTGATTTGTATTTCCTCCCTCAAATTTATGTACAGCAGTAGTACATTGTTACCAAAGTTATTTCTCATCACTGTAGGCAGTATGAATTTAGCTATTGGCTCCTGCTGGTATCTGGTCCTGACTTCTCTCCTCATCTGGCTAAAGATGTGCTTTGTCATCACGTCCCTTTGTGGTGCATCTGAAAGTGCCCCAGGGGGCTAGAGAAGGCATGCTAAGCACACATCTCTACTAAAAAAGGCAGAAATTGTACTTGGGTCACATAATGTTTATAATCTCTTTGATTGCTTTCAGTTGGAGGGAGGATTTTATCAGATGTGCACGAAGCGCTAGCACTCCATTACTGTAATTCCTAGCAACAGCTGTTTTGGGCTTCAACATCAGTGCCTTGTTCAGCTCTCGTGGATATGTGTTTAGTTTGTATGTAATGTCTTCCTTGACTTCTCTTTGATAAAACATCTAAGTGAGTTTTATAACTTTGCAAGACATGGAAGCGGGTAGGAAAATGGCAGGTTAGGTCTGAATAGGTTTCTGTTGAATACCTGTGATGTGTGGCACAGAAGAAACGTGATGCTATTTAGGGCTTTCATTTTTTAATATTTGATGCCACCAGTACAGTATGCATAAACTTGATAAACATAGTTTATCCACAGAAGAATAATTGCAAATAGAATATCTTAAATAAGGAGAAAGCAGCCACAGTTGAAGTCTGCATAACATTTGTATTTCTTTTTTAAATATGAGATGTATGCAAAACCAGATTTTTATGGCATTACTTTATCAATATTCTTCTTTGCCGAGATTTGTTATTCAGCACTTTTTGAATGATGTCTGGTGTGGGTAACAGTCAAATTCTATTTGACTTGGTAAGCTCTGGAAACAGTGAGTATTGAGATATTCAGTCAAAAATACAGGCCTAAGTAAACTCCTGGTTGAATACCTAGTGGGATGCAGGTCTACAAATATTTGTTACAGCCAGCAAATTAAATGACAAGGACAAAGACGTAATGGCAGCTAAGAGAAATTATTCAAGTCATACGTACATATTATTAGAATTCAGTTAAAATTATCAGCATTGGTTCTGAAGAATGTTTAGATAAGCAGTAATCAAATTTCAGTTGGCTACTATATCCTTTCTCTTAACAAAGAGATGTTTACAAAAAAAAAGTGCATTTATTGTAAAATACATTGACTCAATGTATTTTGCAGCTAAAAGAGCCAAAAAACATTTATTCATATGATGGAAAAATATTTTTTATAATTTTATGTAGTTATACAAGTTATATAAATAAACTCTTCCAAGATACGCCTGTAGATTGGGACTTGCCTGAGAAAGGAAATGATTGTTGAAATTGATGGTAACTGCTATGAAGTGTCACTTATGTTGTTATTGGTCACACTCAAGCTGGCTACCCTAATACAGTGATCCCCTGGAATTCACTGGGGGTCGGGTCTGGGCAGGTCCCGCGAGTTATGAAATCCGTGAAGATACTGAACCCATGAATATTCACCTACTCCCTGCCTGTAGCCACACACCCTCCACTAATAAGGTCTGGAGGGGCGGTCCTGGGAGTGTGGCTCGCACTGTAGCACCTCATTAAAGCGGAGGAAGCGCCCTTTGGTGCTTCCTGGCCATGAAATCCAGGGTCCAGGACATTCTGTGCACGTGCGCGGTCTCACAACTGAATGTTGGGAAGAGGTTTTTCCCAGAGAGAGTGATTGCACATTGGAATGGTCTGCCCAGGGAGGTGGTGGAGTCGCCATGCCATCCCTGGAGGTGTTTAAGAGAAGACTCGATGAGGAGCTCAGTGACATGGTCTAGTTGGTGGGGAGTTGGACTAGATGATCCTGTGGGTCCCTTCCAACTCAGAATAACCTGAGAACCGCAATTAATTGAATCCACGGATATGCGGGGATCACTGTACTGTGTTTTGAGAAAATGGTTGCAAATGACGTACTCTGATTCCTTGAAGCAAAGGAAAGCCCATCAGTGCTTTATGTAAGTCCCACACAGGTGTGGGTGTTTTAGGTGTCTGGAACTTGTTTTTTTGAATGACATTTGATTTCTGGAAAATAATAGCTGTGGCTGCTGCCAGGGTTCAGTGGTGGGTCATGGAGATGAAGTGATGCGGAGCCGGGAGCCGGCAGTGTGGCTTATCCATTGTGCTGAATCACACGCCACCTCTGTGTACAGCCGTGCAGTGTTCTAGGCATGAGAAACCGTGAAGGCATTTGTTTTGCACCACAAGTGGAACTACGGTAACTCTTGTGTTTTGTTACTTATTATTTCCTTTTTCATGAGATAATTGCCACTCAATATGCTCTTGAAATGGGCAAGAGAAGACACTGGAAATGAAATGGGCAGCTCGACAGCCCTTGCATTGTGGCTTTCTGCAGCCCCTGGATAGTGTGCTAATAGGAAAGCCATTAGCCAGAGAGCAAGGTGCTGTGTGTCTGGGAAGGTGCAGCCTGATTCAGGGGGAACTTAAAATCCTTTCTGCACCCTTTCAGTGGAGAGAGGTAGGTAAGGAAGCCTGTAGGCAGAGGAGCCATGGAGTACTGTACATCCCTGGGTAGAGTCGGGAATCTAGTTCAGATGGAGATGGTGAATGCACTAAGAGATATTCTAAGAAAGGTACATTTGAGTCTTGATTGTTTGGAAAACATAGATCCTTGCCTCAAGCATAAAGAAGAAGGGTTTTTTTTTTTTAGTTTTTAATGCCAGTCAGTGCATTTCCTTTATAGCAGAGACTCACTTAAGCAGGTGACCAAGCTATGCTGCCCCCTTGGTGCTGACCAGAAAGTGTTCTCACACTGATCATAAAAAAGGTTCTCCTTTCTCAGAACTTGCAGCAATGTTTTTGTCAGAGAGTGGCATAGTTGGAATACAAACACCCACAGCCGTTTCTGCTCTTCTGAGCCTTCACTGGGCTGGGGAGTGTGAGGAGGCTTGTGTTGCTTGAGTTGTCTTGGGTGCTTCCAGAGTTTTTCTGTGTGTGACCAGTGGGTTCAAAACTAAGCTGTATTTTGTTGCCTAGTTTAGTTACATTTCTTTGGAGGATGTCAGTATTTTGGCATACTCAAGGTTGTAATGGACCATTTTCTCATTGCTGTAGTATAGGAGGGATGTGCTGGTGACTTTACAGTGACTTTTGCTAGCCCAGCTGATGACCACAGGGAGTGTGGAAACTTGGGCACTACTAAAGAGTAGTTGATGTGAGTAAACTAGGAGTGTTTTATTTTTGGCACAAAGCAGGGCATTTACTTCTTGTTAACTATGTTTAAAGAGTACCTTCTGCTCCCCTGTGTTTATTGGTTTTGAGTCCGCAAGTCAAAACAACTCATTTTCTGCAGATGCTTTTGATAAAATATTTCTCAAGCTATTGTGACCCTGACAAAATATGGAAGTAGGATAAATGTAAGGGAATAAAGACTTAGAGACACAGCATTCCAAGTGTACTGTGGGAATATAGATAAACTGTAAACTTCTGGTTCAGGACCAAGTAAATAACACATATGAAAGAGGGTTGCAAGATGTCTTCAGGGTTGTACTTTCTAATGTTGTTTTTTAAAGTTTTAACTGGAGAAGTTGCTGATACTACCCTTTAATTTCTGCTCAAGTTAGTTTGTGGGTTTTGAGTACTTGCAGTGTCACTGGTTGTCTGAACTTTGCAAATATAGTAAGTATTATATAAAGTTTGACACAATCACAGTTTAATCTGATTTGGAGCCCATACCCAAGACCTCCACTGTCTGTATTTAAAAATAAAAATCTTTCATTGTGAACCTGAGAGTTATATAATAAAGGTCTTAGTAGAGTGAAATGTAGTTAAAGGCAGCTGAGACCACAATTTCCTATTTGTTTTAAGGTTTACTGCCAAACTTGTCCCAGTAACTGTTTCTATGACAGAAGGACCATTTGTTTATCCCCTTGGTTTAAATACTTACTTGCTTCTGTGGAGATAAGTGCTCAGCCTACTTCTTGTATTTGAGTTCCACAGTTCAGTTTTTACTGTTTTACATGCTGTGCACACACATAGTATTTGGTACTGGCTGGCTCCTTGTTTTTCCCCATGAACAGATGAAAGTGAGAGGAGATGACACATGTAGGAGCAGAGGATAAAAGCTAGCCAGGGACACACTGTGTTGAGTCAGGCAGGGATCCTGCATGGTCACATTCTAGGGTTGATGGTCCTGTGTGGCACCGTGGGCCTGCCGTGTGTCTGGCCCAGGCCTGGTATGAGCCTGGACTTTCACGCTGGCAAAGAAGCATCTACGAAACTGCATAAATCATGGGACTTTGAGAAGTAACCCATATCCATCTGGATTCTAGGATATCTGCTGGTCTGAGTTTATGTAGTTTATTGTATCTGCAGTGACCACTGCAGGTAGGTTTCTGGAGCTAATCTCCTGAGAAAACAACTGTAAGCGGATGTTGCATAGCCGATAAGTAGGAGAGGTGAGTGAGTTGAAGTAGCAAAGATATTTGAGAAGGATAGTGGGGGGAGTGCATGAGATGCCTGAGTGGATGGATCTCTCTGGAAGTTGAACTCATTAGCCCTTCTTCCTGTGTACTCGCAGGCATTGGTGTATTTTTCTTGTGTGTTGCTCAGCTGTTTTTACCAATTTCCTAGACTAAAATAGCAATATTCTTTCTAAAAACAAGGACCCTTAGCTTTACAACAATATAAACAATTTACAAACTGCTGAGCATCTCAAATGGCATATTTTGTTAATTGAATTCCCATACCTGTAGTAGAAGTAGGAGATTTTATGGCCATGGAGGATGGAGTTAGGAGGGAAGTTCTGCTGTAGCCGTTAATGCTGAATTCTTGTACTTGCCAGCAAGTTACCTCAGTTTTTAGTACATACAACAGCATTGTAATAAAATGTTTTATTATTTTAAGCCCTGCAACACCTCTCTGGGCAAACTTTTCCTATTAGTGCCATCTCTTTCACAAACCATTTCAAAGGTGCCTTTTTGTAACCCATGTTGATTTCTCCTGCCCCACAATATCTTCCCTGCTCCCTCTAATGTACAAACTAATAAAACAACGAATTATTTGAACTGTATTATAAAGGTTTCTCGGTTTCTTTAAGTCTGTACTGTGGCCTGTACTGTGTAGAGCACTGAACTGTAGGAACAGCTGTGCTACTGGTGCCAAATGGGGTTGACTGGGAGTACGAGGTAAAATAATCAGAGGTCTGCCATCTCATGGCTAATTAACCAAGGTGCAGCATTTCACCTCATTGTTTGCCAGGTCCTACAGTGAATAGTGCCTCTGCCACCTACCTTGGGTTAGCTGGAAAATGTCACCATGATGGATTCATGAAGTCATGCTGAAGTGAGCTCAGACTTGGTGCCCCTTCGTTGGCTTGTGTGTGTTCACTTTGAAATTCTTACATAAATATTTTATAACTCTGAAGAAACAGTCAGACAAACAAGGAGAGGCCAGGGAAAGCTGGGTACATTCAGGAGTTTCACAGTTGCTCAGCTGTGTTGGGGTCAATGCAGCTTAGTTCTTATTCCCCTGCTGTAATGATGAGAAATCTCTTAGTTCCTCAGAGGGATGCTCTTGCTGATCATGGGCTGTCAATGTGTTAATTACTGGGCTTGCACTTTGTATTAACTCCTCTAGCAGTTCATGTGCTCTCAGTGAGTACCATTTACTCGGGGAGATAATGCTTATTTAAGCTTACTGCTGTGTGTCAGTTTCTACTTTGCTACAGATCCTTTTCCAGTAGCTATTTAAAAGATTTCTTCTGTTTGTTAAAGTCCAGTTGTCATAGGAATTACTGCTCTTCTATTTCAGAGCAGCAAAGCTCTGTGATTTTTTTTTTTTTTGGTCACATTTATATTCTAACCTTTTTCTCTTTTACCTAGTGAGAGAGCAGCTTTGGTGTTGAAGAGAAATCTCGGAAAGGAATGGGCCCTATTCTCTTGAAGCTGTTTGCCCTGATCCCAGGAATGCTGTAGAGGTTAGTGATGTGAATGCTGAAGAGCTTTTGTGGAAATTGGCTTTTCATTTGTAATTGGCACACTCTTCGATAAAATCTGTGTGAAGCAGTTCATTTGCCTGTCACAGAAAGAGAGTTAATTCAGGCACATCAGAACACAGCTTAAAATTACCCAAACAAAATTGAGGATTCTGTTTATTTGTGGAGATGCTGTAGAAATACAAAGCTGGGTGGCCACAAAAAATTGTGTGGGTGCAATGCATGCTTGGAGACAAGCTGTGTTAAACTTGGAGGTTTTAATTGATATATTGGGAAAAAAAGGATGGGCAAGAGCAATCATAATATGTGAGGTGGTAATGCATGTCTCTTTTCTGAGTTTCTCATGTGCCTCATTTTTACTTTGAGAGAACAATACTGCTGCTCTTCAGTAGAATTGACAGGCTAAGCAAGGTCCATTCTGTATCCACACAGTGGTAATGTTATCTTTACTTCTTCAGTTAAAATCTATTACATGTTTGGTTTACTGTAGATCCTTGTTAGCTTACTTTAAAAGCATAGATGTGCGTGGTGTGGCTACTGAAGAATAATGTCAGAGCTTTGCTAGGCCACCCTTTAACATATAGACCCTTTTTGGAGGAAAAAGAAAAAAAAAAACACAGTAGAAAAAAGGCTGCAGTACATCAGACACAGAAAGTAGAGGTGACTCCAGTGGGAAAAGACAGTAAAAGGAAATCCTAGTTGGCATTATTCTTTGAGGTGTGTAGAGCTTAACAGCTGCTCTTGTAAGTGGTGCCATTTCTCATGGAGAGCTTTAGCTATTCATATGTTCTCATCATTTTTGTCTTATTTCTTATAAAACTGAGAGTTGTATGGTGTTCAAGGGGAGTTATCACTTCTCATTTAACAAAAGCATACATAAAGACAAGTCCCAAAACACATCCTTCCATCTGAAATCCTGCATTTCAACAACAAAGGTTTCATTCTAGCTCTGTGCTTTTCTTTCCAATGTTTTATTCATTAAGGAAAAAAAAAAAACCCTGTTGACAAGAGGGTCTGATAGAAATATGCCTTTGTATTTTTGTAGAAAATACCTTATTCCCATCAACCTATATGTTTAGAATTTTTTTTAATATATATATTCTACTTTATGGAGAATAAAAAAAGATGAAAGGCCTATCTCCTGTCTTGTTAGTTTCCCTCTTGACTTAGTAAAAATTTCAAGCAGACTGTTGAATGCAGACTATTCTATGAATCTGTCAAAAACTGTCTTACTAGTATCATTGTCTGCTTAGATACTTACGTAGGAAATACTTCTTGGCACTTAGTGCATCCTGTTCTTCCAGTTCCGAGAACATGAAAGAGCTGGTAGAGCTTAACAGCTTGGGTTTAGCACTGCTCTGGTCTTACTCCTTTCAGAGGTGAGCTTGCTGTGTTGGTTTGGTTGAGCACTCTGTGGGGCTGCATCAAGTTTCTTTCCAGCTCTGGCGTGACTTACCTGCAGCTACATGGATGGTGGTAAAACGTGATGCAGTTTATGAGCACACAGAAATAATGAGATTGGGGAAGACAACCTACCAACATGAATTTGCCAGAGAGAAAACTGTGTCAAACTGATTAGGTTGCTTCCTTGACAGATGAATTACATAAGTGAATAAGGGAATGAGGGGAAACAAATAGAAGTGTATAAGGCTTTGAGGGATGTTCTTTTGAATGTAATATGTGTAGTGTTGATTTTTTAGATAGGATCTTCCTTAAATTACTGTATTAGAGGAGGAAAATTCATTAAAAGTGGTTCTGTGCAGCAGTTACACAGGGATTCAGGAGCACTTGGAAAAGGCTTTTGAAGTAGCCTTCCCTACTAGCTTGCCATACCTGGATTGGTCAATAATGGCATTCCATGATTTAGATCATGGAGTAATGTCTACTTAGAAACTGTGCTGGTGAGGTCAGTTTGGGAGTAGACAGTAGGGGCACCAAAAAGAGTTTATAAGAAGGTGCCAAGTGTTTGTATTTGACCTGATTTTCCCAATGTTAATTTGTTATACAGTGATCCTCCGCGTAGCTGCAATCCATAATGTGTGGGATCTGAATAGTTGCTGTTGATTTTCCAGCGAGCTGTGGGACCTGGCGTGTGCGCAGAACCTACCGCGAACCCAGTCTGCTCATGAATATGTAAATTGGTCCCAGCCGTGAGCCACCGCGGTGCGGCCGAGATGCATTTAGTGTAAATGTGTGTTTTTGTACGGCTGGAATTGTCCTCCACCGGGCTACAAGACGGGCTAACGGGGCTGCCATTGTGTGTGTCTGTACGTGAGAGCGGGAGACACCCTCCCCCGTCCCGTGGGGGCTGATGGGCTGGTGTCCGGCCGTGCCAAGCCGAGGTGGGGGGGCAGACACCCACGCCATGCTGGGATGGGTGGGAAGGAGCTGAAGAAGCTGCTGGAGCGATTTCGAGGGGTGGCAGTGGGGGCTCTCGGGGTGTCTGCATGGTTCTCTGCCAGGCTGCAGGAGAATTGTGTGTTTCTGTGTGGGAGCAGAAGGTACCTTCCCCCTCTCACCCCTGCAGTGCCCTTTGTGTGCCCACAGTCAGGCAGGTCCCGTGGTTGGGGCCTGGCGGAGCCCAGGGGCCATGCCAGCTGCGGCCAGTGCTCGGCCGGTGCTAGCCCACTGCTCAGCCGGCGCTCACCCACCCCAGCACTCACCCTGCTGCCAAACACAGCAGCCACCTGCCCCCCCCTCGCTGGAGGGGCGCACTCAAGCAACTGAGACAAGCCCCGCTCTCAGGACCGTCCTCCAGACATTATTAGGGGAGAGAGCGTGGCTATGGGCGTGGCGTACTTGAATACTTAGTGGGGCTGCTATCTTTGCGGATTCCAGAACTCGCGTGAAGACGGCCAGGCCCAACAGCCCGCAAGTAACGGGGCACTACTGTACTACAGTAGCTCAGTCAGTGTATATAACCTAACTATATTGAGTTTACTCAGTTGGATAGCCTCTTCCAACAGAGTTTATGGTACTTTTCTAGCCTGTAGTAAAATTATAGCACTGAAACCTGCAACTTGAGTGGAAGTAGTTGTTACTGTAAAAAAATGTGTATCTGGATTTTGGGTCCTGGGACATGACTGAATTATACATGTGGAAGGTAAGCAACACTCTTGGAAAGTCCTGGGAGTTTTGTCTTGTGCCACAGGGGAGTGGAAGGTTGGGCACTGTGGAGTTCGACAGCTGCAGGCTTCTAGGAGTGCCACCTCCATGCCCTTCCACTGATGGCATAGCAACAGACCCAGCTGGGAACTTGACACCCAGCCTGCTTCCTCTGCTTAGTCTCCGTAATGCAACTTAAGCAGCTGGTTGGACTGAGAGCAGATGCTCCTGCAGCCCCTCTTCTCTTCCTTCATTGCCGTGTGGACAGTCAGATCATGCACTCCTGTCCCTGTGGCTGTTTGAGGTTCAGGAGGGATGGGGAGAAGCTTGGGGTGTTCATGCTGTGGATTATGGTTCGGCTCACTGAAGATGTACACGAGGGAAAAATAACTTCTGTATTGTTTTACTAGGTTGCTGAAGGAGTTATTAGTGGTTCCCTCAGCACCTCAAGCCTTTTTTCTTGCAGGGCTTTGCCCTAATGTTTGTTTATTTATAATAGTTCCTTCAGTTTGCCACAGAGAAAAGGTGTATGAGTATGGAGGAGCGACCATATTTTTTAAGAGCATTTATAGAATAAGATATGAAATGTGGAAATAATTGTCACCTGGGATGGTGTTGCAGTAGTCTGACATACTGCTTTGTTTTAAATTCCCTGTGATAGGAAGGGATGTTTGTGTGCCATGCTTTTGTATACACAATACACTTCCCAGAGTTGTCAGGTTATTATGAAAGATTAATTTCCTGGCTCCCTTGGAGGTAAACATCAATATTTCACATCGGGTCAGTAATTTTTGCTAGTGATAGAGTAATGCCTGAAACTCCTTTTGACATGTTCCCGTCTGTTGGTGATGCCACAGTCTTTTATGGATGTGAAGCACAGTGAGGGGAAAAATAATTGAAGCTCTTTCTGTGGAGGTACTGCTCCCTGTTTCTGTAAACCCTGCTGCTGTTTGCCTGACTTCTTGGAGTACGGCTCTTTCTCTTTGGTATCCTAGCAAATGTTTTTCTAGCAAAACTACAAATGAAGTTAATACACCTTAGCAGCAGGGAGCTGGTACACCAGTGGTGTAACTGGAACAACAGGAATGCTGTGGATGTTTCATGCCCCATCTTCTGTCCCAAATATAGGGTATTGGCAAAGCTACTTCTGGTGACAGCCTGAGAAAGGATAGCCCTTGGAAAGACTGAGTCCTGTGCATTGAAACAAACTGGAGGCAGAGTAAACATAGTTTTAGAGATTTCTCTTGTTTGATTGTAACTTCAAAAAAGTGCCTTGAAGGCAAGTTCCTGTAGATGTAGGAATAACTGTTCAAAGTGCTGGGAGATGAAACTGAAGTGCAGCAATTTGTGTAAGTGAGGAAGTAATGGAGAAGTGGGCTGCCATCTGGCTGTGTTGCAGTGAGAGTATGTTAGAAATGCTCTTTACTCTTCAGTGTTGCTAAAAGGTCACCTTAGGGGAAGACAAAAAAGTTAAATATGTACATGAGAGAAGTGTCAGCAAGAGGCTGTTGCTCGCTGCTTTGCTCCATGGTTCAGGAGGATGGAACTTTGACCTGTGATGGAGATGGATGTTTTACTGCACCTTCTATTTAGTCCTCTAACATGGGAGCCTTGCATTCCCTCTAAATGGGAATGTGCTGCTACTCCGAAAAGCCTTGTACGCCGAAGGCTTTGCTAGTCAGTTGACTTTGTTGATTCTGTGCAACTTGTCAGAGTTGAATTGGTCAGTCTTATGAGTGATGCCATCTCTTGAGTGTGGTAATGAAAGTGAAGTCAGCGGTATGACTGTGCTTACTTTTCAGCATGCTAGTGCTGAAGGCTATTCTTATCCAGATGGATTGCAGGAATGCGTCTGTGTGTGTGTATTTATGGTGTCTCAATAAATCCCATTACTTCAGGTACCTGAACATTGCTGCCCCTCTGAGCTCTGTGTAAATTACCCAGCTTTTAGATGATACTTTCTTTGTTCAAATAACAGCTGTTGTCTAACAAGTTGAGGTAAAAATCCCAAGCACCTTCCTCTCTCACTCTTTGTCCCCAGATGTGGAGCAACCTGCAATGTGTGTTGGAGGGAACACCTGGAAATTCTGACTGAGAAGTAGAAGCAAATTAAAGAAAGGAATATGTATATGATAAGTGTAAAGGAATATATGGGTGTATATTGAGCATTTATTTATCTCATTCTTTGATGTGTCTTTGTTTGGCAACATATTGCTTGGGTTTATTCTGTTTATTGCTTTGCGTTTGGCTAAAAAGTAAGAGTAGTTATCCTTATTCTGTGCACTGTTTATTGTCAAAGCTTAAAAGGGACACAGAACCAGAGAAAAAGGGTAGCATTGAGAAAGTTTTCTCTTACGGAGAGCAAGTTCTGTCCCCAGGTTCTTCATATCCAGAAACAGCCAAGTACTGCGGGTTGTCCAGGTGAGCCGATACACTTTCACAGATGCACTGCAGAAGCCAGGGCTTGCATCAAATGACTAGTAAGTGATTTCTGTGGCTGTAAATGACATTGCAGTGCATTTGATAGACAATTACGAACTGTCTTTTTTTCTTTTTGCTTGCTTGCTTTTGTTGATGTTACACTTCCTTGCTGGAGGACGAAGTATTTCCTTACTGTGTATTGTGTGTATGTGTAGATGAATCCAAGGGGAGAATGTGAATGAACTCCGTGCAACTAGTTGTTCTTTTACTAAGTGAATGTTCAGGCTCTTTTCTGGGATAAATTTAGTTAAAAAGCAGTGTCCTCTCTAGTCATTTGAGCATCCTTCTGTGGCACTGGATTTTTTTCAGAGAGCAGCAGCTTCAATCCTGATTTGTTTTCTGTACTTTTGGTTATTACTAGGGAAAGGGGCTGGTACAGTGGCAAGACATAACATGAGAGTAGCCATAGTTATTTATGATGGATCTCCTTGGAAAATACTACCTCTTCTGAATAGTTGCTATTTAAACAAAATAGTGGGCAGTTCTAGATTGTATGGTGCTGTGCATGAAGATAGCATTGCAAGCTAGAATAGTAAATACTGTAAAAGCAAAACCAACAAATAAAAAAAAATGCAGAAAAGTTTAAAAAAAATCCACATTGTGTCTGATACAGATTGTAGTCAGGAGTCTCATACTTTTCTTTTTCTTTGCCACCCAGAATAATTAGTTCTATTGTATTTGAATAGGAACATACTTATTTCTAAGAGATAAGTAAAGCTGGAAAATGTCATCTTACACATTCATTTGTAAGCTGTGATATACGTATTGCTCTCATTTGCAGTGACTGTGTTGCAGACCAGATGTCTTTTTGCTCGAGCACACGGTTTTTCATCTTGTTCTGCTGCTTATGCGATTTGGATTTATTCTTTGTAACGCAGCTGTATCAGTTACCGTGGCCTGGGTATTGCAAGGCAGGAGGAGTGATCCCTCCCCATCATCTGCCGGGAGGGACCAGCTGCTCCTTCCCAACAATCACACCCGCCTGGGCACTGGTACAGTCAGTGCCGGGGGATGGTGGTGCAAAGCTCGGGAGGTCCAGCTGACTGCCAGAAGGATGTTTACTAATGAAGGGCTGGCAGTGGCTTGTAGGCAGAGGAATGTGCTGTCTCCTATTGGTAGTATCTTACAAGGAGAGGATTTGAAAACTAAGATGCTTGCACTGAACTTCAAGAATTCAAGGTAGGATGAGACCGAAATGAATCTCAACTACTCGTTATTTCTTTGCATGGTACTTTCTTCTCCCATGACTAGCATTTAATTACATGACTTGCTTGGTTGAAGTTGTGCTTCTTGACTCTTCTGGAGTTGCACTTGCTGTTGTAGGAGAAACAGAACCAAATGACAAGCTAAGATTTAGGCAAAATATAGTGCTATTTTGAATAATGTAAGAGTGCACAATTTTCTGTGTTATGATGTTGGCTGAACAGAAATAAGTAAAAAATAGATAAATTACATTTGTCATTTCACTTAAGGAAGAAAGTAATTTATTTTAGCTTGTCAAGTGTAGTTTTTAAACTAAAGCTACTACAAGCCTGTTCTCAGTGTACTAGTTCTGCTCTGAAGCAAACTTACCAACTTATGTTAGACAATATTCTTAGAAATTTAACTAAATTGGACAAGAATTGATGGTATTAAATAGTATTTTCCCCATCTCTGAGTGCTGTAGGCTTCAATTTTTCTCTTTGAATAAGAGAAGCTCACATATTGAGGGATTTCTAGTGCCCTGATGTAATCTTGTAGTCTGAAAACTTTTATGCTAAGAAATACGACTTTTATTTTGGCCTTATTGCCAAGCCAGGCTAGAACATGGGTAATGAAGAGAAAAACAAAACTAGTTCAGAACATACGGTAAATAATAAATACACAAACCTCTTTCCTGGCAATAAAAAGTAAGCTAAATAGGTGGATTTTTAAAAATGTTGCAGCTTTATCTCTGTATGAGACACACTAACTTTAATGTTGAAAAGTATCCACTTCAGTCATTTAGTAAGTATGCCAGTGAACATCAGAAAACAATTTTGATTGGAGAACTGAAAGAAGGGATTCACTTGAGCAATTAATATTGCTTTGAGAGTCTGTAGTTGTTTGTATTCGTGCTGTTTGTTTAGGGTGACCATTACCCCTGGGCAGCTTGTTCCAGTGCCACCTCAATGTAAAGTTCTTCCTCGTGTTGAGGTGGAGCTTCTTGTGTTGTAGTTCATGGTCATTGCTCCTCGTGGTGTTGCTGGGCAGCACTGAAAAGGGTCTGGCACCCAGCTTTGAGATACTTACATGCATTAATGAGATCTCCTTTCAGTCTTCTGTTCTCCGGACCGAACAAGCCCAGCTCCCACAGACTCTCCTCATAAGAGAAATTGTCCAGACCCCAAATCATATTTGTGGCCTCTGCTGGACACTCTCCAGTAGCTCCTTTTCTGTCTTGTTCTAAGGAGTCTAGAACTGGACACAGCACTCCAGATGTGGCCTCACTAGGGCTAAGTAGATGGGGAAGATCCCCTCCCTCCACCTGCTGGCCATACTCTTCCTGATGCATCCCAGGATCCCTTTGGCCCTCATGGCAGCAAGGGCACACTGCCAGCTCATGGCCACCTTGTCATCTACCAGGTCCTTCTCTGTGGATCTGCTCTTTAGTAGATCACCCCTCAACCTGTACTGGTACTTGGGGTTATTCCTGCAGGATCCTACAACTGCCCTTGTTGAACCTCATTAGGTTTTTCTCCTCAATGCACCAGCTTATCAGGGTTCTACTGAATGACAGCGCAGCCTTCAGGTGTATCAACCACTCACTCCCTTTTTGTTTCATTAGCCATCAGATGGCCTCAAGTTGTGCAAGGGAGGGTTTAGATTGGATATTAGGAAAAATTTCTTCATGGAGAAGGTTGTCATGCATTGGAAGAGGCAGCCCAGAGAAGTGGTCAGTCACCAGATGGTGACCTTCAATCACCTGTCTGGAGGTATTTGAAAGACTGTCAATGTGGCACTTGGGGCCATGGTTTAGTGGTGGGCTTGGCAGTGCTGGATTAATGGTTGGACTCCATGATCTTCAGGGTGTTTTCCAACCTAAATAGTTTAGTCATTCTCTGCTCTTTGGGATGCAGCAGCTGATTCCAGTAGAGCTCAGTGAATGTCTTTGGACTATCCTGGTTGCAGTGTAGGGGAACCCCATCTAAGGAAAGTCAGCTCAAGAGTAATCCATTAAATGCCATTGTTCATGGTGCCCAGCTTCCGCATGGTGTTTATAGAGGGGCCTTTGCCTAGGGATGTGCAGGGAATGGTAAAGTTCAGCAGTTTCCTGTTGGGTGCAAATGGAATAACATAGGCAATGGAATAACATAGTGCAAGGAAGACATCTGTTCTTGTCTAAAATGCAGTAGAGATGTGTGTGCAAGTACTTCTGCTGCTTTTCCATTCATCTCTGGCTTGAATTGCTAATTATAAGGTCTTGAGCAGTTCTGTTTTGTTCTTAGGAATACTATGAACATGCAGCTTAAGACATTAATTTACTTCCTATTGCTTCAGAAATAAACAAGCATTTGTGCCCAGGGCTTAATGCTGATTTAAATGCTGATAGGCTGCTGTTTTTATTGCAGTTTTTCTGACTAGATTGTAGCAGAGAGAGGAATTTTATTACATCAGCCAAACGTGCTGGTAGGATCACTTTGTTTTTCTTATCCATGTCGTTAGAAACAAGGGTAGGTCTGTGGAGACAAATTGTTCAGGTAATGGGCTTCTGCTTGCTTTTCATGTGCAAATTTCTTAAAGGCAGAAGAAAAGTTCTTATTTTGGATATATAAATGGCTGTTTCACATGGCTGGAGGAAGTTCATACTTTAGATTGCTGTTGGAAAGAAAAATCACTGCTGCCACCACCACCACAAATGGGAACACAATTTGAGTAATAGCATGCTCCTCTAAAAAAAAACTGAGTGGCTTTTTTTGCTAAATATCAGAACTTGTTATTGTCGTTACTGCACTTGCTGTTTGGGTCTATAGTCATTCATGGCCTTACTGCTGGGATGTACAGGCTCTCCCCTGTTCCAACTTCACAGGTATCCTTCCCCGTCTTCACTACCACACACCCACACCCCTCACTACTTGGAAAGTCAAACCAACCAAAGCACGCTTCCCCATTCCTAATAACAGCTCATTGTTTCATTATTGATTCTAATGCAGTAACTTTCAAGGAAGGCTTTTTTTACTTGGCTTGTTTACTGCGAATGCATGAGCCACCCTCTGGAACAGTGCTTTTTGCCTACGCATTTGTTGATGTCTGCCTGCCAACCAAGCACACGGGCTCGTCTCTTCAGATCCGAGAATTTTTTTGCGTTTTTGTTTGTTTTTTCTGTGTGTGTGTCCCCTCCCTCTCAACCCCTCATCCTTTTTTTTTTTTTAATTTATTTATCTTCTTAGCAATGTTTCCTCTCCTGAATTGCATGGTTTAGTCATTGTCATACAGGTCAGGTTGGCAAACTAAAATTTCAGTTCTGCTCTATTCCTAGTGGGCTGTAACTAGTATTTTGTCTGTCCAGTTAACAAAAATCACTTTATTTAGGCCTTTTGAAAACAAAACCAAACCAAAATGGAACAAGAAACCAGCATTCAGAGACACTCAAGGTATTTTACCACAGAGCATAGCAAGAATTCAATTAGAATTTTCTCTCCAAGAATACTGAGGAAGCAAATAGCCTATTCTGTTTTGATTTGAGATTTTTTTTAACCAATTGCTACCCTCTTTATAGTATTCTGCAAACTTTCCCTGACACTGCATGGGTTAGTTGGTTTGTAGCTTCCAGTATAATGGTCTGATTGATTCCTCCATTTCGGATGCTGAGATGCAGGTGTTTCTGAGAATTCTTCCAGAGTATATTCCAAAGCAGAAGCATATTTCATTACTTGCTCTTCTTCACTGTTTTTCAGCTGTAGGTGTTTACAGCAGTATTGAGGTTTGCAGGATAATACGAATTTGCTTACCTGCTAGCAGGTGTGAATAGGGATCCACACATATAAAGTTCCAGATTAACACTAATGTGGTACATTTTAGTTTACAGAAGTAATCTCTAGTGTTTATAATGTATGCATTCATAGGATACTCCAAGTTGGAAGGGACCCACAAGGATCATCTAGTCCAACAGGGGTTACAGTGAAAACAAGAATTTTTATTTCCTCAGTCCAAAACGTGTTATTTTACTAGGCATCATTTCCCTATAAATAAGGGTTCCAGAAATATGTCAGTGGAGAAATTTCTTTTATTTTTATCATCTTTTGTGTCTGCTTCAGCCAGCTTGGGCCTTGCTTCTGCCTATCAGGATTTGTGTGTTACACATATTTTTGTCTTCTCAGAAATAACTTTGTTACCACGTTTCTCTGGCAAAGAGTGTCCTTTGCACTCCTTGAAGGAGCAGAGGAATTGTATGTCCTAAACTAGTTCAGACTTTGTGGCAGTCAGAGCTGGATTGCCAGCTTTGAGACCACACTGGAACAAGTCAGAGGAGTGGAAAAAATGCCAGTGTTGTGATTGCACAAGCAAGGGCAAATAGTTTCTTGGAGCCTGAATGTCTATGAAGGAACCACCTGAACATGCTAATGCAGGTGTCTCCTTTCTAACACAATACCTGTGTAGAGCCAGTACTTTGATCTTTACTGTAACCTATGATTAGGGTTAATGAAACGTGGCAAGATTTATTTATTTTGTGGAGTGACCGTTCCTCATTGTCATGGGTTTGGTGTCGGAGGTTTCTTTTTACATGTTTGCTGAGGAAAACTTTTAACCTTTTTTTTTTCCCCCCTTTCCCTCTTTCTTTCCCCTTGTGCCCCCGCCCCAACCTTCGCGAGTTCAGGGAGGGAGAGGGACCAGGGGAAATGGGAGGACTCATCTCGAGATTTGAGAGCCTCCTCTGCTGAGTCTAAACAGAACTTAGCTCTGGGAATTCCCTGGGAGAGAGAGAGGAATATCTTTTCAGAGGCAAGTCTGGAAAGCCATGAGGTTGAGTAATGGGAGCAGACGTCTTCACTGCCAGAAAAACAAGAGTTCTCCCACTGGGAACTGCCCATGAGAACTCTGGGAGTTGTCGGAGTCCCTGCCCCGAAAAAGGGGGGGCAAGTAAGCCATTGAAGAGAGCAAGACCTCAATTCCCTAAGAACCTTGTATCCCGGGCTTTTGCCTTTTGGAATGTTGGGAAGAGAGCCTTTAAATACTGTTGCACACATGCAGCTCACCCCCTTATCCCTTCCTTTGGTTGTGCTGAGGGCTTGCTGCTGTTGCTGTTGGTGCTGCTGAAGTTCAGAGTTCCTGCTTTCCTGCCTAGCTGCTGAGGAGAGGACTGTTGGACCTGGATTCAGATTTCTACCAACATTTTGGTGGGTTTGTCTGCCAGTTGGCTTTTGTTTTCCCTTCACTGAGAAAACCCTGTTCCTGAAAAGACAGTATCGGCCACTCTCTGTTGTTTGGGAAGGGCAGCTTGTTCTACTGCCCCAGCATTCAGTTATCTGAGAGATATTCTGTTTGTGAGGGTGGTTTTGGGGAGTGGTTGGGGTGAATTCCTGTTATTTGCCAGTGTCAGTTTGATTCATCCACATACCTTTTTATAAATTCAATACATATATATGTATATTTTTATATGTATATTTATATATATATATGATTATATATATATGTAATATATATTTCTTCAATAAAATTGGTATTTTTCTAACGGTCTCTTGTCCATTTTTCTTTGAAAATAACCCCATTAGTGTCCAAACCAGGACACTCATCTTGTAAAGCAGAAAGGCTTCTTCTGCACATGAAAAGTGTCCAATGGTAATATATTTTGCCTTGCACAAATTATTTTAAACCACTTTCCTGGGACAAATATTGCCTTTTTTCTCCAACCCAAGGAGATACTGTGGAGTGAGAAGAGCTTGAGGTACAGAAGTTCAGACTTCCTTGATGGCTAGCAAACCCAAACTGGTTTTTGGAATTCAGATCTGTGTTTATGTGCTGATAAGGTGTTTAAGACTTTGCGTTGAAATTCAGGGGTGAAACTGTGTTGAACCCAGCAGTTAAATGTGGTAGCCTTAGGGCTGGACTGAATTACTTGGTCTTGTTTTGTGAAGAGATGAAGGCTTGTTTATACTGTTTATAGGTACCTCAAAGATGAGGGTTTTGCACCTCCTAGTTGGATATTGATGCCATGTTTATTACATGCTATTTGACTTCTGGAAAGGGAAAATTACTGTTGCGATTTTCCCGACCTTTTTCAAAAGCTGCTTTTAAATAAAGTGCTGGATGGACCTATTCAGATGCTTACAATAGTAGGTTAACCTTTTGGTTCTTTGAGTTGTGGTAGACAAAATAGGAATTCACCTTTTATTGTATTTAAAAAATATGTAAAGTAAAATATGCAAAGGCTGAAACCTTAAATGACTATCCGTAGTCAGTCTAAATAGCCTACATTTGAGCTTTCTGGCAATTTGCTTTGTGGCCATTTGCAATTCTTTAACTTGAGCATCAGTTTATTACTAAGCTGAAAAAATGGAAGTGCTTAAATCTTGTTTAAGGTGTTCCTTAAAGAAAAACAGTACTGAGAATTAGGTTCATGTTGGTGGCGGATCATAATGAGTGCTAAATAAAGATGTAGGAAGTAAGTTTATCGTCATCCAGTGAAAAACCACATTCTAGATGCAGTGTGGACAGGTTTGTTCCTCATAGGAAAAGATGGCCTGCACATTCACTTCCTTGTACACTGTCTCATCTTCATTCTCTGTAAAATGAACTCGTTCTTCCTTTCCATTACATCATGTTAGGAGTTTTGAGCACCAGCCCCAGATATTTATGAACAATAATCCTAATCACATCCTTTGCCTCCACTTGTGCATCAGTAGCCGTTCCTGCTGGGTAACTACTTTTTGGTGCGATAGCAGAGGACAACCATGTTGAAGTGAGGTCTTCCAATGCAAGGGCAGAATGGATGGTGGGTCTGCACTCGAGGTACTGAAGTTTGTGTTTGTCGTGTACAGAAATAGAACCTTGAGAAAACTGATGCAACTTGAACTGTGGTTTGAAGAAGTACTATGTATTATTCTCAGCCGTGGTAGGAATCAATACTTTGGTTTACAGGCTCTATTTTTCAGAGGTGGCGGAGGAAATGTTTGTAGTTGGGAAATATTTTGTTGTAGCAGTATTGCAAGTAATTTGGGGAAATTTTGTGGTTATTAATTAAAGCATTAGAAAATGCAAAGACAGGCTTGTCTTCTAGGGATAAGCTCTACACTAATAGGAAAAGAATAGGCTGTTTGCAGTGCTTTATTTCTTTATTTGAACAAAATGAAGTTCAAAAAGTTGATACATCTAAATGTAATTTTTGTTTAAGTTAGTGCTAAATAAGAAATACATACGCAAAAACCCTGGAAGTGTTTAAGAGAAGACTGGACGAGGAGCTTAGTGACATGGTCTAGCTGGGGGGTGTAGGGCTGGATGATCCTGGGCCCCTTCCGGCTCGGAGTGGCCTGCTAGACTGTGAGGGATCTAGGCTGGTGTTACGCTCTGGGATGTGCTCTCGGTCTCTGTATGGGTGTTAGATGGTGAGTTGGACTAGATGATCCTTGTGGGTCCCTTCCAACTCATAATATTCTGTGATTCTGTGAATTCTAGTCATTAGCAGACAGCTTTCCCCCATCCCTGCAGCATAGGTCAAAAGTATCACTGTTATTTAATTGTTGTCCTCTTAAACAGAATATAAACCATTAACCTTCAGGGGGGTACAAACCACAGGAAATCTGCTCTATCAGCGCTTGCTATTATGTGTCATTATCATGAATAATTTGTGGGAAATGGACCTACAAAGAAGGCCAGTAGTCCGTGTTTTATGTCTTTTTCTTTCTCACTAGCCGGTTACCAAAGTTCTTCATATTTGTTGAAGCATAAAGAACTTCTGTTTGCAGCAATTTCAAGGCATTAAGGTCAGATTGAGCATAAGAGTAGCATTTCTAATGTTGCAAGCAACAAAGGAATTGTATCCATAATGGTAATCTGATTTGAGTTCAGAGAACAGGAAATACATGTCCTCAGAATAGCAAGGTGCTTTTTTTTTTTTTCCCTTGCCTTTTAGTTTTCCTTAGAGGTGTTAAAGAAAAAATAACTGCATTGAATTCTCAGGTTTGGACACCACCTATGAACTAAGACACCTTTGTAAACATCTCTTCAGCCTGTAGAAACAAACCAGCATTTCATTAGCTTGGCCTCTGCACTCTTATATTCCTCTAAAAAAGGGAAGTTTAAGTTTTTAGATAATAACATAAGGTTCCTTGAGATAAGTTTTAGATTGTTTCAGTGCAACAGAAAAGCAAAAAACCACACACTGAAGTCATGACCCTGTAATGTGACCAAGCAAATCCTTGCCTGCACACCTTCCTTTATTAATAATACTTTGCAATTCAGAAGTTGTAGTGGGAGTTGTAGTGTTTTCCTATTGGGAGGATTTCTCAATGAAATAGTTCTTGTTTTAGCCAGATGACCAGTTGTTTGACAAGAGGAAAACATGGTATGGAAATAGTCGCTTTTGTTACTGGAGCAGCGCACTGGATTTGCTTCAAGCCCTGTGTTACAGGGACCAGGTGATATTCCCTTAACGAGGGTGTGTCAGGGAGAGCAAATGGCATCCTTTTCAGCAACACAAGCCTCCTTGTGCATGATTTTCTTTGTGTGTAAGTAACTGGGTTTTGTTTGGTGGTGGGGGAATGGCAGGAAGTAGTTGTGTTCTTCGCCTCCTCTCCTGCTGGTGTTTTTATCTACAAAGGGAATTTTTTATTATTGCCTGGTTCTAAGCACAAATGGCTGTGTATCTAGCCAGTCACACCTCTTTATTGTTTCCTTTGAAGGCCACACAATGTCCCTTTGAATAGTGCGTGCGGATGATAA
Source organism: Pitta sordida (assembly GCA_013390025.1). Classification (NCBI taxonomy): domain Eukaryota; kingdom Metazoa; phylum Chordata; class Aves; order Passeriformes; family Pittidae; genus Pitta; species Pitta sordida. The sequence continues at coordinate 70,812 of WEKX01014892.1, forward strand.
TCTTCAGAGTGTTAGTTTTAACTACATGGGTAAGGAATCTGAAATTCAGAAAAGAAAGAAGACTTTGTGTGGAGGGAAATAACGGGCGTGGAATTTACTGATTGTAATGGACTTCTGTGATTTCTTGTAACAAGAACATGTAAATTTCATTTTTCTGAGATAGCTGGAGTGGAGGTGTGTACTAATGTCCCATTATAATCTGCAAAGAAAGAGGTTTATTCCTGTTTCACTGCTAAGCTGCTGATGTAATACCAGTACAGTGCCTGGAGAGACACTTGTGACTGTAATTACGAAGCAGATAATTACCTAGCTGCTTATTCAAATAACACCCTTCTGGAACTCGATGCACATCTTGGACATGTAATAGCTATTGTGAAAACGAGCATGTCTCATGCAGCTTGTGCCTATCTACTTTTTTTGATGCACAAATGTTTTGATAGCTCTAGTAGTATTACTCGTACATTATCATACCCTAACGTGTGTTAATGATCAGTGTACACGTTCTGTTTTTCTTCCAAGACCTCTCTTTGAGGTTTGTAAATTGTTGGTGTTTTCTGTGATGTACTTTATGATCATTTTTCCGAAAGCTTCCACTAACAGTAGAAAACACTTTAAAATGTTTTGGAGAGTAGACGTTACCTGTTGCACTAGCTCTAGTGAAGCTTCTTCAGAATCTCTTATGAGATTCTCATATAAATTTAAGAAGAAAGTGAAGAAATTAGTGAATGGCTTTATATTAGAGATGTTGAAATAGGTCAGCCTTGCTTATGTTCGTGGGGAAATGTGCAGCCATCTGACAGCCAGTGGAAGAAAACAAAGGATTTTTAAAGTAAGGATGCCTGTACTTTGCTTTCAGTACTTGCTTCATTGCTCTTCCTGTGGATATACTTCTTCTAACGCCGAGAGAAAAACAGTAGTGTTTGTTTTATTGTTGCTGTCTTTGTGCGTGTCTGAAATCTCTTAATTGAGTGTCTTATTTGAGTTTTGGTCCTTACAGAGCACAACTGCCATTAATTCACATTTTCATCTCTAGTAGCAGAAGATGGATGCAGTAGGTTGAGCTGCTTCAACCCTCCTGAGGAACCATGTGTGTGTCACAGTAAGGCTGAGCTACAGAGCTTCCACTTGCTTGGTCTGCTCTTTCAGAATGACTTCTAACTTCTTCCTTGGCTTAAAGCCAAGGACTCAACAGCTGGAATGTCCAGCTCACAGGCTGACTGTGAAGAGTGTTCTTGCGTGGAACTGCTGGTGGAAGTTAACTCATCAGGGCCGTGGAGTAAAGGACATGTGGCTGTAGTAGGCTGTACATGCCAGAAGAGGGAACGTGACACAGGGGAGAGCCTCCTGTCCTCAGACCTGGTTTCTGTCCTTCCTCTTACACAAAACTCCTCTTGAGGATTTTGGGTTTGCCCTCTGATTGCATCCTTTGTGTACTGGGCGTTTAGCTTTGAGATCACAAGCTGGGAGAAGGACATCAGCTGGTGAAATTAATGTGGCTGTTATTTGTACTATGTCATGTCCAGTCTCCCATCCTCTCTGTTTCATCTTTTACATTGAGGTTTAATACCTGATTGTTCTGGGGAATAGATACAAAGGGACCATGGCTGCATTAAGAAAGTGAGGAATACTTTGGTTGTTCTTTGCGTTTGTCATCCCTCTGGGTTAAAATTGCCCCGGTGGAGGTAAGCGTCTCATCTTGGAGATGCTGTCCCACTAGGCTACTCTTAGACAAGGAAAATCATGCGTAGCGTTTGTTTGGGCTTCTCTAACTATTAAGAAAATTGTCCCGTCTATAACTACAACTGTGTGGCTGAGCCAGTGCAAATTCCTGTTGCAGGTGTGTGCTTAGGCTGAAGAAAGCAATAGGATTTAAAAGAAAAATTGGCTGTGCTGTCAAAAGTCTACAGAAGTGGTGGATTCAATGACAATATTGTTTGAGGTGTTTGATTTAGAGTTCTCAGCATTTTGTGTATCAGAAAAGGAATTTAAAATACTGTCTTTTAAAGATTTTATGAAAAAGAAAATACAGACGCTTTTCCCCTGCTGCTTAGGCAGTGAAGTTTGGGCTCTTTGATGTCATATGTGGTATTCTGTTAAATTACAGGTTGTTACACCGAGAGAAGAGTTCCCAAACTGAGGACTTTGGGAAAAGCTGTGCATGTGTGTGGAGGTGTTTTTCCCAGAGACTGTGCTCTTTCATTTTTAGCTGCATGATTCATGCTGGTTTGAAGTCTTACCTGTGTTACTGCTTAGGGATGACCCACTAAAAGACAACATCTAGTTCTATCTCATTTTTCTTCAAATGTGGAAAGCCAGTGCACGTTTCCAGCATGGACTGACAGTTGCTGGCTTGTACATTAGCTTAGGGCTTTTTTGGTGGCTTCTCATATCATAAATTATTTTTTTGCATTGCTCATTTGCAATTAATTTCTTTTTTTTCTTGTGTGTTAGTAAGATGTTGTTTTATGAACGTACTGCAGAAAGTCGTCTTGGGTTAGAGAGGGACTGTTTTTCTTTTATTAATGCTTGTTGGGTTAGAGAGGGAGTGTTTTTCTTTTATTAATGCTTGTTACTAGTAGTTAATTATCTTCACTTTTACAAGCATGGCTCCAGTTTGTTACTGTTGTTAACTTCCTGGCTTTAGTGCCCAACTACCATCTTTGATAACAACTTAATCTTTGGGTTTATGTTCTTCTTCTGTATGTAATGTATATTTTTCCTCAGTTACTCTAATCTCAGGACCTTTGGAATTACCACTTCCTCTTAATTATTGCCCCATCATGGTAACCTTTCTTTTTGATAATTTGAATAATTACGTTCTATAAGTTTCTTGCTCTGAGGCATTTTGTACTCTTTAATAATTTTTATTGCTGTTACTGACCTTTGTTTTTTCAATTACCTCTAAGCAATGAGACATAGGAATTCTGTGCAGTATTTAATTGTTGGTGGTCTTGACTTTGTGTATGGAGTGGAAACAGTTTCCTGTGTTTTCCCTTTACTCCTTCCCTTTATTGAATCTCATTGTGAGAATAGTCCCTTTTGCTGCAGTGTCCAGTTGGCTACGTCTGTTGAGGGATTTATCTGCTCTGACCCTCACAACTCTCATGCAGGGTCCTGCCTGATAGACTTCAGTCTCATGTTTGGAAGATTTGGTCTGTGTTGTTTTGAAGACTAATACAGGACTGAATACAGACCCTCTGTGTATTCAGTGAGATGTTTTAAAACATGTGAAGCACCCATAACATAGTAAAACAGAACCTGGGCAAGATCAAGCAGGCGTTCAGAGCCCTGGGGGCGTGAATGAAGGGGCCGAGTGATCTACTTTATCTTTCCAGTCAGAAATCTGGGTGCAGGCCCTTTAGCTTCTGTGATCACAGGACATTGTTTAATGAGTACAAAGACAGGGGAGAAAGAGAATCTACATACTTATCAGAGGAAAAAAAATCTGCTAGGGGGCTTCAGCCACCCTGACACCTGCTGCAAACAAGGTTCCTTCCATCTCAAACCATTCTATGATTGTAGAACAAGTTTCTTGTGCTCCAGGAGGGAGAAGGCTGAGGTTACTCTGCAGACAGAGCAGCTGAGATGTGCGATGAACAATAGCTCCATTGGATAGCTTTGTCTGACAGGAAAGTCAGTAAAAAACTTAAGCATGCCTCTGTGTGATAAAGCTAATGTCTGAGAGAATTTGAAGGTCTTGTGTGAGTAGATTTTAAAGTACATGACTGGCACTGATTTTATTCTAGAATTAATTTAAAAATACTTTGTAGTATGTAGATAACACTGCTGTAAGTGCTGTGGAATGTGCACCAAAAAATTGTAAAACTGGTCTAATAAAACGTACCAAAGCATTTCACAGTGTTCAAAGCCTGGCCAGCTGTGTCTTCTGGTGAAGAGTATTGGATATTTTTCTCCTTCAAGTTGTTTGCTTTAAGTCCTCTGGGCACGTACTAATCAATGCCTAGCGCATAAAATTAGCTAATGCTCTTAACTGCAGTGTGGTACTTACTGTGAGAGAGGGTGCTGTATATTTAAAGGCTTTGATGGAATAATGCCTCAATCTCTTGTACTCAAGTAAGTTCATTTTCCTTTCTGAACAGGATACAAGGGAGCTTCCCAAAGTCAGTCAAGATGAATATGGTGAAGAGGATCATGGGCCGGCCACGGCAGGAGGAGTGCAGCCCCCAGGATAATGCCCTGGGCCTGATGCACCTGCGGCGCCTCTTCACGGAGCTCTGTCATCCTCCACGGCACATGACCCAGAAAGAGCAGGAAGAAAAACTCTACATGATGTTACCGGTGTTTAACAGGGTAAGCTAGAGAACCTGCAGGAGGTGTTCTCTTTATTTGAATTGACTGCATGTGTTTTGTATTCCCAAGACCTTTTTGATGCTAGCACAACAGAAGGTTTTCTTCCACTGGCATAATTTCAATTTTCCCCTTTTTCTCACATACTGTTGTGTTCATGGATAAAGTTGCCTTTGGAGATTGCCTTCTATTATCACATTTTCTGAAGGGCAATCCAGAGATGTGTATAGACTGTCACAGAGCTTTTCTGCAGAGCTCCGTGTTATTACAGAATTATCTTGAACCCTACCTAAATTTCGGTAGCAAGTTTATACACTCTATTTTTGTGTGACAGCACTGTCCTTGAATTTAAATAACTCTTCTTCCTTCTTTGCATTTCTTGTGCATATTTAGAGATAACAATCATAATATCCCCTGTGAACTTGGTTTTGCTAGGCTACAGGAGCTGAACAATTTTAATCTCCTCATGTGATATATCCTCTATATTCTCATCGTCCTTGCTGCACTTTCCCTGAATCCCAGTGTTGAGCCTGAATCTCCCTTCCTGGATAAGGGACTTTCTTAACAAGCAATCTGTAGGGAAGATCAAGTAGTCACTTGTACGGTGGCATTCAAACTTCACTTCTCCCTTGTGTCAGGCACTGATGTTTTGTTTGGAGGCAGGACTGTGACAACTGTCACTGGAATTAAGAGGATCTAAATCCTCCTGATGTCTTGTATCACCCAATTATGCTGCCACTTTATTGTGCATAATAATTTTAATGGTAGTTTTAGGGTCTTGAAAGTGCGGTAGGTACAGATCTAGCTTGCTTTTTTTCCCTGCTGTGACCTGAACCCTTACTTCTGAAATTCTTCCTGAGTGATGTATTTGTGCTTGTATATGTTACTATAGAGAACTGGAATAATTTAAAATCTGAAATGCAAAAGCTTCATAGGAGAATATATTCCGCTTTCTCTCTTCTAAATTAAAGTTTTGTTGAAAGTATAGCTTATGATGATGTTAAACACTGTCCCAGCCCAAACCAGCATAAGCATTCGAACAGTTCAGCGTGAATTTTCTTCCTAGTAGCAAATATGGGCTACGTTTTGGATTTGTACTGGAAATTAAATTGATAATACAGGATGTTGTAGTTATTGCTGAGCAGTGCTTACACAGAGTCAAGGACTTTTGTGCTCCTCACCCCATCCCAGCAGCAAAGAGCCTGAGGGTGCACGTGGAATTAGGAAGGGACATATCTGGGACAGCTGACCCATATGTTGCCATGCTCAGCATATAAAAACCAGGAGGAATGAGGAGATGGAGGCAGGGGGATGTGCCAAGTGATTCATCCTCCCAAGTCACTCTGAGGCCTGATGGAGCCTTGCTTTCCTGGGCATGGCTGAACACCTGTCTGCCCATGGGGAGCGGTGAATTACTCAGTATCTTGCTTTGCTTGTGCGTGATTTTTTGCTTTTCTTATTAAACTGGTTTTAGTTCCTGAGTTTTCTCACTTTTACCCTTCCTTTTCTCTCTCCCATTCCACCTGAGAGGAGTGAGCAGGTGGCTGTATTGTGCTCAGCTGCCAGTTGAGGTTAAACAACAATGTTGCATATTAAAAATAATCCTAGTCAAGATATAGCATTAATAGGATTTTCAGTTTACTAGGTAGCATGCTTTAGTGGATAGATCACCTAAAGGTCATTCGGCTGCCCTAGGTCTTATTTCTGCTGGTAACATGTTGTTTGAGTTTGGGAGAAGTCAACTCAGTTCATCTGCTTCCCTTCTAATTTACCTGCTTGGAATACATGCCCTTTAGTTAGGGACTTTCTTAATTTGATTTTACAAATTAGCACTGTTGAATTTTAATCTTGACTTGAGCCTGTGAAGGTTATTTTGTTGCAGTTGTGCTTAGAAATCTCCCTCTGGTGGTTACAGGTGGCTGAAGCTTCTGTAAAAGGGGATCCTCCACTAGAGCTGCTTCAGCATTTAGCTGTGATCTGCAGGTGGAGATTTTTTCTTAGCCTTTGTGGTAACTAGTACGGGCAATTGCATTCTATCTGTGGAAATTGCAATTGGTCACATAACTGTTTTTAAGTAAAGCTAGTGTAGCAGTGCATGTCTTATTTCTGTATGGTGTCTTTCCTTAAACTTCGATTAGTCTTAAGAGATGAAAACAATTTAATTTCTCTGTTGTTTCTGCCTTTTCTCTTTTCTTTTTTTTGTTTATACTATGCTTTTCGCCTCCCTCTTTTACGTCACTTGCTGGCTTTGCCCTGATTCTCAGCCTCTCCTCTGGACTCCGTTGAAGCCTAGTTGTAGTTGCCTCATGTCTTTGCACCGTTTGTTGTCTGTCACTGTCCTTCATTCAGCTCATATATTGAAGCATTCTGGAAAACAAATCAGTAGCCCCACGTTTTCCTCTTACTTTGTCAAAATCAGCTCTTGCCTAAATAGACTCAGGTACCATTTAGTTATTACTGAGCAGTAAAATTCTTTAGAAGGATTCATGGTTCCTCTAATTTCTCTCTGAGTGAATTTATCTTGGCCACTCTTTTCTCCTACACCCCAGTTTTTCCCTTGTTTGTACTAGTTTTTCCTTCCCCAGATTCCCCGTGTCTTTTCTCTATTCTGTTATTAAAGAATCTGTCTGATTTTGTGAATGGACTCTTTTTATCCAAGTCCTTGGAGGCTCCTTTGTAACTTTCTTTAATGAAGTGAACTTGATTCTGAGGACACACATTGTTACCTGTTTGCCAGATGTTTGCTCTTCAGTTATGCCTCTAGTTGTTTTTCTTTCTCTTTTTTTTTCCACCCTCAATTTCTTTGTTTGATTTTAACATCCCTGTCCTCAAACTCAACTGTTTTGTAACTGTGATTATCATGGAGTTGTCCTTTTTGTCACAAATACAGGCTGTTGCCAGATGTTGTCACATCAGTTTTCATCTTTAAAATCTGGATTATAGCCTGGCACATTGAGGGGAGCAGGTATTGTTTGTGGCCTTCCACTTCCTTTCTCGCAGTCTTGGATAACCATTATGAGTCTTGGACAAACTGTTAACGTAACCCAAATGAAACTAATTCTTCTTGGTCAGTCAGGTCTCATCTGTCATTATTACAGGGGAATTTTTTTCATTGCATTACGTATAAATTCATTCTTGTCTTCCTGTGCTCAAGAGGCTGAGCAATTGTGATTTTATCTATTTCTACTTTCACAGTTGACCTTTTTAGATTCCTGGTTAATGCCCCCTTCTTCTTTTGCTGCTTACATGTAAAGTCTGCTGTGGCCTCCTTGGCATATCTAGTTTTCTGTCTTCCGTCCTTTGTCAACTGTTGGTGGTACAGCTCATTTTGGAACAATCTCTCTAGTACTCTGCAAGTCAGAACAAAACAAACTGAAATAGATTGGAATAGAAAATAGTGCAGGAGAAATATTTAATTTCCTGAAGTGTTTTGGAAGAGATTTTCTGTGGCAGATACAGTAAATCTCAGTTCACTCTAAGTTCTGGGATGACTTTCCTCTGAGAAAGGAAACATTCTGACAGGAAACACTAAAACATTGCTGTAAATACGTTTCTAAAAAGTTTTTTGGTTCTGAAAACTTAGCTGCATGTGTTTTAAGTGATCAGTTAATAACTTGATTCAAATTCAGACTCTGAATCCCTCAGTTACTTTGCATAGTTATCTTTATTATGTGGAAGATTTTTAAGAGAGATTGAGTACTTTTTGTGTTATGTACTGCTTTAAGCAAAGACCGTGATGGTGTACCATAAAAGCATTATATGTTGTGAGAGTGGGATGTCTGTGTCAGGAGAAGACTCCAAATAAGTTGTGGCGCTCAGATCAAAACTTCCTTGCCATACCTTGATGTGTATTCCAAAATGTCTCTTACACCAGACTAGTGAGCGGTTGGAAGTGGAAGCAGCGTGTGTTTGGCTGGAATCTGGAATCAGGGTGAGGTGTGCGCATGAAATCCAGTAGGTGGGTCTGGAAGAAACATTATTTTTCTGGAGTGCAGAGATGTAGAGTGAAGAAGATAAGTCTTGCTTCCTATAGACATCCAAAATGCTGGCAGTAGCCAGCCAATTAAATAACCAGTGTATCCGGGAGATCTTTTGAGGCTTTCTTGTGTAACCAGTGTTGGGTTTTTTCCCAATCTTCAGAGGTATCTCAAGTTTTGTGTGAAATGTAGTTTCATTTTCTTCCTGATAATTTGAGGATTATGAATCAATCAGTAAATCTACATGCTAAATGCTAAAGCATTCTTAACTCTGGTTTATAGATAGAGAATGTCTCAAACCAGCTGTAAATAAAACCATCTTGTTTAGTTCTGGTAATGAATGGGTTTACAGACCATTTCTGTATCTTCATTGTTCAGGGAGCCTTATGAAGTGATGAACCACATAGTAGTGAAAAGCTGAATTGGTGCAAAACTAACAGAAGATTGGCCCTGTGGAAGAGTACTGACAAGGCTCCTCTCAGAGTTCCAGGAGTTCATGGAAGCATTGCTCCAGTGATGTGGTAGTAATGCTTTTGCAGTGTATGGAAAAGGTGGAAGGAATTATGAACAGGCTGGTTTTGAATAAGTGGTACATTGTTTACATTATCTTGAAAAAGCCTTGCTTTTTCCTTATTAAAAAGATGATTTGCTGGTAAAATGTCTAATATCCTATTCCTGTTTTTTATGATCACTCATAGGCAAAGAGGATATAAATATCCAATGCAGGTGCTTATTCTACCTGGTGTAAACTTGGTTATGGGGCAACTAAGTAAGATTCAGTTGACCTCAGTTAACCTTTTACTGTAGCTTTGAGCTCTCTGCTTTTCCTGGGGTGTGCTGACAAATCTGAGCAAGATCAAGACAGGTAGCAGGGCTTGTACAGTGAGCCCCCACGTATTCGCGACCCGCTATGTGCGAGCTTCAGTATTTGCGGGCGATTTTTCCGCGAGCTGTGCGACCTCATCGCGTGCGCAGAACCCACCACGACCTCAGTCTGATCAGCCCCCAGCTCCCCTAACCCCCCGCCTCCCCACTCGCGCAGCCAGCCCCGTCCCTACTCCCCCCTGCCCCGCTGGCAGGGCTCACGGCGCCCCCTCCTGCCCCGATCCTGTCCCTGTTGCTTGTGCGCCACCCCGCCGCTCAGTCCCCGATCCTGTCCCCGTTGCTCCTGTGCTGCTCCGGTGCTTGTCCCGCCCCGATCCTGTCCCCGTCCCGGTCGCTCCCTTGCCACGGTGCACTATGCCAGCGCTCACCTGCCCAGATCCCATCCTCAGCGATCGCCCCCCCCGCCCCGGTGCTCCCCTGCCTTGGCGGAGCACAGCCGGATATCTGAAACAAGCCCTGCTCTCAGGACCCACCCTCCTCCAGACCTTATGTGGGGAGGGGGTGTGGCTACGGGCATGGCGTACTTGGCTACGTAGTGGGTTCCCTATCTTTGCGGATTTCACCACTCGCGTGAGGCGGGCCAGACCCAACAGCTCGCGAGTAACAGGAGTTCACTGTATTAGTTTTTCCTTTTCCCTTGGGCTGAGTGAAAGAGCTTTAAACAATTAGTTTAATGCTGCCAGTGGTTATTCTGGTCTATATAATCTTAGTTATATCAGTGGACAAGGCCCACTTCTCTTCTTTCAGTCTTGTGGAAGTTAGAGGATCTTGAATGAGTTGGGAACTGATAAAGTTGACTGTAAAAGGAGGTCTTGAGAAAGATTTAGGGAAATTTGGGTTCTCTGTACTGGGAATGTTGCATAGTCTGTAATCCAACTGAGGGATGTTTTTCTTGGTCTCCTGAAAACAGTTGTCTGCCTGTACTGCCTGGGCTCCTGTTTGCTTGATTTATTGATAGTGGTGCTTGAAATTTCCTGTATAAGAAATACTTATGCCTTTGATGAAAATTATTTTTGTTTTGAGGAAACTGAGTGTTTGATTTCAATGTTGTATTTCTGGCTCCATCTCATCATGACTTTGCAATGCAAATAGGCAGGAAAAAATATTTTTGGTCATTTTGTGATGTGCCAGAGCAACTGATACTAAGGGGAGATGTAAGTCAAATTTAGACAAAGGTTATTCTGTCTTCTGCCTTTTGACTTCTTTTCAGTAACTTAGGGGTTCCAAGGTAAGCTGTTACCACAATTATCCCTGTTGGCTGTAGTTACGGATTCACTGGATGTCCCTGAACTTGCAAGTGACCACAGCCAAGTATGTCAGCAGCTCAGCTGTAGTAGTATAACTGGTTCACCCAGAGAAAGGAGATGAGGGTGAAGTAACTGTTGAGTCCAAATCAATTGTACTGTTGTAGATCATGTCCTTCTTCAGAGAGGCTGACATAAACTGTTGAACAAAAGTTTTACTTGAAAAGTGCTGTCATCTGATGTCACTCTTGAAGGTTACATAAATAGCTACAAGGGAGAAAAATGTAAATGATCAGAGACTGTTCATGTGTCAAGCAGGCTATTCTGTTTCTTCAGTATGGACACAAGAGATGATACCAGGATTTGGGCTGCATGCCTTTCTTGATCATGAATACTGTGGTTTTACTGTGACCAATTTAGTTCAAGTTTTACATGGGAAATGTGGATTGAGACTCCTCCTGTGTGCAGTCTCGACCTACTGTTTACAAATAGGGAAGGGCTGGTTGGTGATGTTGTGGTCGGAAGAAGTCTGGGTTGCAGTGACCATGAGATAAAAGAATTTTTCAATTGACAGTGTGACAAGAAAGGGCATGAACCAAACCTCCATGCTGGACTTCCAGAGGGCAGATTTCAGATTATTTAAGGATTTAATTAGGAGGATACCATGGGAAACAGCCCTTAACGGCAAGGGCGTCCAGGAAGGGTGGACATACTTTAAGGATGAGTTCATGAAGGTGCGGGGGCAGGCGGTCCCAATGTGCCGAAAGACAAGTTTGATGGGTGGAAGACTGCCCTGGGTGGGCAAGGAGCTTCTGAAAGAACTAGGGGAAAAAATGAGGATGTATGGCCTT
>WEKX01014892.1:82770-145018 GCA_013390025.1 Pitta sordida
TCCTTCCCCTGTACTCGGTGCTCGTCAGACCACATCTTGAGTACTGTGTGCAGTTCTGGTCTCCCCAGTTTAAGAAGGATGTTGCGCTGCTTGAGAGGGTCCAGAGAAGGGTGACAAGGATGATGAAAGGACTGGAGGACAAGCCCTATGGGGAGCGACTACAGGAACTGGGGTTGTTCAGCCTGGAGGAGACTCAGTGGTGACCTGATTGTTGTTTACAACTACCTGAAGGGAGGTTGCCGCCAGGTGGGTGTGGATCTCTTCTCTCAGGCTGCCAGCACCAGAACAAGAGGACATGGCCTTAAACTACGCCAGGGGAGGTTTAAACTGGATGTTAGGAAGAGGTTTTTCACAGAGAGAGTGATCTCTCAATGGAATGGTCTGCCCAGGGAGGTGGTGGAATTGCCATCCGTGGTGGTGTTTAAGAAGAGACTGGATGAGGAACGCATTGACATGGTCTAGATAATGGGATGATGGGATAGAGAGTAAAAAATAAAAAATAGTAATTAAAAAAAAAAGACATGACCCTGAGATTAGCACCAGGGTTGTGGGTTCAATCAGCATTCACTTAGGAGTTGGACTCAGTGATCCTTGTGGGTCTTCCAACTCTGAATATTCTGTGATTCTGTGAAAAGTGAATTACTGCAGCAACTAACTAACCTATTTTGAGATGTGTTCCATTACTTAGTGCAATACCACGGAGTTAATACATGTCTCCTTGTTAAATGTGATTTAGTACATGATCTAATAACCAAATACTAGATGCTTAATCATGAAGAATAAGTTACTAGAATTAAGTGACAATTTATAAAAAAACCCTCAGGCTGTTACATTTAGGAGGATCTCAAAAGAGGAGAGTCCTTGGAATATGATGGCAGCAACATGGGAAGCGTCTTCATATTGTCAGTTTATTGAGGAAAGCCTGAACAGGACAGTTCTAATTTATAGCCCCTTTTAAAAGGTTTTTCACATGTTATTTTGTACATACAGGGCACCGCTGTGGAATGTTGAGATCCAGCAGATAGTAAAGGAGTTGATCTTAAAAACAGAAGTCCTTTTGGAGAATTTATTCTGGTGTCTAGTATTTACTCTGTGAGGGGCAATGTCAATCCTCTGGGGCTCTGTGGGGTTTTGATCTTGTAAGAAAACTTCAAATTCTAATTTGCCCCCCTTCATTCGTCAGCTCTTACCTCCCTGAATGATGTCTTAATTCCAAGTATGAATATGTTCTAGAGCATGTGTAAACCAGTACCATGATGAATGCTGCAGCACAAAAACTTGTAATTTCCATGGAAATACATCTTTGCAAAGTAATGTGGTTTGTAGTGATCCTTGTAAACTGAATGACTTTCTAATACATGCATTTTTCTCTTATTTTAGGTGTTTGGAAATGCTCCTCCAAGTACAATGACTGAAAAATTTTCTGACCTCCTGCAGTTTACTACTCAAGTGTCACGATTGATGGTGACTGAAATTCGACGGAGAGCATCCAATAAATCCACAGGTATTTATTGGGAGAGTTTGGGCTCTTCATAGCTGTGCAGCATGATTTTCAGATCAGTCAGAATACTGTGAGCAGCAGTTGTGCAGACTCAGAAATTGAAGTCACCATAATGAAAATATGTTGGTTTGTGGTTTTTTTGGACTACTAGGAGAAGGAGGAGGTTAAAGGTTTCTTCCCTGGGTTGCAGAGAAAGCTGAGTTCCATAAATGTGGCAACAGATCAAAGAGAGGAGTGAGCTCTGTTGCACGACCTAGTAGGAGAAGGAGGCCAAGAGCATGCTTGTCGACAGCTGCTGTATTTTGCCTGTGGTGCCTGTTGGTGGTGTGTTGTGTCCCTCAGATATGCTAACATTCCAAATCCATGCATTTTAACCTAGCTGCTGGCCTGGAAGCTAGTAAGATGTGAAAGTACGTCAAGTCCCACGTTACGACCAGTGCTGCCAGCCTAGGGAAAATGTTAGTGGACTCCTCTTATGCTCTGATTGTTAAATGTCAGGGTGAGATTTTTTTCTGTTTAGCTGTGAATGTGTTGGAACCTAACCTCATATTGGTCGTAGCTGAGGACAGTGCACCAACAAGGCATTGTTTCATTAGCTTTCCTCTTTGATTTCCTCTTCTGAGGAGGAGCACTTCTGAGAAGTATCAGGGCTTTGCCTACTAGATAATTTTAGGATCTGTGCTCTGTTCTCAGTTTGGATTTGGTGGCAAATAAAGACTGGAAACGGCTGTGAAAATTATTTTGCAGGAAGTCAGGAGTCACAAAGTGTGCCAATTACTGTATATTTCCATTTTAAGTAGAGTGACTTAACAGTGAAACATTCCAGATGGCAAAACAGATATCATAGACAAAACCTGTTGTGTATGGATAAACAGGCGCAAAATGTCTTTTTCTCGAGTATTTAGGAGAAATAAATGTCCAACAGCCGTGCCGGCAGAATGGTGGTGTTTGCTTGACCTTTTTTTCCTGGGAAGCATCTGTTATGCCTGCTAGTCAGTTGGATTCTGCTGGGAATAACCATTCTTGTGTGTTTATCACTTCAGTTGTTGTCCCTGAAACCTCCAACGTCGGGATGGATTTTTGGTGGTGATGGTTTGGGTTTATTTCCTTGTTTTCTACTCAACTTGGAAACTTGACCACAATGACTCAAAAGACAGTTTGGTGCTCTTGTAAGCTTTAGTGTAATGAGTACTAATGTTTCTATTAAAACAGAAAGCAGTCATTCTTCAAAATACCAAGATTGCTATTACTCTGGTCATAAGCTCTTTTTAGACCCCATGTAAGAAAGCCTCATAGCTCCGTGTTCTGTAATTTAATTGTGACTCTTGATGGACCCAGGGAGTTGCAGTTTCCTCTTCAGAAACAACCAGTTAACAAGCTGTTAAAACTCACAGTTTTTAAACTTCTGTGTTAAACTGATTAGAGCTGGATACAGTTTTTTTATTATACTGATTTAAAAAAATATTATTGGCTGTTTAAAGTATGTTTTATTTTAAAGACATAATATTGTGTCTATGGATTATGAAGGCCCTTGCAATTTTTTCTCCTTTTTTTAGGGTTTCATTCTTTCTGTGTCCCAAACAAAATAATATAGCATATCTTAATAGCTGTTGACAGGTACGTATTTAGATCTCCTAATATGTTTTTAAATGTGAAAAACTTCAGAAACAACTATGTGCAGGAAATGTCACTGTAATGCACAAGTGCAAATTCCTGATGGTGTGAAGTGCTCCATTTAAGTCAACAGACAAGCTTCCCATACAAACATTAGACAGTTAATGAAAGAAATTTTGCAAGAACTTGATTTCTATAAATGTATTGGCAGTATTTTACAGTTGGGAGCATGGTATGATTAAATCTCACCTGTCAGTATGTTGTGGATGGATTTGGGGGTTTTTGTTTTGTTTCTTCTTTTTTTTCCTCTTTTTTTTTTTTTTTGTCCTCCATCTCATAATGGAACACAGGGCAATTGTTTTCATCAGGCCTTTGAATATTTATGCTAATATGCCTGCCATCGTGGAGGCATATCTCAGTTATTCTTGGCAGACTGTAGTAGAACAGTGTTTTGTGATTCAGTAGTAACTGTGCCAGCACCTCATCTCAAGTAGTCTCAGTGTCTCTGAACGTTGCCGTTGTAGTTGTGCGTTTGATTACAGTTTCAGCTGTCTTATTTCTCTAGTATGGATGTAATCGTGGAGTAAGAAAAATGAAACAGTTGAAGCTGAGTTGAATTACCTTTCCCATTTAAGTCTTTGGTGTGCAACAGTGATGATTTTCAAGTGACAGCTGTAATTGTATCTGTGAGGATTAGTGAATGCTTCCCCTTGCCATGGGATATCTGGTCGGTTTTAAAAGATGATGGGGTCATGGTTGATATACCTCTATATACTTGAGATTTTTAGCTGCCACGTTTTCCACAAAGAAACCCAATTTTGTGTCTGAATTGATCAAAAAGTTATGGTAATGCTTTATAAAATGTATGTTCAAAAATCTATTTCTAGGGTAGTCTCACTTCGGAAATGAGCCTTTCTTTTGGGAGCAAGTGCATCTTGGCTCAGAGCTGGAAAGGATAGACTTATGAAAAAAGGGGCAAGAATTCTGAATAAATGTGGTTACTAATAGACTCGGAGTGGCCTGCTAGACTGTGAGGGATCTAGGTGGTGTTACGCTCTGGGATGTGCTCTCGGACTCTGTACGGGTGTTAGGTGGTGAGTTGGACTAGATGATCCTTGTGGGTCCCTTCCAACTCATAATATTCTGTGATTCTGTGATTCTGTGTAATGGCTGCTGTGGCTAGAGGGGAAGTGACACTTTCAGTGTGTTTTGGAAAAGACATATCCTGGATGCAATTGGTTCCTTTGTGATTTTGCATGTCTTTAAACTGAAGTTGCTGGGGAAAGGGAGCCTCAATCCATCCCCCTCCTACCAGTTTGATGCTATTATCAGCAAGACATACCCAGAACCTGGAGAGGGATCACAGGCCAGCAGGAGAGCACCTGAAGAGCAGCGCAAAGGAATTCCACTCACACCAGCCAGTAGTTCAGCTTCATCAGACACGCAATTTAAATGCCTCTGTGCAAATGCACATAGCATGGGAAATTAACAGGAGAGATTAAGAGACTGCATGTACCTGCAGGGGTGTGAACTTACGGAAATGGTGGGATGGCTCCTCTGGCTGAGGCATGAGAATGGTAGGATACAGGTCCTTAAGGAAGGGCAGGCAGGGAAGATGAGGAGAGAGTCTCATCCTCTCTGTCAGCAACCAGCTGGAGTGCATGGAGCCATTCCTGGGCATGGATGAGCCAACTGAGAGCTTATGGGTCAGGATTAAGGGGAGAGCAGGAATCAGTGATATAGTGGGGGTGTGCTACAGGCTGCTTAAGTGAGAACACGGAGTGGACAGGACTTTCTGTAGACAGATAGGACTAACCTTACATTCACAATCCCTGGTCCTCATGGGGGACTTTGACCACCCTGGTATCTGTTGGAGGGACAGCACAGGAGGGCATAGGCAATCCAGGAGGTTCTTGGAGAAGGAAGTTAGCAATGCGTTCCAAGTGACAGAGGAGCCAGCAAGGAGAGGTGCTGTGCTGGACCTTGTTCTTACCAACAGGGAGGGGCTGGTGGGGAACGTGAAGCTCAAGGACACCCTTGGCTGCACTGACCATGAAATAGTGGAGGTCCAGATCCTTAGGGCAATGAAAAGGGTGCACATCAAACTCACTACCCTGGACTTTGGGAGAGCAAACTTCAGCCTCTTCAGGGGTCTGGTAGGTAGAATACCATGGTATAAAGCCCTGGAGGGAAGAGTGACCCAAGAAAGCTGGTTTAATATTCAAGGATCATCTCCTCTAAGCTCAGGAGCAATGCATCCCAATAAAGAGGAAGTCAGCATAGTCTGTGCCTCAGGTGCTGCTACTGAATGGTTTCACATTGTGAAGTTAAAAGAAAGTAAATAAAGCACTCCTGCCTGGATCAAACTCTCAACTTCTGTAACTGGTGATTTCTCATATGTTGTCACTAATGAATACAAAGCAAGAAAGAGGGGAAGTACAGAGTACACTTCTCTTTCACTTTTAACAGCATCTCATATCTTATCAGTTGGGAGTGTGCAAACCTGTCATTTCATACCTTGTAGTGGTTATTCTGTGTTTCCTAAAATTGGTTTCTATCTCAGTCCTACATTGTTCGCATCTCAAGCACACCAGAGGACATGTAGTCCATTATTTAATGCATTAACATATATCACAGGAAGGTTCAGAATGATTCCCTTAGTGATGGGCACTCCTGTAACACGGGAAGTCATACCCCTGTCAGAATATGAATAAGTGGTTGTGAGGACAATCTGTGAAACTGTCTAAAAGGGTAGAAAACTAAATAATGGGAAAGCGTAATGGTACCTCACAGGGCTAGAACTTTTTAGCCTCCTTTCAAGGTTAATTTCGAAAGATTGGTGGTTTTGTTTGGGGGTTTTTTTCAGTGATTTTGCATGCTAGTCTGTGTAACATCACTGTTTTATGCCCTTCTTAAATTCACTTTAGTTGTATCTTAATTTTAGTTAATGTTTCATGTCATATTTACAACATTTTCTGCATGTATTTATGTATTTACTATTTAATGCTAAATTTATTTTTGCCATACTTCTAGACTATTGGCCTGGTCCTTCCTACCTCCAGAAACAACACTTTCAATTACTCTGAACGTTGTGGTGGTCTTTTTGTGGGGTTTTTTGTTTGTTTGTTTTTGTTTTTTAATTGTTTGTTTTTTCTGTTTTAAAAATTGTTTTTAGGGTTTTTGTGGTTCTGCCCCATGCTTGCTTTTTTTTTCCTCTTAATTTCACTTATTTATTCAAACTGTTTCACCACTGAATGTGCTTTAAACCTCTTTAGGCACTTGTCTAACAGATCTGCTGAAACAATGTCATTGATCTCCCAAAGTGGTTTGAAGATGAGATAAATTGATAAGCATTCATCCTCTTAATGCTTAACCATTGCAGAAAATTGCATCAGTGGTTAGTCTTTGGCCTCTGACAAAGCCTACCTTTATTCTTCTTAAAATTCCATTGATCTGCAAACTGGTTTTATTGTTAATTTTTATTGTAGTTTATCTCTATAACAGCAGCAGAACTGAACTAATTCTTGTCTTAAATACGTGAAAGTTAGTGTAATTCGTTTGAGTACGTCTTGCATTTGCTTGAATTATAGAAGATAATGAAAGGAAACTTCTTATCTTCTACTACTAAGCAGCCTTCTGGGCTCTTCCTTTAATGAAGTCTGAAGTTTTCCTGGTAATGTTACTTGTAGTGTCTGCTTCTCTTTGAAGAGTTGAGGATCTTCCTCGATGAAATGAGCGGACTTAGGGGCTGCTTTCAGATTTTTTAGGGGTATGTTAACTTTTCTTTTGTCTTGTGGGTGACTTTACAAGGTAATTCTGCTTTGCATTTATTAAAATTAGCGCTGAAAGGGAAAAAGATGTATCCTCTCAGCTACTATTCGTCAGGAGTCAGTTCTGATCAGTGACTTACTTTCTGTTAACTTTCTGCTTACATTCGATGCTTTTTACTAGATGTTATGGAAGGCAAGTGTAGTGCAATATAGAGCCTTTCCAAGAGATCCTGGAAAGCCTGTTCTTCTATCATCTGAATTAGTGAGACTGAATGCTGGCGCAGTTGAACTGTTTATCTTTGGATGAGCAGGCCTCTATTTCTGCACACTGCAAAGGCATCAGCCACTTCATATCTGGGCCTTGTGATGACAGCCCTGTGCTGTTCCTGGTGATGGAAAGCAGACTTCTTACCATCCCATTTTTATTTGGGTTGATACTTCTCTCATACTGTATAGGTAGTTGGAATGGTTTGTATTCTGTAACTGTAGGTATCTGACTGTGTTTGCAGGCGTTCCCCACAAGAAGTAGTGGAGACTTCTGAAGGCTCAGTTAGGGAAGAGATCCCTGACTTCAGCTGTGCCACCTTCCCTCACACCCACTTGTACCTTTCACTTCACCTTTCCCCTCCTTGGCATATGCACAGATATTTTTTCATTGATACTCCACTCTAGAATAAGAGTAAACTATAGAGGAGTCCGATGACGCTATTATATGCTGTTTAAGGTACTAGAGCATCTAACTAAAAGCTTCACGTACTGAATTTGTCTTTACTGTACAATCAGTGTTATAGCCTGCAGCAGTGGCACTCGATTTGTGGCTCAAAGTTCACGGCTTCAATTCTTTGTAGGTTTTTTTCCGTGAAAGGTTTTCTGGGTGGGGCTGCCACCTGTTCCCCTTGGGCCATGGCCCTGCTGTCCCTGTCCACCTGGGGCCAGGCCCCTTCCCCCGGGCCACGGGAAGTACATGCTTTATGGTATTGACCGTTACTTTGCGGATTTTGCAAATTGCGACATGTTTTTGGAACTGACATCCTGCGAAATTCGAGGGATTACTGTAGTGCAGTGCTGATTCTTGCTGGCAATCTGACTGGGTCTAAACCTACTGCTTTCTACCTGCTGGTTTTCTGATGTCCAGGATGCAAAGCACTTATATCATCTCCTATGTACAAACCAAATGCTGGAGTTTTATTCTACCACACCTGTATCCCATGTAAACTGAATCCATGCCAAAAAATCTGATTCATGTATATTTATTAACCATGTAATAATTTTGATCATACGTATGCATACGTGCCTACACAGTTGTCACAATATGTATATTTACATATTATTTTTTAGGTTTTTCTCTTTTCCTTTTTGCTATTCTTACTACCTAGCATATCCCAATCCTAGATTAATTTCTTCTGCAGAAGAAGGTCAAGGGCTAAGGAGATGAGAGTGGTGAGCATAGAGGATGTTACATTAAAATATGACATGGGCACTTCAAAACCAGGGGAAAGGTACAAGAAATAAATTAATACTAGTGCTGATGATAGAAATTAATCTTAAATGATAGTGCTATCAAATTTGCTCAGAGCAGATGACAAGAGAACGTCTTTCAGCACTTAAAATGCTGTCTGTGTTGTAGGTAGTGCTTAATTAAGACTGACAGTTTTGAAACTGCTATTTATAATGTTCTACTGCTGTGCCATTTAGGATGCCAGCAGCATGACAACTTTTTCAGAAGCATAAACCTAACCTCTGAGTCTTACTTTCAAAGTTGACTAAAGGAGCCTCTGTACCACAGGTGACTTTTGGAGACTATTCCTAAAGGAAGCTGTGCACGCCCTGGTCGGCACCAGTCAGAGACTGATGGCCCAGCTCTGCCTGTGGTCGGATAGAAGCGGAACAATAACACACCTACAAAAACACACCTACTGCTGGGCTGGTGGGGCACAGTTGTTATAGAAGCAGTGCATGCTTGAGTCTCAGAATGTAGGAGAAATGGGCTTTGTCAGAAATTCTGGCATTTTGCCTATGCCTTTAGCATAGGAAATACAACTGTGGCATGGCTGTAGTGCTTTCTAATTTCATCTGCTCATATGCCCAACCACCTGACCTATGTTTTGCACCAATAGTTTGGGAGAACAAAGTGCCCACCAGGTGCTTCAGACCAGCATGCTGAGAAATTGCTCCTTCTCTCCATTTGTGTCTTCTACAAATTGCCTTACCTTTCATCTTTGTTTTTTGAGCTTTGTTTTATCTCAGTTTCATGCAGAGAAGTGATAGCAGCCTCTCCTTACTTCAGCACCAGAACTAGAAAATCCAGTGGTTTGTACAAAAGTCTGATATGGGAGCAAGTCTCCAAAAGGAAAAAAAAATGAAAGAAGAGCCATTGCACAAATGAACCAAATCTGGATTTTTTGCCTTAAATGTGTGTGTGTGTCCCTCTCTCTCTTTGTTTTGGTTGCTTTTGGTTTGTTTATTTTTCGGTTTTGGTGGGGCTCTTTCCCCTTAGGATTATGACTATAAAAGTGTTCTGGCTTTAGGGAAAAACACATCCTCTTTGCACTGGAAGGGAATGAAACTCACCAGCATGGGTGATGTGGCATTTTACTGAATGAGACATCAAATAGCCTTTTTCTGTGTGAGAGAAAATCCTAGAAAAAGAGAGTTATGTTCCCTGACCCCCTGCTCAGGAGACCAACTGTGAGATGTGACCAAGTTGTGCAGGGCTCGATACATTCGTGTCTTGAAAGCCTCCAAGGCTGGAGGCAGCACAGCCTCTGTGGGCCTTATTGCATCTCTGTCCCTGGCGTAGAGGGAAACTTCTTATATTCAATCTGAGCCTCTCTTTATTTAAGCCTATGTTCTCTTGTCCTCCAGCCAAGCAGTGCTGTAAGGAGCCTGGCTCTGACTTCTTGCTAGTTCCCTCCACTGTGGACCCTGAGGGTGCTGTTTTGCTCCCCTGAGGCTATCCCCTCTCCCAGCTGAGCAGTCCCCGGTTCCTCAGCCTTTCCTCACAGCTGCCAGATATTACAATGGCTCTCAGCTGACTGTTGTTTTCCCTGTGCTGCATTGGGACCAAAACTGGATGCAGCATTCTACATGTGATCTAAAGCTGTTGTGCAGAGGACTTTAGTTACTTCAGCTTTCAGTTGTCCTCCTGTTTGATAAAAAGGCTTCTTTACACCTTAATTTTTCTCATGTTGGTTCACCAGTGGTGGTGGCTGATGGCATTGGCTCCCTGTGGTGCCAATCTCCCTTTTGTGAAAAGTTAATGTTAAGGGGAACAACTGTAGGTAACTTCGAGGATCATCTACTTCGTTGGTTTACTAGTCCAGCACAGCTTACAGTCTGCTGCTTCAGAAAATGATCTTCTCAATGTAGTCAGTGCTAGAAGTTTGATAAGTACTTTGCCATATGAAATGTGTTTACTTTCAAATAAACTCCTTCACAGGTATGTGCTGGGGAATCTCAACAGCAGATGAAGCAAGCAAACCAACATTAAAATTGGATTTTTCTTCAGCTGCAGATTTATTCCTTCATTAGTAATTCCTTTGTAATTTTTTTAAGTGATACTATTCACCTTCCTTTTCTGTCCAAGCTGACACTAAAAGCACTGAAGATGATTAGTACACAGGTACTAATGAAAAATGGTTTTAGATTTCCCTTAAAGGTAATGGGCAGCCATCAGGACTGGCATTATAGACTTCTTAAACATAAGTGTGTATTCAGGCAGCATGAAATAGGATTGCATTTTCTGTTGATTTATTTATTGAGGGTGATAACTTGTTTACTTGACTGAATATTTGTCTTTGGCTCTGACTGATATGGAATATCATCTGACTCCAGAAATGGTCCCTGGATCATAAGAGTTAGCCGTGTTAGTGTTTTCATTTTCAAAAGAATGTAGGATGGGGATGTTGTAGGTGTCAGTCTTATTTTTACTTTTTTTCCACATAATTTTTATTCCTTTTTTCTTTCTGCACTTCTCCTTCCCTCCAATCTTCTCCCATGAACTTCCATACTGTTTCAGTGCAGTGCTTTTTTCCCCTGAAATTTCAGCTATTTCCACTGAGACCATAAGTGATGGTGACTTTGAGTATTTTGGTTTTATCAAATACAGTCGGGTCTCCTATAACGTGGACCGGCGGTATTAATTGGAATCCGCATAGCCCGACTTCCGCATTGAATGGCGGCTGCACCACCGCCCGCATCGCTACCGCCCATGCTGCCCCTGCTGCTGCCCACGCCACCACTGCCGCCCGTGCCACCATGGTGGCGGCAGGTCACGCATGCGCAGTTGCGAAACGGGTCTCCTACATGGCTAAAAATCATGGTGCTAAGATCTGAAGCCGCAATATGGGGGGCGCGAAGTGCAAGAGGGCCGACTGTACAACATACTCTTTCCTAAAGACAAACTGAAATGAATGCATGTTACTGAAATATCTGCTGGTTAAAGGATGATGCTTGACCCAAAAACGTACGTTTTTCAGCTTTGCTGCTGTCAAAGCCAAGTGCATGTGGAAGACTAGGATGTGTGTCTGGAAAGTGTAGGCCTAAGCCTAGTCTTTTTTTAAAGTAATGGTGTAAAGGTGAATTTATACTCAGAGCTCAGGACTTCTGAGAGAGGATGTGTTCCCTTCTGTAGATTATCAGGCTGAATTCTTACTGCACTTTTTTAACTGCCCCCTACAGAGGCTGCAAGTCGTGCCATAGTCCAGTTTCTGGAGGTCAATCAAAGTGAAGAAGCGAGTAGAGGCTGGATGCTGCTCACCACAATCAATTTACTAGCTTCATCAGGACAGGTTAGTCTTCAACAGCAAAGCTAAAAATGAATTATTGGGTGGGAGAGACAAAAGCAATAATCTAATGAAGTGCGTGGACATTCACTGAAAGATATAACTATATTCTGCTTAGTGTGTTAAAATCCTTTCTCTTACACTGCTGCAGGACTTCTGCTTTAGCTCCTTGTGGTTTCAGTGGCCTGGAAAAAAATAATTTTAACATTAATTCATAGTGTTCTTCTGAATTATGCATACAAGTGTTACTGCTTCCTGAAGCCTTCTTTTGCATGCTGCTGTTTCGCACCCCATGAGATGCATGTCACATATAGCACCTAAATAGTTCATACTTTGAACTTTGGACACCTTGCTGAGGGAGAGCAAAAGCAGTTGTAAAATGCAAAGCCAGCAGCAGTGATGAGTAGGTGGTGCCGTGAATCATTTCTGCCTCTGCTTCTGGTGCCCTCCCAGGGAGCCCATCTCTGCAATTTGTTGGACAGCTGTATGGTTTGTTATTTCTGCTCTGGTCTGCCTTTATAATCCAGCACACCATCTTATCTGTGTTTTAGTTTGTCAGCAGCCTCCACTCCAGTTTTCCTTCCCACTGATACTTTCATATTTTCTGCTACCTTGCTCCTTTTGCCTTCTTAAACCTTCATGCCAAGTGAGAGCATAAATTGGACAGTCCTTCTCCCACTCCCGTTTCCACTGCTACAAAGAATAGATAGCTGATGATGGCTTGGCTGAAGGTTTTATAATTAACTTGTAAGCTGCTTTTGGCAGAGATTGACAGGTTTTGTTTCTGTCCTGTACAGTGATTGCTCCAAACTGTGGCTGTGAGATGATGTTGTTATGCAAATAAATCATCCTATTTTTAAACTTACTGTTTAGGTAGGAATTCAAAAATAGATGGTGAATCTGTATGGTCATGTGAACGCCTCACCAAAGGAGAGAGAAAAAAACAGCATTTCAATCAACTGCATTATAGGAGTGTGACTGTTTAAATAGAGTGATGTGCTGAACTGGTGTTGGTTTTTACCCTCTCTGTTTTCTTCTTCCTCAGAAAACTGTGGACTGCATGACTACAATGTCGGTGCCTTCCACACTTGTTAAATGTCTATATCTGTTTTTTGACCTTCCACATGTGCCTGAGGTAGTTGGAGGAGCACAGAATGAACTACCTCTCGCAGAGCGCCGAGCGCTACTACAGAAAGTCTTTGTACAGGTAAGAAAGGTGAAATAGGTCCTGGAATTTGCAAGAGGAATGGAAATGCTTCATGTGGGAAAAGTCCAGGAACGTTTTACTTTAGCCAGGTTTTACTCCTCCTTGAGTCTTCACAAACTGATGGCTCAGAGGAAGGTGGTTTTTACTGCAAACACAGCTGAGGTTAAATTTTCACTCCTTCTGTAATTTTTGTCCTTGGCAAACACCACCTCCACAGAAATGCACACAATTCTGCTGCACAGATGATTAAAAGGAGCAACATGTGCTCTGTTATTCTGTTTTCATCTAACTGGTCCTGGTGTCTTCGGCTGTTACTGATTGAAATAGATACAGTAAAAAAATCAGTATTGATGATAATTATTGATTAATATAACATACACTGTTTTCTCTTTAACTATGGGGGGGAAAGACATGACTGTGGGAAGAAGCTATTTAAACATGGGAGCAATCTGAGCTTGCGGGTACTATGAATATTATCCCTCAGATTTCCCAGGGAGGTCAAGGACTTCATCTGACTTGCTCCTTTCTGATGTTCCTGTTGGAGAGCCAGGAAACAAGTTTTCTCCTGATTAAATTTTTAGAAGGAGCTGACAGTTACTGTTAGCAAAGGGGTCAGTAGTCACACTACAAGTTTTTGTGCAAATTGGGTGCATTTCTGTGCACAGGGTTGTTGTAGCCACATGTGCAAAACCATAGAGGTCTATCAGCACTTCCATCCTTCAGGGATTTGAGGGCAGTGCCAGGATTTGTAAGTATGATGTCTGACAAGCATTTTGGTGCCTTCACTACAGAAATAATGTGGTAGTACTGGATCTCATTTCCCACAATTACAAGCGAGTTATTGTCTGTCCAATAACTGTCACTGTACAAGAACACATCCCTTTGCCCCTTTTTTTTCATCTTAGTGTACAGGCTGTCTTCCAAAGCAGAAATCATGGTATGCTGTAAGCTGTCTTTAAGAAATTGCTCTGTTTGTTTCAATCAGCAGAATTAGTGACTAATGTTGCCACGGGGTTCCCCACAGGTAGTACTGCTTAGCTCTTTTCTTCCGTCTTCAAGGGATGTAAAGTGGTGCGTCTCCAATGAGCTGGATGGAATGAGTGAAGTTTCAGATAGTTTCCAAACCTCCCCTTCTAGATACTGACAGCCTTACAAAGTTGTCTTCCAGTTTTTTGAGAGGAAACCTTGGGTTATCCTTCACAGGACACAGAATGTAGAGCAGATGTCTTGAAAACATGTAGAAAAGCGAGTGCAATGTGGTAACTTCACTTGAGTGGCTGCATTTTGTCTTGTTAATGCCAGCTTGGAAATTCAGATACAGATGCAGGGACTGAGATGGGTCTGCAGTGTTGGTGAAACCTGTCCTGACACCTTGTTTTGGCTGTTTTCATTTGACCAAGATGTTACAGGTGCTGCTCTGCCAATAACCCATCAAAAGCCTTCTTCCTGCATTAGGAAGGGATACAGCAGTTTGCTTCACAAAGCCTCTGCCCAATGCAGCGTTTAGACCTGTAAATTAGGCAACTGGCAGATTCTCCAAGAATGGAATAACCTGGTATCCATACAAGTATGCTGTGTAAGCCTAAGAGATTTCAACTCTGCTGCTAATCCTTCAGTAATCATTTTAAACTGAACTGGGACTTGACAAAACCACATATTGAATAACCTTGTCTTCAGTTCAAATTACAGAAACACACAAAGGGAAAATAGCGTGTTACTGTTTTTAATGTGTATGCTGAACGGAAGATTGTTTCACCTTTTACTAAATCTAGGCAAAAATAGCAATGATCAGGATATTAATGCTAGTTATTTAATGACTTATTATTTCAGATCCTAGTAAAATTGTGCAGTTTTGTGTCCCCGGCGGAAGAACTGGCTCAAAAAGATGATCTCCAGCTTCTCTTCAGTGCAATAACCTCATGGTGCCCTCCCTATAATCTGCCTTGGAGGAAGAGTGCAGGAGAAGTACTAATGACCATATCTCGTCATGGCCTTAGTGTCAATGTAGTGAAATACATTCATGGTATGTGTCTTGCTTCACTATTATGTATTTGCTGATGTCTTTTCTGTTCTTATTCTTTCACAGTTTTCATAATTAGGAAATAGGCATAAAAATAATAACTCGAGGAAAGCTTCCAGGCTTTTGATTTGTACATGTGAGTATTTACATACAGATAAAATTTCAAAGTCCTTGTGTGGTGAGAGTCAGTCCCATTCACATTTCAATTTAGGACTGGAGGGATAGTTACCCCTCGTCTTTTGGTGTAGAGTTTATGATGAGTAAAAGAAAAGGCTTTCAGTGACTTCAGTAACCTCTTGTGTTGAAAAATATTCACTAGGGAGATGCATGAATTTGTCACTTCTGCTGTGAATATGAGTTCTTAATAGGTTAGGCCCGGCACTGTTCAACATCTCTATTGACGATGTGGACAAGGGAATGGAGTCCATCATCAGCAAGTTTGCAGATGATACCAAGCTGGGGGCAAAGTCGGAACTACCTGAGGGTAGGAGGGCCCTTCAGAGGGACCTGGACAGACTAGAGAAATGGGCNCAAGAGGACATGGCCTTAAGCTATGCCAGGTGAGGTTTAGACTGAATGTTAGGAAGAGGTTTTTCACAGAGAGAGTGATCTCTCAATGGAATGGTCTGCCCAGGGAGGTGGTGGAGTTGCCATCCCTGGAGGTGTTTAAGGAAAGACTCGATGAGGAGCTCAGTGACATGGTCTAGTAGGTGGGAGGCTTGGATGGATGGATTGTGGTGCCCATGGTTCCATGCTTGTGGGCCTGATCCCTGGGTGGGTGTTTGCTTGGGAGTTGGACTAGATGATCCTGTGGGTCCCTTCCAACTGAGAATAACCTGTGAACCTGTGAATGAGCTGGGTTTGGTCCTGTTTGAATTGTCAACCGCAGCCCCTTGTAGAGGCATGAGGAAATCGAGCAGTGCCCTGTTTACAGCTGCTTGTCTGGGTACCACTCTAGCTGGCAATAAAAGTGTAGCAACATCTGAGAAAGCTGCAGGAAGAGGAACCAGCTGAGTGTGTTCTGCTGACGCAGTTGGAGCTGTTAGAAGGCCATGAAAGCTGCTGCCCTGTAATACATACTCACATTATGCACACTAGGGAGAGCTAATTTGGGTGTGCTGGGAGAGGATTCTTTCTCCAAGACACCTTGTGTTTGTGGGAAAAGGGTGGGTGAGGCTGCACTAGGAAATGCTCAAGTGAGCATGGGCACAGAAACACTTAACTGCAAAGCTCCAGGTGCTGATGGATGGAACAGGCAGCTGCCTTCCTCCCCTGTGGTCCAGCCCGGTTTTCCCAAGCCAAGGATGCTGTCCCTAGGGCCTGGCTGCTCTTCACCCTAGGGAGGCTGCTCTTCACTTGGCTGAGAACCACACCTGTGCCTGAAAGAGGCAGTCTCTTGGTAGTGTTGCTCTTAGTAAGCTTACAAGTAGCCTGTCCTAGAGCCTGCCTCACAACCAGGGGCAGAGATTTGGGGACACAAGTGGGAAGAGCCTGACTGCTGGATGGGTTTGCAGATGGGTTTGTTTTCCCTGTTGTCTGACCAACTAGCTTGCTGGAGATTCTGCCAGGCCCTTGCCTTTCCCACTTTGCCATACAGCTTACAGACTTCAGGTTTTATGCATCCTGTAGGTGAAATTAAAATTATCTCTTGGGCTTAATCCATCCTGTAAGCCACCAAAGTAATGGAATATTCAAGTCATTCCATTTTACCACCCGTCCTTTTTTGAGACAAGTAGCATCCTGACTGTTGCAGACATGGGAACTGTAGTGTACAGAGGCATTTCTGTAGCTGGGTAGATTTTGGTAGCTAATAAAAGTAGTAGTTTGCTCATCATGGGTCATTGCAAGGGACTGGTGAAGGGATAGCTGCCAAGCTGGTTCATGACAAAGAACTTGGAAGAGCCAAAGAACGTGAAAGACAATGCTGGAGCTGCCTGGAAGCAGCTTCGCATACAAAATACTTGTGTTGCATTAATTGAAAACTGCATGGATGTTTAGGTATGTAGGATGTGAATCAGGAAATTTGGTAAAATATGTTTCTAATATTATATTTGAGGCTTTTAGACTGTAGTACCGCATAGAAACATTTGTAGTTTTTAAATTGGAATAACTGTTGAAGTGAACTAACATCCTTATACATTTTAGCATTGCACACCTACTGGGGGGAAAAAAGAAATCCACTATGCATTTCCTCACACTGTGGAAAGCAAGTAGTTACAAGTCTCCACGGAACTGTTTTGACAGTTTATTAAATACATCACCCTGCTCCTACATACTTCACAGAAAATTTCAGTCTTTATTTTCTTGTGTGCCAACAGTGTGTTTCCAATTCCAGTCAAAAAGATGTGAGTGTACAGGACCACTTGAAGTGCAGCATAGTCATCAGTAAAGTATTTTCAGATAGGACTTAAACGGTGGTAGGCTTTTTGCCTGCATCTTTAACAGCCTCTGTGGGTTTTTGATGAGTGTAGAAGATGTATATGTGGAAGTGTTACCAGGTGCAACAAAGAAAATAACTAGAGATTTGATTCTTACATTTGGCATATTACAGTTACTACTACCGTTACCTCTTCTCTGTGGGTTTCATCCACAGAGGAGTGAAGCTGGCATGTCAAAAGATACTCTAGGTTCTCTAAAAAATGAAATAAAATCTTAAAACCAGTTGTCATTCACTCTCGCTTGTTGGTTACAAAACCAAACCTGATTTAAGAGATAACAATATATGTCAAGAGGCTTATCTCATATTCAGGGGGAAAAGTTAAGGTATTTCATCATATGCAGAGGAGCATCCTTTCACTATCTTATGCTTTAATTTAGCCTCTGGGAAATTTTGTTATCAGTCCAGCTGGAAAGATGTGCACTTGTGTTGTTCATGCCGCAAACTTAAAAATAGAAGATAATTGAAGAGAGGGTCTTTAAAATGGGAGTGCAACCTAAAATTTCACTAGATATTTGGGAAAACATTTTGCTACTGACCAATGAACTGATGCAGTGTGAGAACTATGCAGAACAAGGCAAGTTATCTATCTTTGATGCCAGCCAACGAAATGCTAACCAGAGTAGTAATAAGAAGACATGGTGTAAAGGCTTATATATCGGACTTTAGTACGTTTTTTAAAAAAAGTCAATGTTTTGTATAATTTCATGTTTAAAAATAAAAGTTTTAGAATTATTTACAGTTGCCATATCTGTCTTTTCTGGTCAGACTTTTTAGGTAAAAAACAGTATTTGTCTGTACAGTTTCCACCTTACAAGAATAAAGATTTTGAAAGGAAGAAAGGGATTGGCAAAAAGAGGTTAGGGTTCAGATCCAAAGCCACTTGAGGATCCTTCTCATCTTCAAGTGCTCTGTGGTATTCAATGTTACCTGATAAGGGATGCTTGAATAAGTTACCTTATTGCTGTGTTTATAGTACTAGCTATGCTTCTTGCTGTGACTAATGTCAGTAAAATCCTAAATTTCTTAATTGCAATTCTTTTCAGAAAAGGAATGTTTGTCCACGTGTGTCCAGAACATGCAGCAGTCTGATGACCTTTCTCCCCTAGAAATAGTTGAGATGTTTGCTGGACTTTCTTGTTTTCTCAAAGACTCCAGTGATGTATCCCAAACTTTGTTGGATGATTTTAGGATATGGCAAGGATACAATTTCCTCTGTGACCTCCTCCTCAGGTATGTAAAAGTGCTTGAAGAAATGCAAACAGATCAGTGACGTTTTTTCAAAAAAAGTTTTTGTAATAAAGAATAGGTGAACAAATAAGTGATTGTAGATTATTATGGGATATAGATATTGGGGCAAAAACATGTCGTGTTTCTCTTCTTTTATGAAACTATGTTAACTTTTTAGTGTTTAGGACTGGTTTATTACTAAAAGTTTTTCTGTGTGCCGAGTAAACAGAAGCTTAAAAATAACGGGTACTGAATATTTAGAAAATTTGGAACATGAATTTTCACTGCAACTGGTGATTCAGTTGGGGATTTATTTTATTTTGTCGGAGGACATGGCTTAGTGATGGGCTTAGCAATGCAGGGTTAACAGGTGGGCTCAGTGGTCTTAAAGGTCTTTATCAACCTAAAAATTGTATGATTATATTATTGTCTTGTTTTATTGTGTTTTTGTAATGAAAAATCATCTATGTAAACACGGTACATGTTACAAGGTAATTAGTGTGGGGTTTTTTTTTTTACTTGTACTTTTTATGAAAGGTACTGCTAACCTGCTAATGCGTGAAAACTATGATAATGAAAATATCTGCCCAAACAAAACTTGGGTGTATGATCTATCCATGATTTTATTTCTTTCCATGAAAGATGCTTCTTTCTTGTCTTTTTCAGCAAGCAAATTAGTGTTGCATTTTGTGTAAAATCTACAGTCAGTCTATGTTGCTTTGTTTAGATTTGAAGCTCTGAAGAAGTATGCTTTGCTATTGAGAAATACATACACGTTTTACAAACTGGAAAATAATGTCTATAATGTACACCTTATGAAGTGTACAGGTCAAAGATGCTTAAAAATGTTGGCTTTTAATGAGGAATGTTTTTGTAAGTCATTCATTTTTGGTGCTAGGATGCTGGGTTTTGGCACTTAAATATTTGAACTAAATTTTCCACTACATTGTATGTTATTGAGTTGTTTGTTTGTTGTTTTAAATGGATACCAGACATAGGCATGGCATTTGAAATTCTTAATCACAGTTAGAATTACTCATAAATTACTCTTGGTGTCTTAAAAGCTAAAACACCTGCAAAGAAATTGTTGTTTTTCTTGTGGTGTAAATACAGTTTTCTGCATGTTATACTTACTAATGAATTCATTCAAAGCAGTATAATGGAACCACAGTTTTCCCCCAGAAACTGTCAGACAGAGCTTAGGTGAAATACAAGGGGAACCTGCTGTCATAAGCAATTTCATCTTCGGGTACAAAAGTGATCCTGTGCAGATCAAGTGTTTCAAACAAACTCTCTCCTGAGCTTGCTCATCCTTTAAATCAAAGAATGGGGAATTTCTGACAGAGGTATTGGAAGACTAGAGATTTGCAGGTCTGATTGAAGAAGACGACCTGAGATCTCCAGGTGACATCAGCTAAGGTTAATAGCGTAGGATTGTTATCCTCACTTCTTGCTGAGGTGGTTTTCTGTGTATTTCTATGTATTGTTCCGTGATAAATCATAGTAGTATCTCCTTGCACATGTTTTGGCTCAAACCTACTGACAGAGACTTGTTCAGTTCTCTGGCACTGTTGCGTAGATGACTGTCATGTGAGGGTATGAAACCTGGACACTGGGCCTAGGGTGCAGAGGCAAAAGGCTTTGCAGCTAGACAAGCAGAACCATGTGTGAAGAAGGTGGCTTAGTAAGAAATTACAGAAGGTCTGTGAGAACCAGTCGACAATTTCACCTGGATGGTGTGAAAGAGCTGGGCGTATGGAGGATTAGGTTCACAGGTTATTCTCAGTTGGAAGTGACCCGCAGGATTATCCAGTTCAACTGCCAAGCGAATGTCCACCCAGGGATCAGGCACACAAGCGTGGAACCATGGGCACCACGCTCCATCCATCCAAGCCNTTACAGAAGCACTGAGGTCTCCTATTCCCATTCTACTCATGACTGCGGGAAGTTTGCATCTCATAGAGGTTTCTTCTCCAGCTGTGTCTCCCTGAGATGAAGAAAGAGGATCAAGATGGATGGAGCTGCTTATAAAGGGCTCCCACAATCACTCATCAGCAAGAAGGAAAGTGAAGCTTGTATTGTGTGAGCAAATAGGAGGTTGTGGTCCTCAGCTTACTCCTGAGATCTATAGAGTTAGTAAATAATTAAACATGGCTTATCTTCTGATGAAGTAGAGGCAAGTGAGGATGGTTCTAGGGTTCAGAGTCAGTTTTTAGGGTTTGGTCTCATGGTGTGTTGCTGACAGGAAATTGGAACAGGATGTTAGCATTTCCATTCTCTTGTGTTCAAAGGTGGGAGTTTGTGGTTCTAATGAGGGTGCCTTGCTAGTGCTTCCAATGGTTATTTTTCTACTAAGACAGTATTTTATGCTAATGCAACAGTAACTCTGAAAGTGGCAGATGTAATCTAGCAAGTTAATTATGGATTTATTTAATTACAGACTGTATATGTGCTTTCCTATCCAATAACTTCATTTCTGTGGGAGGATTTTAAAAGTAATTTTCATGTCTCAATCGCCTGCTGTTTAATAGACTCTTGAGTTCAAGGATAGATTTTTAATGTGAATTTTTATGGCAAATAATTGTATGCTCTTGTAAGTCCAAGACTGACTTGATGATATGACCCATGAACATGTAAAATGCTGCAGGATAGGGCATTAAGACTGTGGCCTCTAAATCACAGAATCACAGAATATTATGAGTTGGAAGGGACCCATGGGACTTAATAAGTCATTTAAGTTGAAACAAACTAGTGCTGCTAACTTGGTCTATTGTATTTTCTTTAGGTTAGAACAAGCAAAAGAAGCTGAATCTAAAGATGCTCTGAAGGACTTAGTTAATTTGATAACTTCCTTAACAACATACGGTGTAAATGAATTAAAGCCGGCAGGTGTTACCACTGGAGTCCCTTTCCTACTACCCGGGTTTGCAGTGCCACAGCCTGCAGGCAAAGGTGAGTCTGCTTCCTTTCTCTCTGATGGTTTTTTTTTGTTGTTGTTGTTTTAGATGTGGACAACAGTAGTCTAGGTTCTTTTACTAAGATTACATATCAAATACTTGGTTATGTTGGCCTCAGAGATTTGTTTTAGGGTTGGTACCCAAAGATTAAAGCTTAGGGCTTTTTTCTTTCAGGGCTAAAGCGAAGTCCAGCCTCTCTCAGTGCTAAGCTGACAATTTCTGCATGAACATTGTAAGAGATTATCACAGTAGAGAGATTCGCTGATTTGATTTATTGTGTTCAAGCTGCTCTTACTAAACTGATATGAAAAGCTGATGTGCTGGCTTGATTTTTTTTTTTTTTTTTTTTTTTTAAATCCGCTCCCTTCCCCATTTTGCTTTGTGTTAGCTTTTTTCTGCTTAGGCAAATGTAACTTGTAAGCTGGAATCTGTTGCTTCATCAGCAGTATTTAGAGTGATTAAATCTATGGTGTGCTTGCAATCGAAGTCAATTGTGATATAACGTTGAAGAAGTGTCAGGGGAGAAAGGGTTTAATAGAAATAAACTTAAAATTCAGGTAAGTATTGTATGTAACTAGTGAGTTTGGAATTTAATAGTGACTGTGGAGCTAGTTAATTACTTGAACTTTTTACGAGATTAAGTAATACCACTAATACAAGAAAAAAGTGTTGTGATGCGATTGCACTTAGAGATTTCTAGGCTAATGGGCTCACTTTCACTGTTTCTCTTGTGTATCTGAGCTCTGTGGACAATGACTTCCCGTCTCTGGTATTGAGAGAGTTCATTGTTCATGGGAATTGTTTTTACTTTACACTAAACAGAGAAAGGTGGAGCTTAATTTCTTCATATTTTGATAATTAATTTTTGTTTAAGCTAATCAGCTTTTCAGATATAATAGCATGAGATAACTGTGGCCTGTAGCTATCTTAAAAAAAGTTACTTAATTTTGTGCTATTTGTCTCAACATTTCTCAGTTCCTTTTACCTGTGTTTCATGATGTTGATGAATTGTCTTTTATGAAGAACATCCTAATTTTCTTAATTGCTTCTATTTAAATTCTTTTAGTTCTTGAACTCTGAAGAGCTGGTTAAAATTTGGTTTCTTCAGGGAGTCCGTATAATAATCAAAGATAATTTGTTAATCTGCTTGATTGCCTGTAAGAACTGTCAATACTAAACTACAATGCAAATAGTTATATCTGACCACTGCTATGTTCCTGTCACATTAATAAGCTCTAAATCCCCGGTTTTGACATTTTCTGCAGTAAAGAAAGCATGTAAAAAAGTCCTTTTAGAAGCATCTGAGTGTGACTTACAATGTAACTAATACACTTCCAGTACAGGAAATTGTTCCGTGTTCATTTTCAAGTGAGTTTTCTGTTGCTTTCTGGAGAAATATTGGCATGGAAGGTGGTGAGGCTAGGCATGAACATAATCAAATTTATTGTGAAATTGGACGACCTAATTTGTAAACAATGAAGAGAGTAGTGTTCCACAGAGGATATGTAATAAATCAGGGGGTTTTTGTTTATGAAAGAGTTTTTAAATCAGGTTATCAGTTTGCATATACCTTGTTTGAAAATAAAATTTTATTGTTAAAACATCCTAAATGCTTTGTTTAGAATGTCTTTAAGGTTCTCACTCTTGATTGTTTATTTTGTTACAATTATGTTTTACCACGAGTTATTTTTTGTGTCAGGGGATTTGTACACTTCCACTATTCCTACAGAAGTTAAAAATGTTGTCTTTTTAATAGAATAAGAATAATATCTGCCCATAGAAATTCTGGGGGCCATAGGGAGCATTCATGAATGATGCATTCTTTGGCTGAATGAATGAGATTTAAATCAGCTTGAGGGTACTTACAAGAGGAAATTTGTACAAGTTGGCTCTGTGCTGCTCTGTGGAGTTTCTTTACACAGCAATTGTAACCCACTGTACATTTTAACACAAAGTCAGCATATTTACCTATTTTAAAGGAATGATCTTTGATTTAGCTGCTTATGTAAACACTTTCAAAGATGAAGATGCCATCATAATCTACAGTAGATTGTAGGATTTGCAGTGTTAAGTAGTTGTGTAGAGGCTTTTTATTGCAGTAAAATACTGCAACACATATTATTTTATTCCTACTTGTTAAAATGCATGGATCATTACTAATAAATGTACTCATTGTTTATGATGATTAAGAGCTTTTTCTTTCTTTTTTCTTCCCATCCCACTTTGTTTCCTGATTTAGGTCATAGTGTGAGGAATATTCAAGCATTTTCTGTCCTCCAGAATGCATTTTTGAGAGCAAAAACCAACTATCTAGCACAAATCATCCTTGATGCCATCACGAATATTTATATGGCAGACAATGCCAACTACTTCATTTTGGAATCGCAGCACACATTGTCTCAGTTTGCAGAGAAAATTCCTAAACTTCCAGAAGTGCAGACCAAATACTTTGAGATGCTGGAATTGGTTGTCTTCAGCTTGAATTACATACCCTGTAAAGAACTGATCAGTGTGAGCATCCTTTTAAAATCCAGCACTTCTTTTAAGTGTAGCATCATTGCCATGAAGACACTTCTGAAGTTCACCCGTCATGACTGCATCTTTAAGGACGTCTTCAGGGAAGTGGGACTTCTGGAGGTTATGGTAAATCTTCTTCATAAATATGCAGCCCTTTTGAAAGATCCCACTCAGGCACTGAATGATCAAGGTAATGTGTCCCCTTCTATTTTTCTAATACGTACATGTCTTTTTTTGGCTGGGAGTTGAACTCTTAAGAGGAGGAACAAAAGAATCTGAACATGTACCACAAGGGCCGAGTTCTATTATGGACTGCTGTGCCATCTTAAAAGCTCATTGGAATTGCGTCTTTCTTAATATCCTGAGTGCAGCTCAAGGCAAACTTTAATGAAAAGTGCTGTATCAAGACAAAAAATTTAGCATAGTGGTGTGTCCCTGCCTCTCATGCAGGAGGCTGGGGGTTCGATTCTGGCCAGGGAGGCAGTGGTGCCATTTAAGGGTTGGACTCTATGATCCTTGTGAGTCCCTTCCAACTCGGAATATTCTGTGATTCTGAGTTTATATTTTCCTTTTTAATTTTTTTTTATGTATTGGTTTAATATTTGTTACTTAACAAAGGAGCAATACATAATACATACCTGTTTTCTTCCCAACAAAAAGTACTTGTGGGTTTTCTTGTGTCTAGCCTCAGCTTTGGAAAAAATACTGGAGAGCTCAAACCTAACCTCTTAATAGGAGTATGCATTCAAGGTTATAGACTTTTTTATAAATTGGGTCTACATTTTGCTAAGCATTAAAAAAAATAAAATTAATCACCTTATCTCAATAATTGGACATCACAGAGATAAACGACATAGCTGCTAGGAAATTAAAAAAACCAACAAAATCCTACTTTTTTCCAGACTGTTATTCTGTGTATAAGATGCTTCTTGTGTTGGTTGGTCTGTTACACCTGTTGAGTCATCAGCATATTTGTTGCAATTACATTAGTAATGACATGAATTTCTCTTTTCAAGGACTGAATACTTAAGCAGAACAGGTTTTGTTAAGTCTTCCACTATAGTGTGGCTTCAAGAAACAATAGTTGAGGATGTGAAACTACACCTACACCTGCAGTGCCAACCACTGCTGAGCTCAAAAGCTTCTGTTGAAATTCTTGTCTTTGTAAATTAACTTTTCAAATGATTCAGTTAAGCTCAGCTTTCCTAGAAATCCACATGTAGACTAAATCTAGTTTGTTTTGGAAAATTGTTAGGCCGCATACTCTCTGGGAAAACAAAATAAAAATGTGGTGGTGTCAAGAAGCATCTTTGAAAAGTTATGTTTCCTATGCCTTTAGCTGCTGAAATTATTTTTTAGTGGATTCAAGAAACAGCTCATTTGAGGACCAAAAGCAGCTGGCTTTATTGGTTATGGAGACCTTGACAGTACTACTGCAAGGATCAAATACGAATGCAGGTAAGTAGGTAGATTGCTGACAAAATAGTGTTTAACTTGAGAATTTTTTGCTATTATTTGCTTGAAGGCAACCACCACACCCTATCACTGTCCAACAATACTATAATAATTTGTACTAGAGCTTTTGACACAGTTTGTGTATCCAGAAATTTAAGCACATAATTAGAAATGTAGTTCAATCTTCACCATGTCACAGCATCCTAAATGTGATTAGTAATGCTTGCATGTTTAGTGGGCGATGTTTTTTTCATTTTTAAAGGCTTTTTCACTGTCAGTATGCATAAATAGGGCTTTGTTATGATTGTTCTTTTCTAAATCAGGCAGTTTTGTATTAAGCTTCATTAGCCAAGACTTAGTGGTTTTGAAATAGAATAGGTATCTCATATATATCATATTGGTAAAATCTCTCTGAGAGATTGAAATAGCAGATTGAGTAAGGACAATCACTATTTTTAAACTCTTTGTTCTGTTGGACAAAGAAGAAAATGAGCAGGTGGGAGGGGACAAACACCACTGAGGAATCGGGGAGTTTCTGACCTTGGAGGCCATGAAACATCCTTATTTCAGCAAGTTATTTTTTCTTCTTTCTCATTTCTGACTGGTCTTTTCAAACTTTTGTTTTTGTTTTCATATAGATAGGAGAAACTGCTGTCTGTGACTCATATTTAAGAAAGAAAACTTGAAAGTTTTTCAGCTTGGTTGAAAGCTCACTGTTTAAACATCAGTTTCTGGGCTAACCATGTGAAGTTTCTAGCTTAGTTTATTTTCTGCTTTTCCTGGGCAATATTTTTGTTTAAGTTTTTGGCCAGTGTTGGAGTATTCTCCAGTGTTGTCTGTGCCATTTCACTCTTACACTTGTTTTCAAGTTGTGTTGCATTTCAGCTTGTGGTTTCAAACCACTTCCAAAGATGACTTTTGAATTCTGCTCATTCTGAGCATTTATAACATCTGCCAGCTTGGCTTTGTCCTTATACTTGATAAATAAATTCTCCGTTCCTTCAGGAACGTCATTTTATATGGCACTTGAGATTAACCCCAGTTATAGGCCCTTAGTCAAAGGAAAAAAAGGTGTTGCAGCACAGCAGGGGTTACTCCAAGCAGATGTTTCCATTAATTTTACATTCAGTCTGTCCTAATTGCATGTAGGCCGTTTCCTTGGGTTGCTTGTGATAAAGCTGTGGGTGGCACTCCCAGAAGCTTTGCTGAAGTTGTGGTGTGTCTCCTTTGCCACTTCCCTTTTGTTCCCCAAGTTACCTCTCCTGTCAACAGAAAGGAAGAAAAACCCAGCGTTTTGATTTGCTAAATGAATCTGTGCAATGATGAGCAGTAGTGAATTAGTCTGAAGTAAGGAGGTTTTACAGAGTAATTGGTATTGATTGCAGGAGAATTGTATGAGCCAGTTACACATTTCTGCATTTATCGTTCTGCTTTGGTTTCACAATGAAAAGGCAGAATTAGAAACTAGTCTGAAAGGAGTGGCATGAGGGTACAGATGGGCGCTTCCATGTAAGAAGAAATTGCACAAACTGAAACAAACCCCAAACAAAAAAACCACGGATATTTTTGCTTTCTGAAGGTGAATGAGAGGAGGTCTCTCTGAAAACAAGAGGCCTGACTGCTGAGATGTGCTTTAACTGTGAGAGGATACAAACAGCTTACCTGTCTTAGGGTCTGAAGCCTCTCCTTTCACACCAAGTCCATGTCTCATCCACATTACACCAGAGAAAGCAGGAGACAGGAAATTTGAAATGAACAGTAGGATTAATGTTTGTGTCTGTACATTAAAGGGAATAAACATGTTCTTACTTGTTAATCCTGAATTTGGTCATTTAAACTGCCGTTTTAGTTTATGGACACAAGGAACATAATCCCTTTTGATGCAGAAATGCAGCTTTGATCCATTTCCCTGCTCTGTTTTCAACTTCTGTAATTAATGTAGGACAGTGCTCTAGGTGCTGATACTGTACTAAACACACATTATATAGGCCATATATATTCCACTTTGAGTTATGGTGTTTTCAGAATCAATTTTAATATAATTTTCACTTAATATTGCACATGTGTTCTTCTGAGTAGCCAGTAAGCTTGAAAATCATTATCTGACTTAAGCTTAATCTCTGCAGAGATGGGTCTTGCCAAAAGAAAACTTCTGCAGAATCTTACAAGTGCTGTGGATATACTGAGCCACTCCTAAACCAGTGCTTCCAGTTTGTTCATCTTGTCCAGAAACAGCCTAGTTACACTTTTAGTTCATTCCTAAATGTAGTATAAACACTACCCTTAACCACACCAGTATGTGGTCTTCACAAAAGATGGAGCGTTTAGTATATTTTTTGTTTCATCCTGAGACTCTTTGAGCTCTAGCATGAAAATACGGTCAGCCCTCTTCCACTTCACGCCCCCCATATTGCAGCTTCACTTGTTAGCAGCATGATTTTTCAGCGATTAAGGAGGCCTGTTTAGGGACTGCGCATGCGTGACCTGACATGCATGAATATTCAAATTATGCAGTCATGAATAGTCAAATCAACCCCCACGCTGTGCTGCGCAGACCACGGGCACACTGCTCTGCCTGTGGTGAGCCGCGCCGGCCCCACTCTGTCCCTCTGCTCCAGGCCGCGCCGCCCTCCCCTCTTGGCTCTGCTCCAGGTCGCGCCAACTCCCCACTGTCCCCTCAGGGCTGTGCTGTCTCCCCCCTCCCTCCCCATGGCTCTGCTCCAGGCTGCCCCAGCTCCCCCCCCTCCCCTTAGGCCCATCGGGAGAGCAACGTGGGTGGCTCACCGCACCAGTGTCCCCCACTGAGCAGAAAAGAGTTTTTCCTGGTGTGGGGTGGCTGCAGGCACTTGGAAGTGCTGACACAAGCACCAGTGCACAGCAGGGCAGTGCCAAAACAGTGCCAGAGCACTGGGGGGCCGTGCAAGGAGACGGGGCAAATTTGTATATTAATGAGCTGCCAATCAATGCAGAAGGCGGGCTTCGTGGGACCAGAATAAGACCACGGTCCCATGGTATAGAGGACCCAACTGTAGTACTGTTGGAGTAACTGAATTACTGAGGAAATTCTTAGAACTGACCTACATCCTTGTACTAAATACCTTTAGTGTTAAGTACTGTCAAAATCCATTAAAATTCTTTTTATATTTGTGGTAGGAGAGGAAAAATAAGTCATTAAGCATCCATAGGGCTAAAACTCTGTCATTCCATCTGTAGAAATGAAAATTAACACCTTTCATGTTGCCTGTTGTCATTATTTGTTACTGATTGTATTTTTCCTGCTCCTGTTGTGTTTACCCTCACCCCCTCTTTCCGAGTAGGTATTTTCAGGGAGTTTGGTGGCGCGAGGTGCGTCCACAACATAGTGAAGTATCCCCAGTGCCGCCAGCATGCCCTGATGATCATTCAGCAGTTGGTGTTGTCACCCAGTGGGGAGGATGACATGGGCACCTTGTTGGGACTGATGCACTCAGCTCCACCTACGGAACTACAGCTGAAAACTGATATATTAAGGGTAAGTGAAGTATTATTGTTCAGGACTCTTGTTTCTGTGACATTGTTTAAAAAAAGAAAACACTGAGAAGGAATTGGATTGAGCTGGATTGTGTGAATGGCATTTAACTACTGAATGTAGATGATCTCCAGAGTTGAAGTGCATATGTTTGATTCATGTTGGTTTTTTCTCCCATCTATCCACGGTAGTTTCAGAATCAGAGGTGAAAGCTAGTGAGTGAGTATGTTTTTAGCATCGTCATTGGAATCAGTCTCAGTGGATAAGCGATGAGATTCTGCAGTTATGATAATCTTTCCTGGTGGAGTATTATTCAGTTAAAAATAATGAGAATACGTGGGGACTGAAAAGCAGGCATGTGACACATAAGCTTCTATTTAGTGCTGGCTTGCATTTTCCTCTGGCAGGCTTACTTTATTTTGCCAATTTGTTAGGTATGAGTGTTGAAATACTAAATATAAATGGTTATAGTAGAAGATAAAGCTGAAGAACTTGCTTGCTTAAGGAAAGTAGTGAAAAGGGAGGAAAGTAAGACTGCAAGTGGAGGTAGAAGAAAGCTCTTGTCTATTTCCTATTGCATTAGGGGTTTTGTCAGTTAATCTAGACCCACAGTTTCTTCTCAGAGTAGCTTGTTATTTTTGTAAATTGGCATAATGCTGTTTATTTTAGGGTAGAAAAGCTGAAGCAAGTGCTAATAAGTGAGTCTTACTGGAGAGGGCTCAGAGACATCCAGGTTCATCTTCGTTCAGAGTAGCTTTAATATTTCTCTGACAACATGAGCAGCTTCACGTTATTCCAAAAGACAGAAAGGAAAGCTAGTAAAAAAGTATTCATTAGCTGTGTTTCATCTATCAAGGTCTTCAGTCATTTTTGAGCATGTGTTATTCACAATACTTTAGGTGAGGGAAAAGATACTGCAGTTCCCCCAGGGGATTTAAGTCAGAAAATGAGGATTTCTGTCTTTCATGTGACCTGTTGTACTTGTCTTCCATGGGTGCTGTTTTCAGAAGTTTTGGTTATGGAACTGACAGTCCAGAACAGTGTAGTGATATGTCTCTTACTGTTTCTTCAGGTTTGTCAGGAAATGGGACACTGCCTTCAAAGGAATGACAGTAGCTATTCTACTACCCACCTTCTGGGTACTGGGAAAAAAAACAAACAGCATGATTCTGAAGAAGTAAAACTTTTGGTCATGAGAGATTACCCCCTAGTCTGTTTTTCTGTATCAATAACACATTTCTGTTGTTTATGATACTTCCTGCGAGAAACTTTCTTCTATATTCCATATTTACATGTGGGTCAAACTTCCCATGACAAGTGGGTTTTTTTGCTTTGTTTTTGGTTGGATAGAGTATCTTCTCCACCCCCTGATTTCACAGATAAATGAGTATTCTCTACCCCTTATGTGGGGTTTGATGTTTTTATTTTGGGGTTTGTATTTATTTGTTCAGCTAGTAAGGTTTTATCCACTTTTCTTTCTCTAGGGCTTGTTTTTGAACAGCAACTCTTAGAATGAGTTCTCGATTCAAAGATTTATAGAGAAAAGCTAAAACTAAGTGTGTTTTTTGGCTATTTTTTTGCTGCCTGAATTCACTGAGTTGTTGTATTTGGGTGCTGTTGTGGCTTCATAGATGCTCCATGCTTCTGCATTACGGATTTCTAGGAGATATGTTTTAGGATGCCCCAAAGTTTAGATTCCTCGTTGCTGTAAGCAGTTATTTGCCTACTCTTGTTTGAAATTGTTTGTGAAGTGCGATGGCAGAGAAGATTCCTTTTCGATACCAATATTCTCCACCTTATCACTAACATAATTACCTGACAATTTTGGGTTCCATTCTAGGCTTGGTCAAGTCTTTTCTGTTGGCAGGTTTCATTATCTCCTTAATTTCTTATTTGTAATTTAGGGGTAATGCTCTAATTTGCCCCTTCCCACACACTGTCTTTTCAGTTTGTAAGCTTTTGAGTATGAGGAC
This sequence comes from Pitta sordida, assembly GCA_013390025.1. Lineage (NCBI taxonomy): Eukaryota > Metazoa > Chordata > Aves > Passeriformes > Pittidae > Pitta > Pitta sordida. The sequence continues at coordinate 113,744 of WEKX01014892.1, forward strand.
TCCTGAGTACAAAGTTGATACCGTTATCCCCCGTCCTTCGCGAGGAACGGGACAGGCCAGGGGCCTCACAAAAAGCTAAACTCGCAAAGAAGTGCAGGTCATTAATATGCATGCAGGCCACGCCCATTGTCCCACCCCCCGGAACTCCAGAGGGCTGCGGGCACTGTTCTGCTTCTCCCCTGGGACTCTCTGAGCACGGGGAAGCAAAGGGAACCATTTCTGAGCCCCCTCTGACTCGGGAGACCCCCGCCACCCTGAGAATCTGTTGGCTTCTCCAGGCTGCCGTGACTGTGTGCTCACAGCGCAAACCCCTGTGCCGCTTCCACCTCCCCCTCCCTCGGTGCTCGCGCCTGGGTACTCCTTCCCTTTAACATCCACACTTCCCGGAACAGGCAGCGCTGCCCGTACGGTCCCAGAAGGCAGAGACAGCTGCCCCCTCCCAGCACACAGCACTTGTCCCCCCTCGCTTGCATCACATTCATGGGGCGGTTTCGCTGTTCAGGGATGGGCACACGGAACCACCATTGCGAGCCCCCTCCCCACAGCGCGGTGTGAGTCCCACCCCACAGACACCGCGGCACCGCCCCTCGGCAGAGCAGAGGCACTACTCATGCGTCAGCCGGCTGGACTCACAAACAGTGGAAGCAAAACTGCAAGAAATTCCCCTTGCAAATGGGTGGGGTCGTAATGAGATGTCGCGATGCAGTGGGGATTCACTGTATTTGGAGATTTCAGACATTACCAAATTCTGACAAATGGCACGAGCATTTTGCCAGCACAGCAACATTTTGTGAACGAAAATGTTCCTACATTTTTCCAAGCTGTTTGGAGTGCTGCTGCTTTTTGTTGGTGTTCTTTCCCTGTTTTGATTGTTTGTTTTGTCCATAGGCCCTACTCTTGGTGCTGAGAGAGAGTCACCGCACAAGAACTGTTTTCAGAAAAGTTGGTGGATTTGTGTATGTCACATCTTTACTTGTTGCCATGGAGAGATCTTTGTGCTCGCCACCTAAGAATGGCTGGGAAAAAGTAAACCAGAACCAAGTGTTTGAACTACTTCACACTGTGTTCTGCACATTGACTGCAGCAATGCGCTATGAGCCAGCCAACTCTCACTTCTTCAAAACAGAGATCCAGTATGAAAAACTGGCAGATGCTGTTCGATTACTTGGCTGCTTCTCAGACTTGAGAAAAATCAGTCCCTTGAATGTCTTCCCTTCAAATACACAACTATTTCAAAAACTTCTGGATGATGACCTAATATCCCTGGATTCTGTGTCACCTACTCTGAGACACTGCAGCAAACTTTTTATTTACCTCTACAAGGTAGCAACAGATTCTTTTGACAGGTATGAACTTTGCTTTTTCCCCCCCCTTGTTTTTCATCTTCTCACCCAACCGGTATTCCCCAAAACCAGTTTTCTTAACTGTTTTCATTGCACGCTTTTGTTTTTCCATCTTAATCCATCTTTGTTCCTTCACCGCAGTGAGAGGAATACAGTAATCCCTTATCTCTTCATGCCTCAAGTTTTGCAGCCTCACTTCATGGGGCTTTTTCCAGCGAGGATGCCGTAGGCTTCCCTCGATTCTTCGCAGGGTTTTTGTGTGTGCATGCACAGAGTGCCTCTGCCGCATGGGAGGGTGGGGCTGCCACGCCCCCTGAGGTGGGACAGGCGCACCACATGGGATGGATGGAGTGTCGGCACTGGCCGATGGTGCTCACTTGTGAACCAGCATATGAGAGTGTTGTCAAGATTCATAAAATTCTAGGGAAGCTTTGTACGCACTGTCAAGCTGGCACTGGGGCTGCGGAGGAGTGGGGGATAGGTGGCTGCTCATCCCATAGTCATAGGCTCAACTGGCACCGGAGAAGACGCTGGTCCTCGCAGCAGCGTGGCTCTGCCCATGCGCGCTTGTGAGCGGGGTGGCACCAGTCCCCCCACGCCAATCCCACTGCAGTTGGGGTGCCACCTTCCCCAAGCTGGGCTGGTCCCGCTTGCGGGCGAGGCGGAGCTGCTCCCCCTGCGCTCACTTTTTGGGATGGGATTACTGTATAACATCTGACCAGACTGGGCTTGCTGGTGTTCTCCAGGCTATACTGCATTGTCTCTGATGTTGAATATATTTGTCATGACAGCAATGAATACAGAGATACAAGTTTATGGTTATATTTGGTGTTTTGAAGCAGCCTGTTGGTTGATAGGCAGGTTGCATTTTCATACAAAGCTGCAAGGTTTTTACACTTTATAAAGTCAAATGAAAAATTGATTGTTAAATGTCACGCTTAATTTCATGTTTCCTTTGATACAGAAGTTTAAAGCAAGTGATTGGATACCATTGTGATTAATTCAGAATCACAGAATCATTTAGGTTGGAAAAGACTAAAAATTGGGACTAACTGTAAATCTGGCACAAGCAAGTGCAGCATTAAACTGTGTCACCAAGTGACATCATCTACATGTCTTAAGAACCTCCAGGGATGGTGACTCAACCACTTCCCTGGGCACCCTGTTCCAATGCTTGATAACCCTTTTGGTAAAGAAATTTTTCCAAATATCCACTCTTAAACTACCATGGTTCTACTTGAGGCCGTTTCCTCTTGTCTTATCCCTTCTTATTTGGGAGAAGCAATGGACACTCTCCCTGATACGACCATCTCTCAGGCAGTTGTAGAGAGTGATAAGGTCTCCCGTGAATCTTCTTTTCTCCTTGCTTATCACGTCAAGATTGACGTCTTGTCTTAGATGGATTTGCATGTTCTTCAAAATTCTAACTAGTCTGTAAATTACTGTTTTTAAAATTTACCTGGGAGACACTCCTGGAGTTAAAATAACTACAATTTCAATTATAACAAGATGTGAAATGAACAGAAATGTGTGTCTGAAAAATGGCAACAAAACTTCGTGAAGTATGTGTTGAAGGTTGGCATGTCTTAAAGTAGTCTTCTCCCATAACTCAAGGAAAACACAGACCCAAGCTTCATATCTGGGACCTTGAAGCTTCGGCACCCCAGCTACTGAATGCCTGTAACCCTATTTTAGTAAGATGAGCCATGCAGTTAGTCAAATACAGGGTCTGATTTTCCTAGTGTTGAATGTATGGCTGTGTATGTTGACGTATTAGTAGAGGTGACACTTGAGACTCAATGACTAGTAAAGTACAAACTTGTTTTTGTTATGAACATTTTGCCTCCAAAGCAGCAAATCTTAAAGCTTTTGTCGTCTTTAAGAAAAAAAAATTTAAAAAAAAATTAAAAACCCCAACACTCCCCCCACTAAAAAGGTCAAAAGCCAACTACAGAAATCGATTTATTTGATCTCATTTGTATTATTACAACATTGACAGCAAGGGAAAAATTTGTATTTACGGTGTATTACACATACTGCAGAAGTTATGACACTGGCTAACAATAGAGAATGAGGAAAAAATGGGGTAAGTAAATCCTATGGTGATGCTGCTTAAGATACCTCATTAAATTCCCAGGTTTTTTTACTATCATTTCCAGTGACTGAATTCTTCCTTCTTTTTAAGTTTTCTGATCATCATTCATTGTAACTTATTTTATTTCTTAACCCTGTTGGTTGTACTTAGTTTTCTGAAGCTTTACTTTCTCCACCTTATTTCTGCTTTTTAACACTGATAGATATTCTGCTTTGCAGTGTCAACAAATCTCTGCAGAGTAATGAGGAAGCAGTGCAGGGTTCCTCCACAAGACCAGTACATGCTTTGCATGTCTGTGTGTTTAACTGGTGCTGATGTTCAGTGGCGTCCTTTGTCATCCATGTTGTTGCTGAAGAATGGATCCCAGTGATGATTTTTGGTGCTTTTGTAAAACTAACAAGCTTATAGGCTCTGGTTTCTTCTCTAACTTTTCTGTCCTACCCCTGTCTGTTTTGTCTGTAGTCGTGCAGAACAGATCCCTCCTTGCCTGACAAATGAGACTTCTCTCCCCTCTCCTTGGGGTACGCCAGCTTTGTCCAGGAAAAGGTACCGACCCTTCAAAGAGAAGTTGATCTTGTGATTTCTCTCTCACTGTTGTGTGTTTTAGTTCGGGGGGGAGGGTGTTTCTCTCAGGTTTGTTTGGATTTTTTTCTGAGGTGTGCATTTTCACTTATGTGCTTACTGAATAAAATATAAGGGCATGTTTCATAGTGAATCCTAGACAGTGATGGTAATGGATGAGATTAGAGATGTCTCCAGAATCCTGAACCTCTTAAAGTTCGGTTCATGATTCAAAACCAAATAAAACCTAATACAAAAAATTATCTAAGGGAGGTATACATGACAGTCTTAGGAGCACTTCAAAGACATTCAGATCATGCTTGTAGATCAATGAATACATCAGAATTTTCTTGACTCATTTTTCAAGAAGAGGTACTTTCAGTAGGAAGGTGGATGGCTTGTTAAGGTGCTCATTTGTTAGTCATTGCACAGAATAAAAAGTAAAGAATGAACCTGTCAGTACTTGACTACCAAATAATGTAGAGACGTGCTAAATTAGAAGGTTTGGAAAGAAAGCACAAATGGCTTAATTCAGAAATCCTAGCACCACTTCCACTCCCAAGCTACTTCCTTTTCTTATACATCTTAATGTGTCCGGTAGATGTATTTTTATTTATTTTTGTAAAATAAAGGTTACTGTTTGCAAAGCAGTGTTACATACAGCCTTGTGCAAATAATGAAAGGATATTTTCAGGAGTCCCCAGGAGAGGAAGCAGCCCTTTGCCATCTAAAGGTTAGGCAGAGATTTGCTTTTGAAAGAAAAAGATATTTGAAAGACACATGGTTATCTGAGGTGCAAGTGCCACACATGGAAAATACAGTCATTCTTGCTTGGTGTACTGCCTAAAATACACCATCAAGTTTCATGTTTGGAATGGAAAATATTTTGAGAATGGAAGCACCTTGCTTTTGGAACCTGCTTTTTATGCTTAAGCAGATAAGTAAAGACAGCCCTTTTTCTGTCTTGCTGAGTGATGTTACCCAAGTCATATTCTATAGGGAGCAGCTTGGACAAGACTGTCTTCCCAGTAAACCAGAACCTCTTAGACTGTCATTTCCTTTATTATTTAACTCTGTAAACCACACCATTTGTTCCTCAGTGCCTCAAACAAAAACCTTGGCTGCCAAACTACTTTCCCTCTCATTTCTTCTGAAGAAACATGAAAAGAAACATCATTTTGTGTGGAGGCTCTTTAAAGCTTCAGTCCTGGTATTAATCTCTAGTGTAATGGATTGCCCTTTCCTTGACTACATTTTGCTGTTCTCCCAGGTGTCACTGGCATGGCTGTTCAGGTTCACTGAATTACTCACACACAGATATGCAAAGGCTTGCAGCGGAACACATGCAATGCCTGCCAAACAGGAGCTGATTGCAGGGTGTGATGAGTAAGAGCACCAGATGGGTAGTTTGTAATTAAAATATAAATATAGTTATATATTAATAGATATGTTAGGCTTCCCTAGTTTTTTGTAATACCGAAAATGCAAGCAGTTATGTGAAAACCTGAGGGTAAATATTGGGTAGTTTAAAATGTCATCAGTCCCTGTGGGCACTGCGCAATTCAGGTAAGCACCAGTTGAGTACTGTAGGTACTTGCTGGGGTAAAGAGTGCCTTTGAAATGGATTTTCACAAACAAAAAAGGCCTTTGCGTTATAACGAATTGTGTAGGACTCGAAGCAAAAGTGGACAAAAAGAATGATCGTGCTGGCCTGGGTGACTTTTCAGATACTTTCTGTTAAAGCATGTTTTCAAGTACAAAAAATAGGACTAGGCTTTCCAAAAGGTCTGTTTAAACAGCTGTCTGCTTTCTCACAGTTGTTCAGTGTCATGTTTGTCATTCCTGGTGAATTCAGTGCCAGTAGCTAGGTTCTTTCTACATTCAAAAATAAGCAGCTTGGGGTTTTAGTCAGGTTTTTTTTTTTCTCCTTCTAAATGTCAGATACAGTCAGATTCTGTCCAAGTTGACTCTTCTGAGAGAAGTGTTTGCTCTTCTAGTTTTCTGTCTCCTTTGCTTTGCATCCCTGCCATCTCCCTTTTTGTTGTGGTCTGGTTTTCTCCCTTTGACTTCAGGGCAGGTGCCTGAGGGAGAGCTCTGTGTTGTTTGGCTAAAAGAGCAAGGAGACATAGTGCACACCAATAATTCTTACACATAAAGGTAGTACAGGTCTGGTTTTCCACAGTCTAGAACTGTTCTGGATGCATTGATATGCTAATACTCTCTCTCAGATGTGTCTGTCACTTCTCATGGCTGTACATATTTCCCTGAGGAGTAGTGCCCTCCAAGCAGTTTTCCTTCATGGAAGCAGAGTAGGAAGGACTCCTGCAGCACATGCATTGTGTGTGCATGGCTGTCCACTCTGTTACCTGGAGTACATTGTTCTTCCACACCTGTATAATTTGAATCAAGAACTACAGCTTTTTCAGCTGTTTGATTGCTGCAAATTTTGGCACAAATAAGCTTACCTTGACAAGCTGTTCTCATAATTTTTTGTTTAGTTTTTTGAGAGCATACTTGGGGCCAGGCAGGATGAGATAGGGAATAGAATGTGGCTTTACTTTGCAGTACTCTTAGCCATTGTTTTTAAACAATTTGTCTTGGGGAATCATGTGCAGAGGTTTTCTCGACAGTAAATCTTATTTCTTCACAGATGAAAATTTGGTTATAGTTCTCATCAAGAGTTGTAGCTAATTCTATTACTGAAGTATTCTTCTTCAATTATGTGTTTTGTTAAATTCGACAGATCTGGATGTCATCTTTCATTGTCCACCTCTTCTTTTCTTCTTCCTTAAAGGGGTCATAGAAAGAATGTAGAAGCATGGCTAAATTAATTTATTGCAGGTTCCACACTGACCTATAGACCTATTATACTCAATTAATATTTTGGCAGGATTTTGTAAGATATGTCTTTTTCCTGCTTAGAGAGATCTTTATGAACTGTTTGTTTGGGACTTTTTTTCCCATTGTACTGATACAAGTGCTCCTTACTTGGAACTAAATATAGAAGGTATTTTAAAATGATTTAAAAACTTATAGTAATGTATGCTTTTACTCAGTTTGCTAACAGAAAGGCTAGTCTGGAGTGTATGGCCTTTTCAGTTGTATGTCATGTTGCATTCCAGATTGAGACTGGGATCATGTTTGTGTTCATGACTCACACGGAGGAATGGCTCAGGTTTTTTGTTTTGATTTTCTGGTACTACTGTGTTACAACCTCACAATGTACCTAGTGAGGTCAATCTAGTAGTGTAGATCAGTATGCTTAGAACTCAAATTTGTACACAAGTGGACACAAGCTTTATTTTTAAGAGTGTCGTGAGGAATGGAATTTCACTAGACTGAAGAGCATTTTAAAGTATAAATGTATATTTAGTTTTCAAACTGCATCCTGTAAGACATGCACTGAGATGCTCAAGGTGACATGGGAAAGAGGCAGCAGTTTTCTCCTTCAGTTGGAGGATCAGTGCTGTTACGATGCATGAGAAACAATTTCCTCTGTTACAGTCTCTGCATTAAGACAGAGAAAAGGTTCGAGATAACATGCTATCACAGAGAGATGCTATCTATTTAATTTTAAAACAGACAATGAAGCCTTCCTTATGTGCCAGATATTTCAATTGGTGTGTCTGGTAGAGAAGTTTATGAAATTAATGGTAGGGATTTGTAAAGAAAGACTGGAAAAATTCATTTGGGAAGATCTTTTTCTTAGTGGTTGGTTACAGTAGAATTGCCATACTCTTTCAGCATTAGCTGAATAAGTAAAGCATCAGTAATTTAATCTTTCTTAAACTCTTTCTTGAGCAGAACTCTTGGATTGTTCAGATGCTAAGTTGTTGCTGATCTGCCATAAGCCTTTTCAGTAGGAGCCCTTCTATTGGAGGGTTGAACCATTTATTGAACCTGTTTTCCAGCCAGCACAAGAAAATTTTGCTGTGCTTCTTAATGTCCTGTCTTTGACTAAATAATCCATTGCCTGAGCCTTCCCCCACAGATGTGTTTCTTGCGGTGGGGGCTGAGCTGTGTCTTTGTGTTTAGGACAGAATTACATTTGCAGCCTTCCTCATCTCCCATCTATGTCCTGTTTTTCCCAGGAGAAAAGATTACCTTATTGGAAGTGTTTAAGGGTGAGGCACCGCAGATCTCTGAGTGCTACTTGTGTTAGGATTTGGGTCAATCTCTGTCACTGAGAATAGAAGAGAGGAAATGCCTCTGTCAACTGATTTGATAAAAAGAGGTCCTTTTTGATTGGATCTGCTTCTTGTGAAACAGCAGGCAATATGGGATCTTCAAGGAAAATTCTTTTTTGGAGTTTGCTTTATTTCTTCTGACACAGAAGGGTATATGATAAATACTGTGAGAATATGAGTGGTTTGGGTTGAGGTTTTTCTGGGTTTGTAGTTTTTTGTTGTGAGGGGTGTTATTGTGGGTTGTGGGGAGGTTTTTTTGGGGGGAGGGTGACTTAATGGCATTAAGCTGAGTTCAAGAACAGCTGAGCAGTTGAAACCCTTCCAGGTTTAGGGAAACATGTCCACCAGGTTTGATGAGAGGAACACACTTGATCTTTCTAACGGAGGGAAGAGAAAGGGGAGAGTCAGGTAACATTTATAGGCCAGTACAACTTTATAGCTGTTTGAAAAATGCAGAGTTCATACTAGATGGGTGTTGTAACCATGGGCTGTTTTCTGTCCTGCAGGCACACATATCATTCTGTTTCAACACCTCCTGTTTGCCCTCAGAAAAACATAGCTGATGTGAAACTCCAAGCAGGACCCACGTCCATACCAAGCTCTGATGCAGTCATTATTCACCCTGGTGCTATGCTTGCCATGCTGGATCTTCTGGCCTCAGTTGGATCAGCTACACACCCAGAGGTAGGGAGAAAAATCCTGTGGTCATAAGCTTTGAGGGTGGCTGGGAGAAGGGATGGCTGTGGGAAATAGGAAAGTTCATGATGTCCTTTCATTTTGTGCTATAAAACTGGTATATTTTACAGACTATTTGAGTTGAATGACTGGTGAGGTAAGAGATCTGATAGGAAATGTTTTATTTCATAGGCTTTGTTTTGTTTATCTCTTTCAAAAACCTGGCAGCAGTGTGAATTTAAAGAGAGCTCTAAAGTGTTCATCAGATAAGTTTCCAATCTGTGTGATGAATTCATCTTTTCCTTGATGTATCAGGTGTTAATGCATAGTAGGATGACACAGGATTGAACATTGTAGCTTGGGGTACATGTGCTGTTTGAAATACAGCTGGAATGTGTTAATTGTACTGTTTGTTTACCTGGCCTTCTATGACAAGGTGATCCACTTAGTTGATGAGGAAAAGGTTATGGATGTTGTTAATCTGGATTTAGTAAAGCTTTTGACACCATTTTCTACTGCATTCTCCTGGTGAAAGTGGCTGCTTGTTGTTTTGCTGGGTTAAAAATTGTCTGGATGACCAGGCCCAGAAAGTTGTGGTGAATGAAGTTACATCCAGCTGGTGGCTGGTCACCAGTGGTGTTCCCCGGGGCTCAGTACTGGGACTAGTTCTGTTTCGTATCTTTATCTGTGATCTGGATGAGGGAGTTAAGTGCATCCTGTGTCAGTTTGTGGATGACACCAAAGTGAGCGGGAGTGTTTACCTGCTGCAGGATGGGGAGGATCTGGACAGACTGAATTGATGGGCTGAAGCCCATGATGTGAGATTCAGCAGGGTGCAGTCAAGTGGGTGTGAATCTCTTCTCTCAGGCTGATGGAACCAGAACAAGAGGACATGGCCTTAAGCTATGCCAGGGGAGGTTTAGACTGGATGTTAGGAAGAGCTTTTTCACAGAGAGAGTGATCTCTCATTGGAATGGTCTGCCTAGGGAGGTGGTAGAGTCACCATCCCTGGAGGTGTTTAAGAGAAAACTGGATGAGGAGCTCAGTGACATGGTCTAGATGGTGGGAGGCTTGGATGGATGGAGCGTGGTGCCCATAGTTCCATGCTTGTGGGCCTGATCCCTGGGTGGACATTCGCCTGGGAGTTGGACTAGATGATCCTGTGGGTCCCTTCCAACTCAGAGTAACCTGTGAACCTGTGAAGTGTCATGTCACAACAGCCCTGGGCAGTGCTATAGGGGATGTAGTGTCTGGAAAGATGTTTGTCAGAAAAAGACCTGAAGGTGCTGGTCAACAGCAGCTGAACATGAACCAGCAGAGTGCCCAGGTGGCCAAGAAGGCCAACGCCATCGTAGCCTGTATTAGCAGTGGTGTGGCTAGCAGGACCAGGGCAGTGACTCTCTCCCTGTTCTCAGCACTGGTGAGGCTGCACCTCAAATCCTGTGTTCAGTTTGGACATCTCATTGCAAGAAATACATTGAGGTGCCAGAGTGTGTCCAGAGAAGGTCTGCAGAGCTGGTGAAGGATCTGAAGAATAAATCCTATGAAGAGCAGGTGAGGGAGATTAGGATTTAGCCTGGAGAAGAGGAGGCTCAGAGATGTCCTTATTACACTCTACAAGTACCTCAAAGAAGGTTGTAGCAAGGTAGGGGTAACTCTCAACAAGACAAACAAGTGTTAGGATGAGAGGAAATGGCCTCAAGTTGTGCCAGGCGAGGCTTAGGTTGACTATATAGGAAAAATATCTTTACCCAAAGGCTTGTCAAGAGTTTGGACGTACTGCCCAGGGAAGTGTTTAGGTCACCATCCCTTTAGGTATTTAAAAGATAGGTAGATGCAGCAGGTGGGGACGTGGTTTAGAGATGGGCTTCACAGTGCTGGGTTAACTGTTTAACTCAGTGGTCTTAAATGTCTTTTCCAATCTAAAGGATTTTATGTTTCTACGTTATTAGAAAGAGCTTAGCAGTCACAAAAATAAAAGTTCTTAGTTCTCTCTAAGCACATAGGACTTCCAAACTGACTCTTTGCTCATGAAAAGTAGAGCTGTGTTTAACAGTTACTGCCTGAGCTGATTTTCTTGACAGTAGTTCTAGTAATCCTTCATGTAACTTATTAACATTTTTTGTTAAGAGTGTTTATTTGCAGAGACACTGATGTGCCACCCCAAAACACGCACATGCACACATGTATATTTAAATATAGGTCACTTTGTGTAGTTATTGATAATGATAGTTTCGTTTTTCATTGTTATGCACAAGGTCTTTATTTTGTTTTCCTTCTCAGTTTGCACTTTCTCAAGCTGTATGTGGTCCTCTTTTTCAGCATGCACTGGATCTCCAGCTGGCAGTGGCCAATATTCTGCAATCTCTGGTGCACACAGAGAGAAACCAGCAAGTCATGTGCGAAGCTGGGCTCCACGCACGACTCCTACAAAGATGCAGCGCTGCTCTGGCAGATGAGGACCACTCACTGCATCCACCGCTCCAGAGGATGTTTGAAAGGCTGGCCTCCCAGGCGCTACAGCCAATGGTGTTGAGGTCAGAAAGATAGTCTGGAAGTTCACTTGGACTGAGCCCCGCTGCCTGTACTGTCACTGGCTCACTGTAAATGGCTTGGAGCGGTAAAGAGCCTGAGTGACCTGATGTGGTAGTGATAGCCTAAGATCCTGTTTTATTTCTCATCAGGGAGACTGTCTGGCTCCTCTTAATCAGCATGTAAACCTGGAGACATTAGTGCTTGGAGGGCAGGGGAGAAGGGAGCAGTGTGGAGGCGGGAAGTCTTGTGTTTTTCACGGAGACTGTACTGAGGTTAAATGATTGATTTCTTCCTGCAACTCATGAGAGGCTATCAAAAATGTCTTTCCTGGCTGGGCCCTCAGGAGCAGGCAATAAGATGTTGCATTCCTTAACTTATTTGTGCAGTGCTAGATGCCTCAGATTGGAAAAACTTTGGGCCAGCAATTTTGTTTAGCATTTTTTTTGTGTGTGAAGGAAATGCAGGAATGCGTGCAAGAGGTGTCTGGAAAAATGTGGGGATGTGTACCTTTAGAAAGTTTCTTTCTGCATATTAACGTAAGTTGGTTTGTATGTCTGTGCTAGTCCTAGAAAAGTAAGCTTGAAAAGTCCAGGAGAATGTTTTGAACCATTCATTAAATACTCACACAGTTGTATGATGGTTTGGATTGCTTGTTAGGTTCTGGGGAGGCTATCTTTTAAATAGGAAGGTTGAAAAGGAAGCTTACAAGAACAACAGAGAGAGACTTTTTACCAGGGCCCAGGTTTTCAACTCAAAGTGACAGGATTTAGGCTGAAGATAAGGAAGACATGTTTTACGGTGTGGGTGTAAAAGAGACACTGGAAGAGGTTGTCCAGCGAAGATGTGGATGCCTTGTTGGAATTGTTCAAGTCAGGTTGGACAGAGCTTTGAGCAACCCAATATAAGTGAAAGCTGTCTCATGCCACAGCTCAGACTAGGTGACCTTTAAAGGTCCCTTCCAACCCAAACCATCCTGTGATTCTGTGATCTCAGGTGTAATAAGGAACTTAATTGTATTATCTTCTATGGGTTGCTGGCTGCCTGCCTGACCTGCAGCCAGTATAACTGCTCAGGTCACTTCAGTGACCTGGAACTGTCAGAAGTGGTTCTCCAAGGAGCATCTTGCTTGAAAATCCACTTTAGTACAGTGGTGAGTGTCCCTACCTGTCACATGGGAGACCCAGGTTCGATTCCCCTCCAGAAAGGCAGTGGTGCTGTTTGAGAGTTGGACTTGGTGATCCTTGTGGGTCCCTTCTGACTCAGAATATTCTGTGATTCTCTGGTAGTCACATGGCAGGATTTAGGCTTCCCTAAGCAGATACAGTGATAGCCTAAGTACCTGTATTTATAAACACTATAACTATCTATAAGTACAGGTGTTGATAGCTGTGAAATGATTCCCCCAACCAGCTGGGACACAGGGATAAAACAAAGCTGAGATCACACTTTAGCCTGTGGTCTGCCTCTCCAGAGGAGTTCAACTTGCTGAACATGCACCTTTGAGTGTCCTGATTTTCTCCTGTGGGATGCAGCAGCCTCCTGACAAGTCTTTGGAATGAAGAGAAGGAAATTGGAAACTTTATCAAAATCATTTGATTGGTTAAAATAGTATCAACTTTTGAGACGATGTGTTCAAATATTACATAGTTTCTAATGGGTCAAATACATTTCTTGTAATTATGCATTGGTTTATTTTCTTAGTTGAAAGTTATGTTTATTGCAAGTAATTACTGTCTTTTTTTAAAATAGTATTAGATTTGGGGTCACTTGGGGCAAACAAATAGACAAAATTATTTTTTTATTCTCTTTTTTAGGGAATTTTTACGCTTGGGAAGCCCTTTGAATTGTGGAGCTTGGGACAAAAAACTGTTGAAGCAGTACCGAGTGCACAAACCCAGCTCACTGAGCTTTGAACCAGAAATGAGAAGTAGGTGCTGAAGTGCTAATAATTTGCATAGGGAATGCTTCACTGATAACCCCCAATTGCATACTTATGTAAAATCTATACATAACCATCCATAAAAACCTAACTTCACCCCAGCTTTCTATGACTTTGCTTTTAGAATATTTCCACTCAAACAGCTCTGATCATTTCAGAGGGAATGTAGTACTTGTATTTAATGATATAATTATTTATATACCCATATATTTTTTATTTTGGGAACAGCAGTTATTAGGTACGATACAGGTATGCTTTTAAGTCTTGAGTAGATCCTGCCCATGCAGCTATTTAACATTTTTTTCTCAAATACTTTCATGTGCATATCACATGTCATTATATGTGTAGTATCTCTCATGGATTCAGTAACAGTGACACATGAAATAACTGCACTCTCTCCTAGTACATGTTATCCATGAGTTGTAGAGCTTGGGCATAGCTGTTCATGTAGTATAGGAGAGCTTTCATAAATTATAATACAAGGAAATTATTGACAAGTTTCCAAAGCATGTGGTACTTATTTTTATGTGTCAACTTGGTAATTTTATGGCTGGTTGTAACAAATAGTCAAAAAGACCTTAGTTGAAATGTTGAGATTTTTTTAAAGGAACTAGAAATTATCCTAGATGGTACTGATTAAGCATTAAATAATGAAATAAATAAAGAAAATTAACTGAATTCGTGTTATATCATTACCTTCAATACATTTTAAGAGAGGAGAGAAGAAGAGATTCAATTTGTTAGCCAGTGCTTTATTGATTTATATAAGGGCTACTTTGCCAATGTTAGGTGATGGGATGGCCTCTTAGGTCAATTTTTTGGCTTTACCGCAGACTTTCTTTAGTATGTTGTGCAAGATGCTCATCTTTCTGCCTTGGTTGAGTGTTTTTATAATGAAAGCAATACTTACTGCTTCTTTTACCTTCTTGGAGGCTGAATTAGCTGATGATGACTGACAATTCAGCTACAGCATTGGAAGCAGTACTTGAAAAGTCCAAATTAATAGCCTGAAAATGCCTCCCTTTTGCAATGCTGTGTTGTTTCTTGGCTTCTACTGTAGATAGCATGGTTACCTCAATGGAAGGTCTGGGTTCTGACAGCGTCTTCGGCGTGCACGAAGACAGCCACTACCGGATAAGCAGGAGCCTGCTCAAGCCAGCAGAAGGGAGCACAGTCCCCCTGACGAGAGTGAAGTGTTTGGTCTCCATGACAACCCCACATGATATCAGGCTTCACGGATCATCAGTTACGCCGGCATTCGTTGAGTTTGACACGTCCCTTGAAGGGTTTGGGTAAGGTCCTGCAGTGCTCTCAAATAGCATAGGGCACACTGCAGTATTTTGTTACTTATTTCACTGTAATTTTTAATAGACTGTTGTCAAGCAAGGAACAAATTAATTCCTTAAGGAAGAGAAAGGAATACTTCAAGTCACATAAATTTCCACTTTTTTGTTCGTTACGGCCTTGAAAACAAGTGATTGCTTGCCATGTGTAGAAGTAGGAGGAGTATGTATCTAAACATTGATGGGACCCTCTCACTTCTGGATTTCATGTGCCTTCTAAAACAAAGGAACTCCAACATACCCTTGAAGCGTTGCTGGGATTTGTGTGACATCTGGATAGCTCAGGTTTTCTGAGATTTACGTAAGATTCCTGAAGGACTTGGAAATGCGGAAAGTGGGCAAATCGGAAATACAAGTAAAGCAGACGGGGCAGCTATGATGAGTTCAAATAATTGAAAAAAGTAGTATTAACTGGATGCATAGCCTGTATACCATGCTCACCTCATTTTTTTTTTCTTTTGGCACCCAGTATTACTGTATGTCTCTCTAATTAAACATTTGCTGAGTGAGGCACTTTATGAGAATCATGTAATATGATTTAATTTGACTGTTCGGAAGATGAAAACATGGCACCGTTCTCTGCACCTCTTTAAGGAAAATGCTTTGTCTCACTGGTTATAAAAATAGAATAGAAATATTTGGGAGCTCTGCTGCTTGGCATTGTGTTCAACTTTGCTAAGCAAGGGTGCAATGCCTGTTTTGCATCAAGTCTTCCTATCCAATGTAGTCAGGGACAGGCTTTTTTGAAAAACAAATGGTTCTCTGAGCTCTGTTCTACATCATTTGTAAGGGAAAAGAAAATGCTTTGGACCTAAGAACTTGAAACAGGCTGGCAAAATGAACCATTTTCCATGGGGGATTCACCCAGAGAAGGACATTTTCATGAGAGAGGAGGAAGTATATAATGACAACTGCAATTTAAAGGAAGATAGTAGTGACGAGAATCCTGGACCATTGTTGCTTTCAAGATGGATGGTCAAGTTAACTATTATTGGAGAGAACAAAATAACTCCTAACACTGTCAGGGAACGTAGCTACCATATATTTAAATTAGGGTAAATGTCAACAAAGCGATGATTCTCAGCAAGTGGAAGAACCACCATCCTGCCTCCAATAGGAGTATCTATACAAACTGGAAGCTGAACTCCTGTGGTGATTCGCTCCATCTGGGATAGGTTGGTCACTGAAACTGGGCTTTCTTAGTAAGGGAGATAGTTTTTATATAGATTTCCACTAAGTCCATCTTGTAAGGACCAAATATAGCTAATTTGGTGAACTATTTTGTTACCGTAAGGGTGTACATAAAATGGGTACACTATAGTATGCAGTTACCAGATCCTTGGAATATTCAGCTGATCCAATCGCTTAGAGAGTCCAGTGCAAGTCAATGTCTGCCGTGAGTTACGGTTGCCTACAGAGGAGCATCTTATGCTATGGAACCACATGGGTATCTGTGCTTCTATGCCAGTGACATACACTGCCAAAGCATTTTGTGCTGGAGAAAATTTAGCCTCACAAGGAGCAATCTTGAGAATTTACATAAAGTCGTGAAGAGTGATTGTGTGCTTACTGTGTGTACATACTGTGTTTATATTTGTGCATGTATTTTTCTAGGCTATATTTTATTTATGTTAAACTCCTATTACATTGACTTCCAAAAACTCTAGTGTGTTACTGGTCTTCTGTTTAACAGGTGCCTGTTCTTGCCAAGTTTGGCTCCCCACAATGCACCTACGAATAATGCTGTTACAACAGGACTTGTTGATGGTGCAGTTGTTAGTGGAATTGGAACTGGTAAGTACTCGAGTATGACTTTTAAGAGTGGTTTATATCTGATATTGAGTTCTCTTACATTGTTAGCCATGAAGTGATAGTACAGCATTGGACTCGCATAATTGAGAACTTGTGCCCGTTTTTGTGTGTGTTCCTGTTGCCTTTTGCCCCCAAGGCAATAAAAAGCAATATAAAATATCAACATGTGATTGCTTTAGAATTACAAGGCATACAGCAATCAGTGAAATTTTAATCAAGGGAAGCATATGAATAAGGAACCCAGATGCATGTAAAAAGTTGAAGTAGTAGTGTGAAGAGCATAGGAAACATGGAATGAATTGTAATGCTGCACTTTTGGCTTTGTTATGCTGTATTCTTGGCTACATTTGTGGAATTTATTGTACTTATCACAAAAATCTCATCTGAATTGTTTACTTTCACATGTCGTTATAGGCTATTCACCCTAGGGGAACCCGGTGTGCTGTGGGATTAATTGAATATGGTCACTTAGTTTAAAAAGGTGTTAAGTCTAAAAACTAAGTTGAATGTTGACTGCTGTAAGATGGAAATAGTGAGATCATCCTAGGAGAATAAATGGAGTCAGATATGATGGAGAGAAATGCCTCAAGAGAGATTTCTTCAGCAAGTCACAGCTGTGGAAGAGGCATCTCATCATGATAATAGCCATTTCTAAGGGGCTGATGCTTCTCCACTTTTTTTGTCTAGGGACCTGAAACTGAGGTTTTCTGAGCCCACACAGCTTTAGAGTTGATTTTTGTTTCTAGAATACGAAGGAACAACATGCATTGCTTGCTTTGTTTTGAAAGAAACCCCTCTAAGCTAGCTCTGTGTGGCTTTTCCTCTGAGCTTGAGTCAGAAATGAAACAGCGCTCAAGTCCATGAAGGAGAAGTTTGAGGAAACGCAACTGGTATCAGTTCAGATATGGAAAGAGGAACAAGTAGATATCCTAAGTACATATTACCTACTGCACGGGCTTTCTTTTTTGTTTTTAGGTGAAAGGTTTTTCCCACCACCGTCTGGTTTAAGCTACTCAACTTGGTTTTGCATTGAACATTTTAGTACCCCTCCGAATAACCATCCTGTGAGGCTTCTTACTGTAGTGCGGCGCGCAAACTCATCAGAGCAGCATTACGTATGCCTTGCCGTTGTCCTCTCGGCAAAAGACCGGTCACTGATTGTTTCAACTAAAGAAGAATTGCTTCAAAATTATGGTAAGGGTTGTGTCATGTCCTCAGTTAATGCTGACAGTACTATGGGGATGCAGCAGCATCTAATATCTAGACAAATTGTGTTCATAGAGCTTTCGTTGCAGCTTCAACAGTTCCTAGTGTATTTGGACAGTGGAAAAAAGCAAAATGTGATCATTCATGTCAAAACTAGGCAGTTTTTCTAACTTCCAAAGAGGATTTGATGTCTGAATATAGAGAAAAAAATTTGCCAAAATCTGAAGTATCACATATTCAATGGAGGGATTACAGCATTGTTTTTGACAGTTTTTTCTGTATGTATCTCATCATTCATTTTAGATGTCATCTCTTGAGGTCTTGAGATGCAAATTTTAACTGTCTTTGCTTTGAAAAATCCTTCACAACCTGTTAGTTTACTATTTCCAAACTTCTTCAGTCTGGGTAGTCCCGGCACTGGAGGGCTGTTTGAAGGTGCTCAGTCATTCACTTCATGTTGTAATGCTGTGGTCAGTTTTCAGAAGCAGTTTGTAGTGTCATTCATCATCCGTGACCAAAGGAGGAATTATGGGAGGTGTAGTGAAGACCTGAATGAAGCTGGTGAAACCTGTAAATTTGCTAGAGAGAGCTGTCAAGGTGGTCAGTGGCTTCAGGGTTAGCCATCTCCCATCTCCTGCCTTGTCCTTCATCAGATCCTCCAAAAGTGGTCAGTTTTGACAGACTGGTTAGACACTGGGTCCTGTGAAGGAGTTGAAATGAGCAGGGCAGCCTTTTGTATGCGTTTCAGGCTTAGGACCTGTTTCAGACCAGCACACTGTGTTACAAGTGGTTATCAAAAATCTGGTACTGCTGCTGTTCTTTCCTTTTGAGTAGCAAGTACTAATAAACAATTTATACAACTGTTATTATGCATTTTAAAAAAAACCCACACAAACCAACTGAAACAGTTAAGCAGCCTGTTACCATGAAAGTAAGGAATATTCTATAAGCAGACATTCACACTATGAACTGCACCAATCTCTCTTAATAGAAGTCAGGTTCAGAATCTGAAACTTGAGAGCTGAAGACCCATAGTTTGAAGGAGGAATGAAACCTCTTAAATTACACAGGTACTGACAGTGTTTTCTTTCTCAGAAAACGAAACAAGTTTATCTTCATATCAACTGCTTTAGCCTGCACTGGAGCTATAGAATCATACAGTTTTAGTTCATAAGCCCTTACTATCCAACTCCTTGAAAGAGATTGGATTTGAAGAGGCCTTGTCAGAAAACATCTGAAGGTGTCTGACTAAAATACTGTTTTTTAATTGAACTGGAATACTTTGCTTTACTAAAGGGCTACACCGTTGTGGCTAAGTCATTGTTGGTGGTGTTCTGACAAGTGCTGGGCAGGTAAGTACCTGAAGAACTGAGATGACAGGCCCACCAACATGGGGACTGGAAGTGCTGACAGTCTATTGTAAGAATAAATGGGGTGATTTAAGGACTGTGAGAGCAAGAATTGTGCTGAAGCATGTTTTGCTGAGAAAAAGAACTTGAGATTATTTTTATACCTGAAAGTTAGTTCCTAGTACTCTGCTTTTATCATTTTTCTTGTGCTGTTTCTAAAGAAAGGAGTGTTCTCCCTGTGCAGGCAGATGTTGTGGTGAGAGGATTAATGGTTCCTTTTCTTGCAGTATGAAAGAATGAAGAGAGATCTGAAAAGTTCCAGTTTTCTGTTGAAACATTCTGTGGCCTTTCCCCCGCCCCCAATCTTTTTTTGGTGAAAGCTGTTGCTTTCAAGTAGAGTGTGGGTCATTCCGTTTTGTTATGAAGTTAAAGCCCTGCAAACTGACCAAAGGAAGCATTTTAGAGAAATTAAAAATTGTGTGCAGAGAACTAAAATGTATTTCAGCATTGAGGAGAGGAGATTTTGGCACCCATTAGTGAAGAAAGACTTGGGAGATGCTTGAAGAGTGTAGGTAGCTAAACTGGACATGTGTGGTCAGCAGGCTGTGGTTTGCAGAGCCTGTGGAGAGGCTGAGAGTGTTCCTTTGTCCATGTGTCTGGGATGTCTGCAACCTTTCTCACTGTTGGTGTGAGGGTATCTGGCGGAGCTGTGGGTGCAGTTTGCCTCATCCCACAGCAACTGGTGCTTGTGCCAACTCCATGGCTTTACAACCCTGGCTCCTCTGCTGAGGAGGGAAGGGAAGGCAAGGACAACTCGCTGCAGTTACAGGACTGAAGTGGGATGGATAAGGTGTTGCGAGGTCTTTGTTTTGCCTTGGGCAGAAATGTCTTAGTCCTGAGCTACCCTTTCAGTAGCAGAGCTTCAGAAGATTAATTTCTTTTGAACTGCAATAAGAGAAGAAGAAAAGCCACCATGCTGAGGCTTGAGTTACAAGTAACCCCATGATATGTGTTTCATGTGTGTCTTGCTAGCCAGACATCCTATTTGTGGCTTTTATTAAGGAAAAATGCCCTGGGCTTTCAACCTCACTTCTAACTTCACTTGTGCTGTGTAGTTTAGCAGGATTCTGATGCGGATGCTTTGAAAGGCAATCTTTTCACTTAAATCTTCTTTTATGTGTGACCTGATTGTTCAGGCAAGGTAGCGGTAGGTAAGCCCATACCGAGCTTCTGTGGCCAGGGGCAGGGGAGCAACAGGGAGCTTTTGTGGGAAGAGGCCACAGCTGTCTCAGGCAGACATGGCTGGGTTCGGGCAGCTCCAGAGCGTATTCTCTGTAGGACACAGCTGAGCCTAGCAGCCAGGCTGGTGGCACCTCTGGGGGAAAAGAGTATGAAGTGCTGTATGGTGTGACAATCTAGGGGAAAAAAGTGTGAGAGAGCACCCTGAGGACATGACAGTAAGAGCAGAAGGAGGGGAGAGGGTGTTCTAGTCCCTGAAGCTGAGATTCCCTGTGGCCCCTGGAAAGCACCACACTGGAGCACATCATGGGACTTGAGGAGACCATGGCAGAGCAGGAAAAAGGGGGAGGAGAAAGTCTTGAAGTATGGGTATCCTTCTCTCCACAGTGTGAGAAAAGTGGAAAAAAAAAAAGCTCTGTTGGTTTGGAGAAACATCTGTTATTTCTTGGTGACTAGTGCTGTCAAAACTTTAGAAAAACAACAAAAGATCTTTGTGACGTGCCTAGTGGCATGGGAAAGTTAGTAAAAGTTGAGTAAACTAGTAATCCCAGCTAAAATTTTGAAGGGAGAGGAAGAGCACAAAAGTCAGAACGTATCCAGAGAATTTTCTTAGGGATGAATTAAGGCAAAGGAAGTAGAGATCTGTTGCTGATGCTACCAAATTCTACTGGTTTGTTAATGTGAGAGTATTTAAGGATGGTCGCCCCGTCAAACTAGGACTATTTGGTCTGAATACTTCCCCCAAAAATCTGATTTCATTCTTTCAGTTCTTGTATTTGAAAGTCTATCTACTTGTATGACTTTATTCTTACATTGTTAATTGTGTTTTTGTTAATCACATGCGTTCTGAATACTTGGCTTTAATGTATTGCTGTAGTTAATTTTGAATAAAATCTGATTATGTATTTGTCTGGTTTAAGCTCTGATAGTATCTTTAATAGTGTCCACTAACTGATGCTCTTCCTTTAGTTGATGACTTCAGTGAGGAATCATCATTTTATGAAATTCTTCCTTGTTGTGCCCGTTTCCGCTGTGGTGACCTCATTGTGGAAGGCCAGTGGCATCACCTAGTTCTAGTCATGAGCAAAGGCATGCTAAAGAACAGCACAGCTGCCCTGTACCTCGATGGACAACTTGTTAACACTGTTAAGGTAATGTGAATCTTTCAATCCTCATTTTTAGTGCTTGGAGTGATTTTTCTGTCTCTGTGCACATGTATGCACAAAAACCCCTGCAAAAATCAAGAACAAAACAAACCAACACTGTCCCTTTCCCCTCAAAAAATGTTCAAATGGAAGAAAAACCCAAAACCACCAAAAATACCCCCAAACCAATGAAACCACAAACAAACAAAACAAAACACAAAATTAAGAGCCTTGGGGAAAAACAGGGTCTTTGCTCACTACACACCTTGGAGCCAACCTATGTCCTCTGAAGTGGAGAAGATAAACAGTAAAGTGAATATTTTGCATGGAATAGGACACAAGTGTGGCATGGATATGCTGCTGGCTAATTAGAAAGATCACAAAAAAGCAGAAGATAACTTCCCAGGACCATGAAGATCTAAGTTTGAATAACAGGGAGGTTACAGAGTAAGACAGTTTTGCCAGTCTATTCAGCTTGTTCCTTTCCCAACCCTTTTCTTGCCTTAGGAATAGCATCCCCTTGTCAGGGATAGCAACTGAAGTCTCTGGTGTTGTTCTCATTGTAGGTGAAACCCAACATTTAGTTGTAAAGATCAGTGTCCTGTTGTTAGGGGTAAGAAACTGGGGGGCCAAAAGCAGAGAGCAGTGAAGGGCACTGCGGACCTGTCCAGTGACCACAAAGTTTTCCCAACCTGTAATAGACAACCAAAGATCATTTTGTATCTGGCAGGTGTGGGCCTTAAGGGAGAAAGCAAAACCTGGTGTGGGGTGTAAATTAGCTAGTGTTACTGTAATGTTGTAGGTTAAGCAATATGTTGACTTTCAAAGTTTATCTCCCAGTATTCCTTTTCCTAATAGCTATAGTAGGTGAGCATGTATCTGGCCATCTACCTGACCATAGAGGACTACATTCAGTAGCTGGTAACAGAATTTTTACACGGTAGATAGAAAAGACCTATGCTTTATTACATTTGCACTTCAGCTCAAAATGGTATTACCAAAGGCATGTTTTCACTGGGTGATAAGGGAGGCAGAACGTTACTTTGGGATTGTCTTATTTTTTTGCAAAGGACAATGACCATCATAGAGCACCATGTTTTTAGAATCAAGATACAGCCTCTCTAAACATACAGAATTCTCATGTTCTCATACTGTGTTTCCATACACCACTTCATCTTGTGAAAGCCACTTAACTTCTGGTATTTGCATTTACTTTCTTTTAATGCTGTTCAGTGTCTTATTTCAGCACAGTGTCAGATTCCATGCATTATATGGCAATGATTTCATACATGCCCTGGTTTGCAAGATGCTTTCCCAAGTTTCTGATCTTGTAGGGTTACCTGTGCTCTTCTCAGTAACCTCCCCATGTTTCTCTCCCTTACAGCTTCACTACATTCACAGCAGCCCCAGTGGCTCTGGCTCTGCCAATCCCCCTGTAGTCAGCACAGTCTATGCCTACATTGGCACCCCGCCTGCACAGCGCCAGCTCTCATCCTTAGTGTGGCGTTTGGGCCCCACACATTTCCTGGAGGAAGTTCTGCCCGCCCCAGGCATCAGCACCATTTATGAGTTGGGACCAAATTACGTGGGAAGCTTCCAAGCAGTATATGTACCATGTAAGTACAGCTCAAATGGCAGCTGGTAACCTGGCCTGGGTTCAGTGGAGTCTTTTGTGGGCAGAAGAGGTGAGAGTTTACAGCAGCAGAGAGGAAAAGCTACAGCTGTTCATAGGAAGAAGCTTAGTAGCTGCTGTTGAGGAGGATGATAGAAATCTAAATTATTGGTTTAACATTCTACTGGTATGTACTTCTTTTACTGAGATATATGTAATAGAAGTGCTTGTATTCCTCCCTTTGGTTTTAAACTGCTTAGAAATGCTTAAAGCTGTCATTATTTGTACTATGTATATATTGTATTTATCTGTTGAAAATGAAATTGGAAAGGTATTTTAACCTGCCAGTTTCTAATGAGAACTCTAATTTTTAAATATGTAATCTATTCTGTACTTTAAACACAGCTGTCTTGAAATATCATTTGTAGAGTCTAAATGGGTCAACTGATAAAAAAAACTGAACGGGGAGAGTGTGTTGCAGTGAATAGTCTTTGAGTATTTAAATATTTGTTGCAAACAAATATGAGCAATTTTAGTGCATTTTTTAAGGGTTGTCTGAAATTGAGGGAAGTGCAACACAAAAACTTTGAATAACCTTGTTAGAAATGTGTGTCCATAGCCCTGTTTTTAAATATTCAGACATCCAAGTGAACAAGTGAGATTTGACAAAGACTTTACCCTGGTTTAGCAGATTGTAGATGTAGACACCCAGCTTCTTTCTTGTTACGGTGTGGGGTGAGGAGCCTTTATGCTTTTTCTAATTCCATTGGTGTGTTTCACCACAGTTGCACCTTCTGACCTGAATGGAGATGCAGAAGTGAAGCTCTTTGTTGAGCTTTCAGGTGCTGAGTGGTGCATGCTTCTTCTGAGGTTGTAGACCGTTGTCAGTCACAGTGTTTGCCCTGCCTCACAAGAAGCATCTGCTTTTGGAGCACTGGATACAAAATAAATGCACTAAAGATACAGTTATATGTATCTTTATGTATAACCTAATAAAGACATATTCTCCTGTCATCTCTTGTGTCACTCTAAGGCAGTTTTCTTAACAAACCTTTGTAAAAAGCTGATTGTCGCTGGCAAAGATGCGCATTTGCCAAATACTTCTTTGGTTTGTGGTTACTTTGTTTTCCTTTGGCAGAGAAGTGAACAGCTCTTAGGCTGGACAATATCATATCTCAGCTATTGGTAAAATCTTTCTTTTATACCTATTCTGCAATATGAATTTCTTAAGATTTTAGTCTTGGCACTGAAAATAAAAGCAATGCTATTACTGAAATGAACTTTTATTTTGTCTTAAAGGCAAAGATTCAAAGTCTGAAGGAATCAATCCATCTCCAGTATCCTTGGTACCAGAAGAGAAGGTCTCTTTTGGTCTCTATGCACTATCAGTTTCTTCATTTACGGTGGCAAAAATAAGAAAAATTTACAACAAGTTGGATAGTAAAGCTATTGCCAAACAGGTATGTTGGGAAATCAGTTAATGTATATGACTTGTTCCTTTCTTTTAACTTCTTTCAAGACATCTTACTCAATGTAACCAAGAACAATAATGTACTTGTCAGAAGAGTTGCCCATAATGACTTTTGTGTCAAAAAAAAAAAGCAGACGGCTGTAGCCTTAGGTTTTATTCACATTCTTAAAATTACTGCTAAATTCTGTACACATTCTTGGGATGGCTCTTAGCTATACCTTAGCAGCTTTTTGAGATATTTTGCGGTTTTAATGTAGATGATAGTTTTATTCCTGTTAAAACACATTTAGGATTATATTGTTGAACAATAATTCTACTGTTGCAGATGAACAGAGCTGATAGCTTACTCCTCTGACTGTGATTCAGATCTGGAAACTAGAATATTAGTTTGCTGTTTTCTTCAAAGTACGTTAAAAGTCAGTGAATTTTTTGTTCAAAAGACTATCCATGAGGAAAGGCTGAGAGAGCTGGAGTAGCTCAGCCTGAAGAAGAGTTGGCTCCAGGGAAAAGTTACATCAGCTTTTTAATGTATATGGAAGGCTTATGAGAACAATGGAGGAAGACTTTTCACCAGGGCCTGTAGTGCTAGGACAAGGGGCAGTGGTTTTAAACTGGAGGAAGCTGTATTTAGAATGGACATAAGGATGAAACTCTTTACGATGAGGGTGGTGAGGCAGTGGAAGAGATTGCCTGGAGAAGCTGTGAGTGTTCAGTTCCTGGAGGTGTTTGGGGTCAGGTGGGATGGCACTTTGGGCAATCTGATAGTTGCTGATAGTGAAAGATGTCCTTGCCCACAGAAGGGGGATTGCACTAGATCATCTTTAAATGTCCCTTTTAACCCCAACTTGTTCTGTGGTCTGGTGGGACTGTTTTTGAAGTTGGATTCATCTTCCTTCAGCTTTGGAGACTGGAGATTTCTCTTGACTTCGGAGAATATTTTAGTAATTCCAGTTGTATTTTGTTAATGTTACTGCTTATCATAGGAGGGTAAAACTTCTTCCCTTCAGCCCCTGCTTTCTATTTTTGCTTTATTTCAGCTGGCAATTTCTTCTCATGAAAATGCCACACCTGTGAAGCTGCTGCATAACTCAGCAGGGCATTTGAATGGACCAGCACGCTCCATTGGTGCAGCTTTGATTGGGTATTTGGGTGAGTTGAGTGCTTGAGAATTACTATGTTTTAAAATTATTAATTACTTGTCAATAAGAGCTTTGATCTAGAAGATAAATCACAAAATTGATGGCTGTTAATGGTGCATTGTATTTATTGACTATTTTCATATTTTATGGGCATAGTATAATTTTTTTTTGCTAACATAGGATGTTTGTTTCAGTTTGATTTATCATTATGAAAATATGCTTAATTACTTTGGTCATAAACTATTTTCCAGTGCACTGTTTATCTCACTTCCTCTTCTGAGGTGTCATAGTTCTTCTACTGGCATTCTTTTTGTAATTCAAGCAGTGCTAAAAGGCAAAATACTTTCACATTTTCACAATTATTTCCTGCAAAAATTATATTTGATTTCTAATTTATTGTCTGTGCTTATGCTCAGGAGTAAGAACATTTGTCCCCAAGCCTGTTGCCACTACACTGCAGTACATTGGTGGAGCTGCTGCTATTTTGGGACTTGTAGCCATGGCATCAGATGTAGAAGGGTTGTATGCAGCTGTAAAGGCCTTGGTCTGTGTAGTAAAGAGCAATCCACTGGCCAGCAAAGAGATGGAAAGAATCAGAGGTTATCAGGTATGTAAGAAATGTCTTAGAGCAGGCTGATTAAATGTCACTGTTACAGCAGTTCCCATGGAAATTCCTTGTGTTGTGGTAACCTGAGTTTCTGTTCTTAAGTTTACTGAGCTCTTGGCTAATTAGCATAGATGAGTTATGTAGGATGGCTTTTTAAAGGCGAGTTTTTTGCTAAGCCATTGTGCACATTTATCTGCTTTGCTGAAACTGACCCTTCATTAATAGCTCATAAAAGCACAACTATGGTGTTTAGATGATTCTTTTCCTGTGATTTTGAGCCCACCCTTGCAAGCCTGGCAGCTTCTGTCCCTCTGATCTGCCAGCAAGAGAGAAGGACAGGGGCACATGAAGAAAACCAAGCAAGCAGATGCCTAGAATCATTACTTTGAGGAGACTGCACAGACTTTATAGTCAGTGATGCTGTTTGCTTTCAGTCTGAAGACTTACTCATTTTCCATTGGGATGGGGAAAGTGCAGTCACTTAGGCAGAAGGATTGGTTGGTTGATTTGAAAAATCTTCACATGAGCAATGAATTTTGTGTTTCTCATGAAGACTGCTTTAATGAAACAGAAAGTTCTGTGTTTTAGGCAGTGTGTTTGCAAACCTTGTAATGATAATGCCTAGTATAGTTATGTCAGAACATATTATTCCAAGTAGCCTGTTGCAGACCTTGGCTTAGTTTGACCAAACCAATCTAGCCAGTGTCCTCCTTTTACCCTAAGTAGTCAGTGGATCATCACATGTGACCATACATTCCACTTGTATTGACATCCGCAAATAGTGTGGTTTGAGAGAGTTTCTTGAACTGTGACTGGCTGCCAGAGAGCTGAGCAGTGTGGGTCTGTGCCTAATCCTCAGGGCCTAGATACTGTCTGCAGTGTAGAACAGATGTTTTATGAACTGGAGAGTGTCCTGGATGTGCCCCTTTGGTAATCAACTGTAATGCCACTTTCAGGCACTTTTATCAAGAGTATGAACTATCAGACATTACATCAGTTCTTCTGTGTGATTAGACATATTACTGTGTGCTCATAGGCTACTAATTCCTTTTCTGTTTGCTTGTTCCAGTTGCTGGCAATGCTGTTAAAGAAGAAACGATCCCTTCTGAACAGCCACATCCTCCATCTCACCTTTTCCTTGGTGGGAACTGTTGATAGTGGGCACGAGACGTCCATTATTCCAAATTCTGCTGCTTTCCAGGATTTGCTGTGTGATTTTGAAGTATGTAAAGCACAGAAAAGGGGTGACAGTGCTGGATAGTGATTACCTTAAATATTGAGCAACAGCAAGCTAGGTTGTTATCCTGAGACCTTACTCTTTCTTATATAGTACAATAAAGCAGCTGAGAAACAAGATTATTGGTAACTTTTCCTGCTGAAATGGCTTGAATAAGTACAGAAACAATGAATGGGTGCCGCAGATGTTTCTTATTTTTGTTGTTCTAGAGGATACATTTTATATTTTTTTGTTCATCAATTTCTTTTAACCTGTGTGTTCTACTGCAGTGCATGTATCAAGGCATGAAATGTATACTGAAAATGGCAGTAGGAGATAAAATTCCAACAGAGCACCCAGAACTTGCTTTAGTGTATCTCTCCTGTAGTGTTAATTGTGAGGGAGTTAAAATTCTGCTTACATGACCTGTGAAATATTCAAGGGTTGTTGTGTTAAACTAAGGAAAGTAGCAAAGTTCAGAAGGAAATACTAATGTAACAGAGACTGATAAATGATTCATAGAACTCTTCCTCCAGTTTTTGTTCCCTTGATGCTATCTGTGCCTGACAGAGACTGAGTCAAAGAATTCTGACTCACATACACTGAAATAAATAAATCAAAATACTGCTACCACTACCAAGCTAGCTATAGATACTGACTTAATACTTCAAGTGTCTTGCACAAACAACTGTACGGACTTATCAGTTTCATTTTTATAGATGTCTGTTTGAGTATTTCAAAGCACTCCTGGAAAACTTATTTAAAGGTCTTGTCTATGAAAAAGATCCTGCTGCTTATTATAACTTCTAAGAAAATCAACTGTCCTTGTTAAATTTGTTTTTTCATGATCTTAAAGGTGCCTTCAATGCACCCAACACCCTGACTTTCCAAAATCAACAATATGCTATAATTATGGCATATAAAAAGAGGAAATGGGAAGGGCAGACCTGAGCCTTGGTTTTTTAACCTTGATGAGATTCTATTACAGAGGAAATTTATCAGCCAGCAAAGTTTCCATTTTTTTTTTTTTTCATTTTAATATTACAACTAGGAATAAGTTTGTGCCATCTCTGATCAGGTTTTTCAGTATCATGTAACTACAATGAGCCTCCGCATAGTCATGATCCGGAATTTGCGGCATCCACATACTTGCTGTTGATTTCCCAGCGAGCTGTGGGACCTAGCGCATGCGCAGAACCTACCGCGAACCCAGTCTGCTCATGAGCATGTAAAGTGGTCCCAGCCGGGAGCTGGCACCGTGTGGCCAGAATGCGTTTAGCGTAAATGTGTGGTTTTGCACGGCTGGAATTGTCCTCCGCCGGGCTACAAGATGGGCTGACGGGGCTGCCATTGTGTGTGTCTGTACGTGAGAGCGGGAGGCACCTTCCCCTGTCCCACAGGGGCTGGCAGGCTGGTGCCCGGCCGAGCTGGGGCGGGGCGGGGGAGGCACCCACACCATGGAGGGAAGGAGCTGAAGAAGCTGCTGGAGCGGTTACAGGCAGAGAGAATGGGGGCCCTTGGGCTGTCTGCATGGTTGGCATTGTTCTCTGNAGAGAGAATGGGGGCCCTTGGGCTGTCTGCATGGTTGGCATTGTTCTCTGCCAGGCTGCAGGAGAATTGTGTGTGTCTGTGCAGGAGCGGGAGGTACCTTTCTCCCCCACCCCTGTGGTGCCCTTTGTGTGCCCACAGTCAGGCAGGTCCCGTGGCCGGGGCTCGGCGGAGCCCAGGGGCCACGGCCGCCACTTGGCTGGTGCTCAGTGCCCACCCTGGTGCTCGGCTGGTGCCCAGCGCCTGCCTCGGCACTGGCCCGCCTCGCCGGAGCACAGCCAGACAACTGAGACAAGCTCTGCTCTCAGGACCATCCTCCAGATCTTATTAGGGGAGGAGGTGTGGCTACGGGAGTGGCGTACTTGAATACTGAATGAGTTCGCTATCTTCGTGGATTCCAAGACTAGTGTGAAGAGGGCCAAACCCAACAACCCGCGAGTAATGGGCGATCACTGTAGTTACTCTTTAACAAACCTCGTAAATTACAATAATGCTTCCTTTGTTCTCAGAAAATTAAACATAGACTTCAGTAGAAGGTAGTCCAAGACATAGTATTTGTAGCAGAGGTCTTAAGGTAGATTAAGATCGTCTCTGCTTAGCAGAGTAGAGTGTGAATCACAATGCAACTCCTTTTACAGTGAGGCGTAAATTTTGTTGAAGAGTACTCTTCTTCCTTTTTCCCCCCCCTTTTTTTTCTTTTTCCCATAAAAGAACTAGCTGAGAGTTCATCAGTGGTGTATAGTCACTCAGAAGCAACTACCACACAAAAGATACGCTTACCTGTTGTTTAGTTAATGTCTGTCTCTTTTTCCCTGAAAACCAAGCACAACTGGAGAATGAATACACTCAAGACTAAAAAGAAATATTAAAAATATGCAGGGCAATTGTCTGTGAGTTAGTAAGAAGAAACTTTTCAGAAGTCTGAGTGGGTTTTTCTGTTGTTAATTTTTTGTTCTTCACAGCATCACAGTATTAGCAAGGTTGGAAGAGACCTTGGAGATCATCAAGTCCAACCCATTGTCTAAACCATGGCACTAATTTATTTTACTCTGCATTCATAAATCAGCAACACAAGCTTTTTATTTAAATTGGATAAACTAGATGTTCTTACTCATGCAGAACAGGGAAGTTAAAAGACTCATTCTCATCATTTTAGATTAAGAAGATGAGAAGAGGAGCAGAAGCTAAAAAGCTTTTGATTTAAACCAGTTTTATACACCGGAGCACAAGTATTAATTATGCTTTGTTCAATAGCAAGTCAATTTTAAGATTTACAGCTGTAACTGAGCTCTCTGGCTTTTGTATCTGTTATTACTTCTATTGATTGAAAATTGATTGGGGGGGGGAGGGGGTAGAAACTCTAAACAATTTAAATGCAGGAAATGCTGTGTAAAAGAAAAATCAAAATCAGGGAAGACCTGGAGTTTAATCTTGGTAGAAGATAATAAGTTAATTTTACAAAGACCAAAATCTTCACTTATGCCGAATAAACTTTACACATCATTTCATGACAGCCTTGTAAACCAAATAACCCCTTTGAAGTCATTGCAGCATCTGTTTAAGGAGATGTTCTAGATAGCAAGTAACATTTTGTCTAGAACTCTTTAGAAGTTTTCACCATGATACACTTAGAGAGAATATGTTTGGAACCAGTGTGTAGTTCTTTATGGCCAGCTAAATAGTTGTGTACGTGAACAGTTTCAAGCGTTTCATAACCTTGGGTGTTTTAACGTCCACTTGGTTTCTACAAGTCAATTTGTGTACAAAACTTAGCATTATTTGTTCTGTGTTTCAGGTCTGGCTTCATGCGCCCTATGAGCTCCATCTGTCGTTATTTGAGCACTTCATTGAACTTCTCACTGAGTCAAGGTATGAACTACAGTAAGCCCTCTCCACTTCACACCTCCCAGATAGCAGCTTCACCTCTATGCGGCATGATTTTTCAGCAATTAAGGAGGCCCTTTTCATGACTGCACCTGTGCGAACTGACAGTCATGACTATTCTAATTAGACAGTCATGAATATTCCAATCAACCCCCACACCATGCCACACGGACCACGGGTGCACTGCTCTGCCCACGTCGTGCCTGCCCCGCGGCGCTCTAAGCCAGGCAGCGACAGCAGTTCTAACAACACCGCACCTGACCCGCCCCATCCTGCTCCACTTGGAGCGAAGCGGCTGCGGCGGGTCTGCTCCAAGCGGCTCCCAGCCCACCCCACCAGGCTCTCAGAGCAAAGCGGCTGCGGCAGGTC
>WEKX01014895.1:2843-20301 GCA_013390025.1 Pitta sordida
TTGAGGAGTCACAGGTGATGGTGGTAGATGACCCATGATTCAGACCCATATAAAAGAGTAGACAGCACAATGGCTCTGTAAACACTAGTCTTTCTACTTCTCTTCAGGTGTTTGTTACACCAGACTCTTTTATGAAGTTTCCCGAAAGCTCTGTATGCCTTTGCTAACCTGTTGTCTATCTCTTTGTCAATCTTACCATCCGAGGAAATGATGCTTCCTAGATAGTTGAACTGCTGGACTGACCTAAGCTCTGATTTACCTATGGTGATATGAGAATGATGGTAAGATTCCTGAGGTGCAGGTTGGTAAAGAACTTCTGTCTTCTTCAAGCTGACTTCCAGCCCCAAAAGCTCAGCAGCTTCTGCAAAGCAAGATGTTAAGCTCTGCAGAGCTGTTTCTGTGTGAGCAACGAGGGCGGCATCATCAGCAAAAAGCAGCTCGCGAACAAGGTAATTTAGAGTCCTAGTGTGGGCCTTCAATCATCTTAAGTTAAATAAGTTACCATCGGTACCGTATCAGGTACCGATGCCATAAAGCACTGTGGCCATCTCACGAGGCAGCACTAGATTCACCGCGGTGGGTGGGCGGATGGGAGGGGAAAGACAAACATTTACCGCCCCAGGGCCTAGTAGCCTGCGTTTGGAGAAGAGCTGACAGCCATCTGCGGACAAGCCCACACCACTCTCCGCTACGACCGTCGAAGGACCGCAGAGAGACGGCAGTAGAGGAAAAGGAGCGGCAGCACCTACAGGTGCGCCTGCGCGCCAGCGAGTAGTGGTGGACTAAGTGGAGGATTGTTTCCTGCGCTCTTGTCGCAGTTCGGAATTTGCAGTGCGCCTGCGCGTTGGTGGAGGGGAAGAGGGCGGTGTCCGGTCCCATGTTTTGAACGTCTCGATGCGGGTAGCTCACTATTTGGCAGGAAGGTGAGGAGGCCTCTATTCTGGCGGTGGAGTTCGTGTACGGAGAGGAGGATCTAAATGTAGCAGAGGCGAATAGGAGGCAACAGTGGCAACGGCGGAGTAGGACAAGCGAAACAAGGGGAGCATCTGTCCCTGCTGCTGGTGCAGAGAGTCTGAGTAACTTAGTGAGACAGGAGGCTGCAGCGCTAACGCTTCTAGGGCATCCTCCCAGCAGGTGAGTAGTGAATGCGGGGGAAGGGAAGAGGGAAAGGAAAGCGAAGCCCATCGCGCCACCTTTAGCCTAGCCTAGTATCGGGTAGAACCGGAGGGAGTCGCTATGGAATGAGCTTGGAGCCGCCGCTCCTAGCTTTCTCTCCCCTCCCCCTAAGCTGACGTTATTTATATACCTGCGATGTTCTGTCACTGTTAACCCTTTCTTCTTCACTGCCTGCCTCAGCAGCCCGCCTGGAAGCCGCGGGAGGCAGGCGAGAGTGGGGGCCCTTGGGCTCCCTTCCCACGTAGCGCCCCGGCTCCTTGGCAACCTCCACTCTTCTGGGCTCCGGGGGATTGCTGCCTTACTTTGGCATGGCCCCTTCCCGGTGTCTACCCCGCCCACATCGCGTCCCTTACTGGAGAGAAGGGGTCACAGCTGCACATTCCCCCTTCCTCTTTATGGAGCTATTGTACTGTAGGCTTGGGCCGGCTGAGGGATTCCCAGCAGATAAGCCTCTCTGTCGATAGTGCATGTTGGGGGAGGCACGTGTGCCTTTGGCCTGTCATCTGTTTTCTCCCCCCCCCCATGAGAAAATGTGGTGAAGGGGATGTGAGGGTGGTAGCTAGGCTTGCCCGCGCCTCAGTAGCCAAAGGCTGGAGCTGTGAAAGTTGCTAACGTGTCGGGCTGGCAGCGCTGGAGTTGCACACGCCACCGCCGCTGTCTGGGACAACCAGAGTGTGTGTACGTACGCGCGCGCTCTGCTCGCGCTTTTCTGGGTTCCTTTGTCTGCTGCTGTCGCCGCTTTCCCCTCCTCCCTCGATTCCCTCTCTCTTCTCCCTCCTCTTTCTTTCCCCCTCCCTTCGTTCCCCTCTCTTCCAGACTTAAAACGCTGCTGCAGCTGCAGGTTTGTAAATACTGGACTCACACACAACATGGCTGACGTTCGCCTTGCTCCTTCACCGAGCTCTCTTTTTCCCTGTCTCCGCTGCTTAGTCTCTCCTCCATTTAGTCTTTGTTTCTTCTCCTTCATCTCTCATTTAAAAAAAAAAAAATCACTCTCCTTATTGCACACATGGCGGAATTTCTAGGCTATGGATCATCCCTTTGGAGGCTTTCTCCTTTCGTTTTTCTGTTTACAACAAAATCAAACCTTAGATCAGAGGGGGTTTGGGAACCTAGCAAGGCCTGGACGGAGGGGGAGAATTGGCTGAGCTCTGCTGAGAGAGGTTTGGTTGGAATGCGCATATCTCTGGGGGAGGGGGATTGATGCACCAAAGTGCTAGTGGAGGAGAAATACTGTATTATGCTTGCAAAAAGATCTAGTAATTTCTTTCATTTCGGGATATATTTTGGTATAAGGTATAAATTTGGCACAGTCTTATTAAGAAAACCCCTGAACTACTTATGTTAGAATAGGCATTGTGTACTGAAAAAATATAGCATAGGTTTTGGGGGGTTTCTTGGCATTCTCTGTATCTCCGTGTCAGTGTCTTAAATAGCTCACAGATCATGGGATATAAAACTGGAATTAATACTTGCCAGGTCTCTTTGTGTTGTTAGTTTTCTGTCACAGAATTATTTGCCCTTGTGATGACAATAGTACAAACAGAAGCGCGTTGTTTTTGTTGTTAAAAGGAGCACTTTTTCTTAAAAAGGAAAAAGGTACAGCATTGTGAACTGAAGTGTGATACTAAACTACAAGACAGCATGTTTCTGACTTCTAACACAAGACAAATGTTCAGATCAGTACCTCCCAACCTCATTTATTCAGAATACCCCCTTCTGGCTTCAAAGAAAATAAGTTATATTTTATTGAGTTGTGTTTTTTTTTTTAAATGTTATAAAGCCAAAATAACATTTTCATTTTAGGTATGCCCAAGAAATAATCTGCTAGGGAATAGCATATCTAGGTTTTAAGGATGAGTACCCAAGGTGCAAAGGATGTGATGGTTTCTGTTACTTTCTAAATACAGTAATACCTCGCATATTTGTGCCTACTGATTCGCGTCTTCACAGATTTGTGGAATATTTCTCAGCGAATATTAATTGGCTATTTGTGGAGCATGCCCCCACGGGTCAGGAGGGCGGCGCCTCTTGCTTGCTGAGGACAGCCACAGTTCACTCCCTTATGAGTGTTGCGGAGGTTACATAGTGGGGAAGGTTTATAACACGCAATGTATCCTCCCGTGGCGCCGCCCATGCCAGGAGCGGAGTGTCCCGCCACTTCTCCTTCTGGGTGTCCCGGTGTGAGGTGCTCTCAAGCGTTTGTCCCTGCCAGTGCCTTTCCAGGGAGTGCCTTCAGAGTGTGAGCAGGGACTGCCTCTGTGTGTGTGTGTCTGTGTTACTGTTTCCATGGCTACAGGCAGGGGAGACGATGCCGATAGGTGTGCTAACTGTGGCGGAATCCAAGCACTAAGCGCTCTGTGTCCCCGGGGGCTGCGTGCCCAGCACACCTGGTGATATATGTAGCCCCAGGGAAAGCGCTGCCGCAGTGCTGCAGCCTCCTCCACAGGGACTGTGGCATGAGCTAGCCTCCCCTTCCCCCTCTGCCCTGCCTGCCCATGTGTGTCAGGATCGGGGTGTCTCGCCGCTTCTCCTCCCAGGTGTCCCGATGTGAGGTGCTCTCAAGCATTTGTCCCCGCCAGCACCTTTCCGGGGAGCGCCTGCAGGGTGTGAACAGGGACTGCTGAGCCCCTGCCCCACCGCAGCCCTGGGGTAAGCTTCCCCACTGCAGCAGCAATGCAATCCTGCGCGGCGGCAGCGACGCAGCGGTGGCAAAAGCAGCAGCGTGGCCAAAGGGAAGCTCAGGGATTCTCCGGGGGTCTCCCCAGTCGCAGAGGGCTCAGAAATGCTTCTCTTTGCTCCCCTGTGCTGTGAGAGGCCATGGGGAGTGCTCCCAGGTGCTCCGGGGCGGCGGGGAATAGGGAGATGAGCATGGCCTATGTGCATATTCATGCTCGCAGATTGGGTGATTTGCGGGACCCTCACGAGACCTGTAACCAACAAATGCGAAGGTAAGACTGTATATGTGTTACTGTAACTCATAGTAAGTGTTTAATTTTCAAAGATTATATTTAAAACCACAGTTTTTGTTCAAAGCATGAACATATTGATAGCCATGACTTCTATCAGTGCAGTGCCCTAAAGTAATGTCCTAACTTTTGGGGGTTTTGGATACTTTGGCTTTGAAGCTTCTAGTAGAGGAGCACTGGCATAATATAATCGCAATTCTTATTAAGATAGAAGTAGTTTCTGCTTTTTAATGCTAGAATTATGTATCATATGTTAAGAATTTCTTTAATATTTGAGGGTTTTTTCCATCCCCATTTACAAGTGTTGATTAACTGGAGGAGACAATAAATTATAGTATTGAGTTTACCACAATGTAAAACTTGAGTGGAGTAATCCAAATTGCATTTTGAAATGTGTATTGATGTCATGGTTCCCAAGCCGACTGTAATATTTCTAGATGGAAAAGTCTGAGCAAAAGTCTGTAACTTGATATATCGGTGAATTTGTGCAGCACTCAGTTACTCTATCATTAACTACGTAATTAAAAAATTAGTTAACTCATTTGTATTTTATCTATGAGCAGTATAAAATGGACCTGGCATCACTAATTTTCAAACAATGGTAAAATTAATTTAATTAATATACAGTACTTATTACTTTTTTCATTACAGTGCTTAAGACTTTGTCTTAATCTAAAATGTGAATTTGGTGATGACAAGCAGAAATGTAGGAAGTGAATTGATTTGACTGTTTGAGGAGAATATTTTCCTACCTTTTTGATCATGTTGTAGCTGATAGTCCCCTTATATCAACAGTGCCAGCTACTTTAATTGAAGTGCTTTGGATTCAATCCCTTCAGTTCTATTTCCTGGGAGTGATCAGTGGTGTGTGGTTATGTGGCTAGTCTTAATGTTCCTTTTTGGAGTTTTTTGTCATTTGATTTAGTGTCAGAATTCTGTGGAGCTTATCTGTTTGCTTAAGGTTGCTTGTATCTGCAAGTTTGGAAATCCTTTAGGATGAAAGTGCTCCAAGAAATATATTGCTTATGTTTAAGGTCACTGGTGGATCTCTCATCCTTCTGTTTTCAGAGTCTTCCTAGTGGTCCAGAGGTTCTGTTGTGACATTTTTTGTATTAAATATAATTGGTAAGTTTGGAGGGGGAGGGGGGAGCAGAGTGGGGCTTTGGGAGTGACCTAGCCCTATGGGGAGCGGCTACGGGAACTGGGGTTGTTCAGTCTGGAGAAGAGGAGGCTCAGGGGTGACCTGATTGCTGTTTACANTTTCGTTCTCTCTGTACGGGTGTTAGATGGTGAGTTGGACTAGATGATCCTTGTGCGTCCCTTCCAACTCATAGTATTCTGTGCATCTGTGAATCTCTGTAGGAGAAAGTTGTTGACTGCCCTGTATTGGTTACAGTTGGTTCATCAGCAACCCCATTGCAGGTGAGCCAGTTGGTAAACTTTGTGGTGTCTCTGTCAAAATAAAACTAATAAAGGGTAGTAAATGCTGGGGAAAAAAAAAAAAAAAGGAAGAACAGAAGTAACTGTAGAGCAGAAGAAAGAGGAGACAGAAGACCATGCTGGAACAGGAGGAGAGCAGGAGCTCAAGTGGTAGTCTGAGCAGGAGCCGAGAGGCCTGACTCTAAAGGGACTGCTACCAGTACAGGAACCACCACATACTGACCCCAATTTCCTGAGCTGCCTGTTGCCTCATCTAAGAGACTTTTATGTGGGATTGGAGAAAGCACAGAGGGAAGGAGAGGTCTTGCAGAGGGAAGGGATGATCAGGTGGATTGAAAGCTGTCTGAATGGCTGGGCCCAGAGAATGGTGATCAGTAGTACAAAGTCTAGTTGTAGGCCAGTAGTTAGTGGTTTACCCCAGGGGTCAATACTGGGTCCAGTCCTGTTCAACATCTTCATTAATGGTCTGGATGGATGGGGCAGAGTGTACCCTCAGTAAGGGAGGGAGTGACTGGTATACCAGAGGGTTGTGCTGCTACCCAGAGACCTGGACAGGCTGGAGAAATGGGCTGACAGCAACTTCATGAACTTCACCAAGAGGAAGTGCCAAGTTCTGCCCCTAAGGAACAACCTCATGTACCAATACATGCTGGAGGCCACTCATCTGGAAAGCAGCTTTGCAGAAAAGGACCTGGAGATCCTGGTAGACACCAGGTTGAACATGAGCCAGCAATGTGCCCTTGTAGCAAAGAAGTTTGATGGTATCCTGGGCTGCATTAGGCAAAGCTTTGTCAGCCTCCACAGGACTTGTTTCTCGAGGCCCAGGATGGTGTTACGGGCCGTAGCATGAGGCACAGGGTAGGTCTCCAACCATCCCATGGTGGCTTCTACCACTGTGAGCACATAATGCTTGCCTTGGCATGTTTGAGGCAATATGATGTAATCAACCTGCTAGGCCTCCCTATACTTGTATTTGGACTACCGCCCACCATACCATAGGGGTTTCATTCACTTGGCCTGTTTGATTGAAGCATATGTCTCACAGTCATGGATAACTTGGGAAATGCTGTCCATAGTTAAATCCACCCCTGGGGCAATCAATTCCATGTGTATTGCACACCCCTCCAGGTGAAGGCAAACTGAGGTCTGCATTCTGGTGCTAGAGGAATTGAGAAAAACGCATTAGCTGTGTCAATAGTAGCATACCACTTTGCTGCTTTGGACTCTGAAAACTTCTTTTTACGAGTAACTTGATAAAGAGGGCTTACAATTTGACTGTACTCAGGAATATGCATCCTCCAAAAACCTATGGCCCCTAAGAAGGCTTGCGTTTCCATCTTGCTGGTCGGTGGGGACATAGCTGTGATCTTATTGACTACCTCGGTAGGAATCTGACGCTGTCCATCTTGCCACTTCACTCCCAGGAACTGAATCTCTCGAGCCAGTCCCTTGACTATGTTCTTTTTGATGGCAAAGCCAGATTTCAGAAGAATTTGTATGATTTTCTTGCCGTTCTCAAACACTTCTGCTGCAGGGTTTCCCCAAACCAGGGTGTCATCAATGTACTGCAGATGTTCTGGAGCCTCACCCTCTTCTAGGGCAGTCTGAATCAGTTCATGGCAGATAGTAGGGCTATGTTTCCACCCCTGGGGCAATCAATTCCATGTGTATTGCACACCCCTCCAGGTGAAGGCAAACTGAGGTCTACATTCTGGTGCCAGAGGAATTCAGAAAAAGGCATTAGCTATGTCAATAGTGGCATACCATTTTGCTGCATTGGACTCCAGCTCATACTGGAGCTCCAACATGTCTGGCACTGCAGCCCTTAATGGTGGAGTCACCTCATTCAAGGCACGATAGTCCACAGTCAACCTCCATTCTCCTTCAGATTTACACACAGGCCACATGGGACTATTGAAGAGTGAATAGGTTTTGCTGATTACCCCTTGGCTCTCCAACTCATGGATTAGTTTGTGGATGGGAATCACAGCGTCTTGAGTTGTTTGGTACTGTCGACGATGCACAGTTGAAGTGGCAATTGGTACCTGTTGTTCTTCCCCCTTCAGAAGGCCTACTGCAGATGGGTTCTCTGATAGCTCAGGCAAGGTATTCAATTGCCTAATGCCCTCTGTCTCCACAGCAGCTATCCCAAATACCCACCTGAGTCCTTTTGCATCTTTGAAATAGGCGCTTCGAAGATAATCCATGCCCAAAATGCATGGAGCCTGTGGGCCAGTCACGATAAGATGTTTCTTCCATTCACTTCCAGTCAGGCTCACTTCAGCTTCTACCAGAGCCAAATCTTGTGATCTACCAGTCACACCAGCAATAGAAACAGATTCTACCCCCACATGTCGCGATGGGATTATAGTGCATTGCGCGCCAGTGTCAGCCAGGGCATCATACTTTTGTGGTTCTGATGTACCAGGCCAACGAATCCACACAGTCCAAAAAACACGATTCTCCCTGACCTCTACCTGGCTAGAGGCAGGGCACCTCTAGTATTGGGTATCCATGTCATCATCTCTTTCATCATATCTACTAGTTCAGTTACGGGTAACTCATGCTACATCCCTCTAGGTGGAACTCCCTCTCTGTATTGTGCGTCCTATCAGTTCATGAAGTCGTGCTTCCAGGGCAGAAGTAGGTTGTCCATCCCACTTCCCCATGTTTTCTCCACTCTCATGCAGGAAGAGGCATAACTGATTTCTGGAAAGACGCTTTCTCTCTCTATTTGGAAAACGTCTGCATCTGGTAACAGAATGTCGTGGTTTGACCCTGGCTGGATGCCAGAGATTCACCCACAACCTCTCCCTCACTTCATTTTCTCTCCCCTCCCCCCTCCATATACAAACAGGAGGAGGGAGAAAAAATGAAAAAAAAAACCTGAAAAGGTTTATCACAGGCAAAACAAGCTCCAAGTGGGGAATATAAAGGATTTATTTATTTCTAACAAGATCAGAGCTTAATGTGAGAAGCATCATTTTAAAGGCAACCTTTTCCCCACCACCCCCTCCTTCTTCTTACAACAGATATCATATTCCTTTTTTTCCTCCAGGAGACAAAGGGGGAATAGGAGTAGGGGAAAGCCAGGCAGTTGGTATTTTCTGACCAGTTTAGGGTAGGAAACCATCTCCCTGCCTTTCATAAAGTCCTCTTTCCTCTATGAGAAAAGTCTTTCATGACCCTTTCCCAGCATGAGTCCGGACCCAGGGGCGACAGCTCTTCCATTCTCTATTGCCCGAGAGTCACAGCACAGGATATGCAGTCTTTTAAGCACTGGCTGCGCTGCTTCATTTGTGAGCCCATCCCAAAGTACATAGATCAGATCCTACCAAGTACAGTTCTGTCTGTGTGGACTCCTCTTCCATGGGCTACAGTGTCTTTCCTAGGACATCTGCTTCAAGTATGTGGGCTCCAACATGTCTGCAGCCTTCCAGCATGATCCTCCAGCTCCAGTGTGGCCGCAGGTGGATTCTGCATCTCCCTCTCTCTATTCCATGGGTTGCAGGCAGACAGTCTCCTTCACCATGGCCCATTCCACAAGCAGCAGCGAGACGCCTGGAACACTTCCTCCCCCTCCTCCGACCGCCCTGGCCTTGGTGCCTTCATGGCTGTTCAACCTCTCACAGGCTCTGCTCCGGTCATCTTCTTGCTGTACCTAGTTGTTTTTTTTCTCTTTCCTTCTTAAATATGTTATCACAGAGGCACCTCTGTCTCTCCCACTGGCCTGACCTTGGCAGGCAGCAGGGCCCAGCCAGGAACTGGCTGGTGTTACCTCTGCTATTTAGCCCCCCCGCTGCCAGAAGAAAAAAACCCATATTCAAACCAGCACACAGGACCTCTGATCTGTACCTCTGAGACTTGGAGAAGGCCCTCCTTAATCTCCTTCTTGAGTTCCTTGTGATTCTTCTCTATTCCCTCTTTAACCTTCTTAAGTTCCTCATGATTCTTTTCCATCTTATCTTCCATTTTCTGTATACGTGTTTCCACAGCTGCAATTCTTGCATGTGTTGGGCCATGCACGGCGTCTGCATATGCTTGGAGCTTCATCATCAGTTCCCTCACAGTCTCCATCCAATCAGTCCTCTTCAGCATTGCTAAAGTGGAGGCATATTCTTGTGGCCCAAGTCTTATGAGTCTTCTCCACATCACTTGGTCAACTGATGCCCTGTCTGGACTCTTCAAATTTGGGTCATTGCTGTAGAGAACATTTACTGCACCTAGCTCTCTCAAACGCTGGATCCCTTGTTCTATGGTTTTTCATGGGGCTTGTTGCATATAACAATCATCTGGACACAGATATCTACAACCCACGGCTACCAAGACTCGCGTCCAGAGACTGACATAGTCAGGATCCCTTATTATTTCTTGGTCAATAGCTAAATCATGTGACAGGGATCCCAGATGCCTCACTTCCGTACCATCCAGTCTGATCTCATCACCCGCAGCATCCCATAAACGGACCATCCAAGCTAGTATAGATTTCTCAGGCTGTTGAACGTAGTCCTTTCTTAACATATGGAGATCCTTTATACTCATGGACTCAGTGATAGTTTCTGTAGCTGAGTCAGTTTCTGTTCTTGAGGATCCTTCAGCTGCACCCTAATCCCTTTTTAATGGACTCTCAATTGTTTTCTCCTTGTGTTTCCTCCTTGTGACAGGGGCAGCTGTCAATAACTTAGTTTTGCTGCCTGATGTACCTGCAGCCGGAGGGATTGTGCCATTTAATGGCTTAGGTTTACTGTCGGATATATCTGCAGCTTGGGGAATTGTGGCACCTGCTACGTTATCTTCCTGCCCTTCTGCCTTGATTTGCTGCACTACGGTATCTAACTGGTCTAGCGCAGTACGATAAGCATATGCTAGAGCCCAACATATTTCAATGATTTTCTTATCCTTAGAACTGTCGTTACATTTTTTCTGCAGATATTTTTCAATCTCAGCTGGGTCTTGGATCTGCTCAGGGGAAAATTGCCAAGCTATTGGGTCAGAAAACCCTTTCAAGATTTGACCCACCTTCTCCCATCTTCCACACCATTCATTATCTTTTGTATCTGGGCCAATTGTCTTACTAACGTCTTTAAGCATGTGATTTTCCATTTTAGACAATTTATACATCGTGTAGAATACTAGGCCTACCATACCTACCATATAAAGGAATAAAACAATCAGAAGAATAATCTCTTTAACATTCCAGGGAGAGTACCAATTTTCTAAAGGGAAAATAGACTGAGTGCAATTATTGATAAACCCCATAAACAAGCTGTTGAAATTCATACCAGACTTGGGATGGGAAAGCCATATATCATAAAAACATTTAACAGGTGCTAGGGTCTTTGCTAAAACCGCTGTTATCCTCCTATAAATCATTACCGTTAAACATATCAATATAAGAACCCAAATTTGCATTAATGAATGGTAAAAATGACATACTAAAAACAAAACCAAGCCTGCATAAGGGTAAGTGAACAGACCCAGTGCCCAGAAACGTAATACCGTTTCAAATACAGTCAGCCCTCTTCCACTTCGCGCCCCCCATATTGCAGCTTCACATCTTAGTGGTGTGATTTTTCAGGGATTAAGGAGCCCCCTTTTTGCAACTGCGCATGTGTGACCTGGCACGCATTAATATTCAAATTAGGCAGTCATGAATATTCAAATCAACCCCCTCCGCTTCGAGCGAGAAGGCTACAGTGGGTCCCCCTGACCGCCCTCCCTATCCTGCTCCGCTCAGAG
Source organism: Pitta sordida (assembly GCA_013390025.1). Classification (NCBI taxonomy): domain Eukaryota; kingdom Metazoa; phylum Chordata; class Aves; order Passeriformes; family Pittidae; genus Pitta; species Pitta sordida. The sequence goes on from WEKX01014895.1 coordinate 14,168, forward strand.
CGCAGTGGCTGCGGCGGGTCCGCTCCAAGTGGCGCCCAGCTACCCCCCGTTCCGCTCCCTTGGGAGCGCAGTGCCTGCAGCCCACACCGAGCGGTGCCTGGCCCCTCCCTGTCCTGTTCCGCTCCCCTGGGAGCGCAGCGGCTGCGGCAGGTCCACTCCAAGCGTCGTCCAGTTGCCCCCCATCCCGCTCCGCTGGGAGCACAGCAGCTGCGGTGGGTCTGCTCTGAACGGCGCCCACCCCACTCTGCTTGGAGCACAGCGGTTGCGTGCAGTTATGAAAGATTTACACACTCTCCGGTTAGACGTGGTGTCCGAGACTTTCTCGAATGACTCTCCGAGACATACTTGTCTACCCCGAGTATGGAGAGACCAGGTCTACCCACGTGGAAAGACACCGGGACAGCGGCGTGGGTGGCTCCCCGCACTAGTGTTCCCAGCTGAGTGGAAAAGGGGGTTTTCCTGGCATGGGGTGGCTGTGGGCGCTGGGAAACACCGACACAAACACTGACACACAGCAGGGTAGTGCTGAGGGGCATGTAAGGGTGCAGGGCAAATTTGCATATTAATGAGCTGCCAGTCAACATGGAAGGTGGGCTTTGCGTATAGGGGGGGAAACCTGCGGTCCCCTGTGTCGTGGTTTGACCCTGGCTGGATGCCAGAGACCCACCCCAACTTCTCCTGAAGGAGAAAACTAAAAAAAACAAACTGGAAAATAAAACTGGAAAATAAAATAAAACTGGTCACAGGCAAAAGAAGCAAGGCAAAACTATAAATAAAGAATATAAAGGGTTTATTTTCTAACTAACAAGCTCAGAACTGCAAGGGAAGCATCATTTAGAAGGCAACCTTTCTCCCCCCACCCCTCCTTCTCTTACAATAGATGTAATATTCCCTTTTCCACCAGGAGAAAAAGGGGGAACATAGGGTAGGGGTAAACCAGGCAGGTTGGTATTTCTGAACAGATCCAGGGTAGGAACCATCTCTCTGCCCTTCCATAAAGTTCTCTCTCTCTCTCACGAGAGGGAAAGGTCTTTCATGACCCCTCCCAAGTGAGATCTCGACCTGAGGACGACAGTTCTTCTGAAAAATTCTCTGTTGTCCAGAAGTCACAGCCAGGATTGCAGCTTTTAAGTACTGGTTTTTATCTGCTTCATAATAAGCCCACCCAAAAGTACACAGATAGATCCTATCACAATGCAAAAAAAGTCTGTCCAAGGATCTCTGCCGAGCTCTCAGCTAGCTCCAGGCTTCTGTTTCTGGGCTTCAAAACCATCAGCAGTTTGTCCAGCGTTACCTCTCCATCTTCAGTCGTGGCCTAGATGGATTCTGCGGTCCTGGTTCTCGCTCTCTCTGGTCCATAGGTTTTCACCATGGTCAGTCCAATTCACAAGCAGCAGCGGGATGCCTGGAAGAACATCTCTACCCCTTCTCTCGTGGGCCTGGGGGCCTTCAAATCTCTCAGCCTCCCAACGCAGGTTCTGAGCTGGCACGCTACATCTTACTACTGAACTTTTTTTTCTTCTCTCCCAAGTATGTTATGTGCAGAGACGCCTTTATCTGTAACCTTGAAGGCCATGGCAGCACGGAGAGCTCAGGCAAGAACGGAGCTGTTAACCCCCTCGCTACCAGAGCAACAGAAAAACCCCTAAACCATAACACCCTGGTATAGGAGACCCAACTGTAAACCAAAAGAGCACACTAGGGACCATAAAGACATTATAAACTTAATTATAAACATGATAACTGAAGCAAGATACACTTTTACAAGGTGTCACTTCCCATTGGGGGTCGATCCCTGTACGGGCCACCAAAAATGTCTAAGTTTAGAGTGAGATTCTGGCATTAATTCTCACTCTCCTCACCAATTTTAATAGATTAATTTCTTTCCTCGAATAGAAGTGAAGGAAAAAGAAAAAAATTATTTATTAACTAAAATACACAAATTTATAACAAAACCCTGCTCCAGAGAGCTGAGGAACAACGAAGAATAAACCTGGTTGTTAACTGTCCGAAAATGTCTGCTTGGCTGTCCTCTCCCAGATCAGAGAGGGGGGGAAGAGGAGAAACTGGAACCATACTGCTGGCTAGATGTGAAGCCTCCCGAAGCAGATGGTTGAGATTTTACAGTTCGGATATGTCTATGGAAAGAGTCCAATTTCTCTGATTCTCCAGGGAAAGCCAGAAAACGAAGAGCTGCTCCAATTGCTGCCACACCACGCCGCAGGACCGCCGCCGCTTCTCGGAACTTCCTGCGTAATGCCACCATGCCGTGTCATTTCCACTTTCCAGAATCCACCACTGCCACTGAATATCAGGGGGTGCTACAGACAGCACCACCCGCACACAGCAATATGGAATACAAAAAATACATTCAACACACACATATATTAGAATGCCAACCTATGACAACTGTGCAGATGTGAGAGACAGCTATCATGTCTTACAAGGGGTCATAAACAATCAAAGACCCTCGAAGCACCCCCTGACTCATTTCTGGAGCCTTCTACCAGGGGACTGCATGTGATCCACAATGTTACATCAGATAATGCAAAATTTCCCCTGCAGGGGAGGTACCTGAACTTGAACGTATGTTAACCCATTGAACGTTTTGTTTTATGGGCTTCCCCACCCCTGGTGAATCAAGACTGCAACCCTCACTTCAACGAATGGACATTGACATTGCAACAATCAAGTCTCATTGCTGGATCCATGGGTAGTGATATTTTTCCACTATCTACCCTTATCCTTTCTTTCCCTTTCTTTCTTTTCCTTATATATTTTCTTGTCATATTTTTATACTTTTATATTGTTATATTTCTATACATACAGTCGGCCCTCTTGCACTTTGTGCCCCCCATATTGTGGCTTCAGATCTTAGCGGCATGATTTTTTTAGCAATGAAGGAGGCCCCTTTTTGCAACTGTGCATGCGCGACCTGTGGTGGCTGCGGCAGTGGCGGCTGCAGGGCTGCTTCCCCGGAACCGCTGCTGTGCAGTTATGAAACTGTGTCCCTGGCCAAGCCGAAAAGGGGTTTTTCCCAGTGTGGGGTGGCTGCGGGCACCGAGAAGGGCCGACACAAACACTGATACACAGCAACACAGTGCTGGGGCCGCGTGAGGGTGCGGGACAAATTTGCATATTAATGAGCTGCCATTCAACACGGAAGTAGGGCTTCGTGGAACCCGATTAAGACAACGGGTCCGCGATATAGGAGACCTGACTGTAATAATGAAAACAGCTACATATGTCCTTTCCATTGCAACCAAATTGTTCTAAAATAAACCTGCCATATATATACACTGGTCATTTAGTGTTGTTTCACTCTAATCTGCCCTAAGGGATCTATTAAAAAGAACCTGTTACTCTACCTCAGGGGCAGGTTGTAACACATCATCCATCTCCAGCCAACCAAAACACTCACTAACATACAGGGCTACCATACCGCTTCTTCCTTACCTGTCCTTTCTGAAGAGTTTATAGCCATTCTAGTCATGTAAGTCATCCCACCATGTTTTTGTGATGGTTACTGTAACATGAAGAGAAACAGAAAAAAGAAGGATTTCTGTCCTCTTAGTATTAATATATTTTTGGCTATCAATGTCCCTCCCCCCAGGAGATCAAAGATCTTTAATGTCCAAAACAGTCTATTAGCATTTCCTTAATTGAGACACTTCATTAACAGATTTGCTAAATTTGCACGGGGTGTCAGATACCTTTTTCAAGGACTTCACTTAAATAGCAAGAGAAAGAGCGAGACTCCTCAGTGAGGCTCCCACCATCTGTTATTTCACCATCGACAAGAACTGTCAGCACTGCAATACCATAAACTAACTCTGATCAGTTCACAAAATAACGCATTTATTAATACCAAATTATGGCAATTTAAGAGGGTTCAATATGTCTTTGATAATGTTTTAACTACAAAAATATACTGTGGCTATTGTAATATATATATATAGTGTACAGGCAACCTATCAGCAGAATACACCCACACGTGCGAAGCAACTTAATACAGTCATACCTCCATAGTCGTGGGTTACAGGTCTTCCTGGGGTCCCTCAAATCGTCTAATCCACGAACATTTGTGGGTCATTGATATGCATACAGGCCATGCCCATCGCTCAGCCCCCCACCACTCCAGAGCGCTGGGGAGCATTTTCCGCACCTCCCCACAGGCTCTCACAGCACAGGGGAGCAAAGGGAAGCATTTCTGAGCCCCGGGGCTGCAGTGGGAGAGGAGTTGGCGGGTGTCCCCAGGCTTGGGTCGGCACGAGTCCGTGCTGCCAGTGATCTTGGAGCCTGGGAAATCTTAACTTTGCAACACTGCGACACCCTGGGGCCTCTTGCTGAGGGGGGTGGCATCAGTGTCAGAGTTTTTTTCCCTTTAACTGCAGTGGCTACAATACATTCGCTGGTCTCGAGTGCAGGAACAGCAGCGCCGGCCATATGGACTCAGCAGAACACAGCCTCCCCCTGCCATGGCGGCGGGGGCGCATGGGGGAACAGAATCCTCCTCCTGGTGTGGCAGTGGTAGCGTGGACATGTCCCGCCTCTGCCCCATCCCAGCCAATTGGCTTCTGCTGCAGTTTAGCACACCTGTCGGCATTGCCTTCCCCACCTGTAGTCATGGAAACAGTAACACGCAGTTCGTAGGCGCTCCCCGGAAAGGTGTTGGTGGGGACAAGCACTTGAGAGCACACACGGGCAGGTGGGGCAGAGGGGGAAAGCAGACGGTAGCTCCGGCCGTAGTCCCTGTGAAGAATGGTACATACAGCACTGCCACAACACTTTCCCTGGGGCTACATCTACGTATCACCAGGTGCGCCGGACTATGTACGATGTACTACGTACATAAGCCTTTCCAGCCACAGAGACACACAGGAGTGGGGCAGGGACCACGACAGGGAAGCGCGCCATAGCACGGTGCTGTGGGACTATAAACGCCATGTAACCTCCGCAACACTCATAAGGGTGTGATCTGTGGCTGTCCCCAGCAAGCGAGAGGCACCGCCCGCCCGCCCCATGGGGCTGTGTCAGTCCCGCACCACGAGGAGCGCTGGTGCTGCCCCTCGGCGAAGCAGAGGCACTGCACATGCGTCGACCGGGAAGCGCCACGAATCACTAAGGCATATTCGCAGGAAAAAATTCCCTGAGTCGATGAGGCTGTGAGTATGACAGCGCAATGTACCGAGGTATGACTGTAGGTAAAATTCTCATACTAGAGTAAAGTAACCGAAGTATCTTACTAGCAGAAAATACCCACACTAGAGCAAAATACCCACACCAGAGAACTGGACAGCAAAAACAACCGCACAACAAACTTAACAGTAAAACAAACTAAACAGAGCAACACAACAGTAAAACAAAGCTTAACAGCGATACACCCACCCAAGAGCAAAGCAAAGTATTAAGTATAAAAAAGATAGAAGGCAAAACTAGTTAATGATTGCTCACCCTGAGGTGTCCCAAGTGGAGCAGAGGGAGAGAGAGGCATTCGTCAGTTACCTCCACAAATATGGATGAAACTTCTCCCTAATTTTTCTCAAGGTTCCAGTCTCTTTTTATATCTTTTTTTTCCTCTTAGGCAAGTTTGAGTGACAGGCAAATAAACAAATCTTTGGGGTGTTAGACTATTGCTTTGGGATAGACAAAGGACAAGGCAGAGGTCCAAAGGATCATGTCTAGCTTCATGACTCCAGGATGTCTTAGAAGAAAGGCTGGCAGTATCTCCATATCACCCTATTCTTAGGCTAATCATGTTTCACACAGAGGCTTATCATTTTCTGGAAATGTCTCCCCGGGTGCTGGGGTCTTCCAGGAAACCATCAAGAGTTTCTCTCCTTTTGTGACCTTATCAAGCACGGGCTGGAAAGGAACATTTTATGCTGGGTTACAAACTGGTTGGAAGGGCGAGCTCAGAGGGTGGTGGTGAATGGTGCAACATCGGACTGGCGACCAGTCACCAGCGGAGTCCCACAGGGGTCAGTGTTGGGCCCAGTACTGTTCAACATCTTTATCGATGACATGGACGAGGGAATTCAATCCATCATCAGCAAGTTTGAAGATGATACTAAGCTGGGGGCAAATGTTGAATTGCCAGAGGGTAGGAAGGCCCTCCAGAGGGACCTTGACAG
>WEKX01014896.1:0-43185 GCA_013390025.1 Pitta sordida
AAATATCTCTGCCTCACAGCTGACCTTTCATTCTTTCTATTTGCACACACCTCTTCAATACTTAAATCTTTCAAGAGCTACTACACAAAGTAAAAGTCCTGAGAGTAAACAGTTCAGCCAAAAAAGCACAGACAAACTGACATCACAGTTGTAGAGCACCACTAACTGAAACCATGCACCCAAATATTTTTGTAGTCCATGAAACAAGGAAACGTATGCCCATAAAGTGCAGCATTCAAAACAAAAGAGTGTATTAAGAAGATGGTTCTGATCAAACAGATTACCCATTGAAAGCCTGATTGCATGGCAAGTGACATGAGCCATAATGAAAGGCACCTTACGGGCAAAAACAAGTATGATGGATGCTGACTGTTTGACGTGCTCTTCAAAAAGTTCAGTTGGACACATTATTTGCAATCTTAAATTTCCTAATTTCTAAAGTTAAACATTTTTAGTAAGTCTAGAATAATTTCAGATATCTAATTCAGAGAAAAGTAACAGGCATCCTCAAATTAACTGTTTAGGCTAATTTTCTAGACTACTTTTCTCTGTTAGCCCATGACTTCCCCTTAAACACATCCTCCTTGTAATCCATGGGGAACAGAGGCTCCCAAATGTCTAGCACTAGATATTTATATCAGATTTGAGCACTTCTACCCTTAAGAGTTGGACTTGTATATTAATTAAACAAGAAACATAATCCACTACTGTACTTTGTGATGGAAGTGTCATACACATGCTAGATGTAGCATGCATATGAATATGCACGTAGAAGTTTAAACTTGGAATGTTAATTTCAAAAAGTAATTAATATAAGCATCACCATAAACTATGTAATGTATGGATGTCCTGACAAATGTGTTCAACTTGTGTGTCAGACACAATTTTTTCTACCAGATTTCTGAATTTACTTTGAAAAATATTAAGGGAAACGTAGTAAATAGCATTTGCTTGGGCAAAGTCTTTACTTGTCTTACCTCCACACTACCTTCCTTTTCTTTTTATTTACACACAAACCCCACAAAGAGGAAAATTTGAAAGTGGGAAGAACATTGACAGAAAAATTACAAGGTAATCATCTAACTTAATTGCACTAAATTCTTAAAGAGTTTAACAGTCAAGAAATAACAGATACGGGAACAAAGCTAATTGGTACTTCTGAGCCTGCAAGATTACTATCAAGGACTAAAGGACGGTGTTTTTAATTCCAATGTATTTTACTGTCTTCCATTCTTTTATCTCTGAGTACAAGCATGCTCTGGAGATTTGTCCAGCATATTTCTGAATAAAATTATGACAACATCTGACATCTTTCAGCTACCAAAAAATCTCTAACAAAACCAAACAAACAAAAACAATAACAAAAAAACCCCACAGCCATTGAGTGTGAAGCAGATTCAGTGATTCAGATGGTCAGTAAAGGAAGAATATCTAATAAAACATTACACAGAAAGGGTAAAAAAAAGTCCATATAAATATTAAGGTATGTCTCCATTTTAACAGCATCTAAACAAAAGGGCCCTTTCTCACAGAATTAAGCAGGTTGGAAAAGTCCTTTTGAGATCACATCCAACCTATTACCTAACACCATTTCATCAACTAAACTGTGGCACTAAGTGCCAAATCCAATCTCTTTTTAAACACCTCCAGGGATGGCAACTCCATCACATTCCTGGGCAGCCCATTCCAATGGCCAATCACTCTTTCTGTGAAGAATTTTTTCCTAATGTCCAGCCTAAACTTCACCTGGTGCAGCTTGAGACTGTGTCCTCTTGTTCTGTCACTGGTTGCCTGGGAAAAGAGATCAACCCCTACCAGGCCACAACCTCCTTTCAGGCAGTTGTAGAGAGCGATAAGGTCTCCCCTGAGCCAATCATGTTCCACCAGAGAAGGTAAAGTATCTTATGAATATCTGAAGCTCAAATTCAAAATTAAGTTCTTTGCTCCCACTACCAAAATGTTTTTCTAATGATCTTACTCAGACAGAAAATTAGTAATCTATCTACTTTGGTTCTTTCATATACATTTGGACTTTCATCAGTAGTTGACCTTTTCCCAAATCTTCTTTCAGCCCTGCCAGTATTCCCTAGCCCTAGTTAATTTACAGAGAACAGTTATATCCTCTCTTTCCTTCCTATTACAAGGGTAAACAAGGCCACGTCTTTTAGCCTCGTTCCTTGTTTACCACTAGGGAATGAAAAGCTGAAGTAAAAGAATCAGAACAATAAATAGAGATGATGTTATCATTTTCCTAATCCATACTAAGGATGCTATTAAACTCTGATATTACCAAATTGAAAAAGGATTTAAATGTTTTGTGAGCAAGTTCCCCATAGTAAAATAAATCCCTGCGTTCCTCACTCTGTGGTACTAATTAAACAGTTTCAACTGAAACGGTCAGAAAGTATGCAGAAGCTGTTTATCACTGTTGGCCTTTGAGCCTCAGTATACTCAAAGGACACGGTACCTCAGATGCGATAATTACCAACTTCTTACATTTTTACTGAAGAGACACAGAAGACTTCCAACAGAGAATTTCACATTAATCAGAGCTAACAGGGTACTTATTAATAATAAAGCCATGATTATAATAGAAAAAAAAAAATTATTCAGTTCAACATTTGTAGGTACTAATTCCAAAACCTGTTTAAATTGGTATCAGGCAGAAAGTTTAGTCTCAGCTCTTCAGGGAAATTCAAGAAAGTTTATCATTTATCTGAAGCATAAGAAATGTTAAAGACTATTAACCATTCAACCACAAACCATAGCTTATCCTCCATTCTTCTGCTTCTTAAGAGCTCAATAGTTTTCCTTATATCTTTTCTTGTTATATTTTTAAACTCTGATGGAGGTTATTTCTTAGTAAATTGGAAATGCCTTCAAACTCTAACACCAAAGACTTAACATGAAAGTACAAACACTACACTGTAAAGAACTGAAGGGCAAAATACGGACAACTAAAGGAATTTCATTTTCTGGGAGCCTTCTGCACAGATTCTCTCTCAAGTTTTATGGGCACATGCGTGGTTCAGAAAAGTTAAGTAGCTCAAATCCAGTTTTAATACTCAAATTTCTATAAAGATTAAACACCTTTCCAGGGTGCTAGAAGGAAATGATACAAATACACCCAACTGCCTTACTGTAGCTTGCAATGAAAAAAAAATGTGCCAGAAAGCACACCATCCCAGCAGTTATGCAACTGTGATTACATCACAGAAAAATGCTCCTTATTAGTACAAATTATTAACACATACATATTATATAAAGTATATTAACACACCAAACAAAGTTAGCTCTTACTTAGCAAGATTTCTGTATATCTTCCACTTAGTAGTACAGAAGTAGAAATTCAGACTCTATCCAGTCAGAATTTAAAATCTACAGACTATTTCAGACAATCAATTTTTTTGAGAGTTGAACCTTGCATCAACTATGGTCTTGAATAAATATTAGGATAAAAATACTCAATATGCACTCATATAAAAATAAATTACTACGAGATTAAAAGGGATTTTATATCTTTATCTTTTAAATATGATTTTATATGTTTTTTACTCTATGTGGGCAACCAAAGTATAGTAAAACAGTAATATCAACACAATGTAGGATATGAAAACCTACTGTTTCATCTCTTATATATAATGTATACATATATGTTTATGTAAACACATAAAACTCGTTGGTTTAAACTTATGGCAGACCATTATTTTTATGCCTCACAAGTAACTGAGGATTCTGTGCGCAAAATGGTACTACAGCACTATACAGTATTCACTGTAATCAACTAATCAATATACAGAGCGCTCCCAAAAGTCACGGGGGGACAGGTCTGGGCAGGTCCCACAAGTTATGCAATCCATGAAGATACCGAACCCATGAATATTCAATTACCGTCTGTGGGTAGCCACGCATCCTCCACTAATTATGTCTGGAGAGCACTCCTGGGAGCATGGGTCACACTGTAGCAACTCATTAAAGTGGAGGAAATGCCTTTTTGTGCCTCCTGGCCGCAGAATCCAGGGTCTGGGACGTTACGCGCACGTGTGCAGTTGCACAACTCACTGAAAATCCAACTGTGACTAACTGAATACGCGAATATGCGAACCGTGAATGTGCAAGGGTTCTCTGTACTCAAAATTCTATGTCAAAAATATCTACCAGAACTAAAGTTTATTAGAACATCATAAAATTTCACAGATTTTTTTTTTTTAAATTCTTGTTACTAAATATACAGCAGAAAACAGTTTCTGGTCACTCTTCTTTGAGCAACTTCAGGTTTATCCAATGTTACATCCTTGTAAGGTATACAAGATCGTCAGTTGGAAGAAAACTATAGCAATAGAAAGAATTAACTAGATTTACCTGACAAACTCACTCTGATAGTCTGCTCAGTGTATCTTTTCTGTATCTGGTAACAATTAAATTAATTGCCAAATATGAGTAAGAAGTTTCACGTAACACTGTGAACATTAATATACGTGATAATTTTTATCTTTACACTCAAATTTATCTTCACAAGTGAAATACTTGAAATTAATTTTATACTTGTTCTTTTTAAAGAAAAGTTAGAATCACAGTACTCAAGGCCTTCTCAATGCTTACAGAATATTCTGAGTTGGAAGGGACCCACAAGGATCATTGAGTCCAACTCTTAAACAGCACCACTGCCTCCCTGGTGGGAAATTGAACCCTCGGTCTCCCACAATGCCATGCTAGCATGAATTCAAAGCAGACTACTTACTTGACTTCTACCTTGCAGAAAGATCTTAGAAAGGTCCTACATACAAAATCACAGCTTTTTATTTTTTTTTATGTAGTGGAATATTTTAGTTGTTTAACCAATTATTGAGGATGTGTAGATCCCATTCCAAGTAGCTATGAAGAGACAACATGTATGGAAGCAGAAGCACATAGAGAACACTGGACTTGGCTCCCCAGTGAAGCCTGAACTGTCAGGTTCCACCACAGTGGTAGAAGCTGCACATTTCGTAGCACATATTTCATATCCTCTCGCAATAATCAATTGCTTTTTCATTCCAGGTCACATGTATACAAATTAGAAGTTTCTCCAACTTCTGAATGCATAAAATTTTATTAAAATAAATTAATGAATGCTTCAAGGGCTTTCTTCTGAAGGCACCCAAAGAGCTAGAAGTAGCTAGTAAAATCATACACCTTAGGTTACACAAGTGCTCTGACAATAACTAGAGACACTCTCGTCTGCTAATTTATATTATACTTGATAATTAACTAATAGTGAAGAGCCAAGTTACTAAACCCCTGATTTCTGGAACAGCAGCTTATATAATAATAAGTCATGGGAAATCCAACACCTTTTTTCCTACTAAATATCCTCATACAGCAAGCATGAAGTTCTGTAAAAAGTACAACAAATATCTAAGGCAACTCTTCACAAAAAATGCATTGTCAACTTACAAAACCAAGATTTCAATAAGTAATCAACACTGCAAAAAGCCACTAAGCAATATAACTCCTAAGATATATGCAGGTATCCAAGTCCAAGCCACTTACATGGCTTTATGGAACAATTGCATAGCATAGTTCCTTTCAAAAATCTGTCATTCGAAAGAGTTTTGTAAGAATCATTGGTTTTGGTATGGAGATATGTATGCATATACATGTATGCATATACAAGATACATATGTGCTTAATTTGGAAGAAAAATGCAATAGAAGGGAAGAGAGATGTCCTTACTGTCAGTGAAAATTCTTTGAATGATTTTCCCAGTACAGGTATTTTAACCTCAAAGCAAAACAACTTTATGTGACACTTTATACTGGAAAGAGAGAAGAGACATTTGTCTAAATATTCTATTCTGAATAATGACTTAATTTTCTTAGTGGAGCACAATGGCACAGTGAAGTTTTATTTAGAGGCCTGTATGTTCTAAGTAGCACTGAAATAAAACTCAATTTGAAGAGCTTAATCTAATTAACCATACAAAGCCACAGAAATACACAAGTGTTATGTTACTTCAATTTTCTGCTGTTCTGTATGTTCTTCCACTTTATATCATGATAGTGTGCAAATGCCTTACTTGGATCCTGCAAGAGAACCTCTAAGTTCTGTTAGGGAAAAATAACACAATTTCTTATTTTGTCAGTGATCAATTAAAATGGTTGGAATAGGTGGGGTAGATTTTGACACAACTATATTTCTCAAGTAATTTTTAGAAACCGTTCAGAAAAAAAGGAGTTCAAAACAGTTCTAGTTAAAGAAAAGCACTCTCCCTGAAAACATAAGTGTACAGCAGAACTGAATACCTAGTAGAGAACACACATTGACAGGCATGCAAGGAGCTTTGCTTAAGCAGGGGGCAAGAAAGGGGGAGGACAGGACAACCAACCCTAAGATAAAGACACTTCTATATGCAACAGAACTTGCTACACAGGTATGGGACAAACAGTAATTGAGATCAAGTACAGTCTCCAACAAGTCTCTAAGAGGCCTCTAAGCGTTCTCTGACTTTTAGAGACACATTAAGATATAAAAAAGTATCCCAATAACTATTTTTCTCATAAAATTCAGTACACAGTGTCTCAGGATGGACAGTACTGAATGAACAAGGTAATTCAGCTCTTACATCTACAGATTAATAAACCATACTAGTTTGCTATTTAACACAACCTTCTTCCACTCACACTCACTGCAAATCAAGCCAGTGGAACATACAGCGATTCCCTAAGTCTTCAAAGCAACTCAGTGTGATCCAAGGGTAGCATCACATGAAATTTACATTTAAAGATGACCACAAGGATCAAAAAATTATTTAGGGACTAAAAAGGTATACTTACATCTGGGTATTCTTTTACAGGCACATATAGTTTCTCTTGTAACTGTACAATAGGTCCCACAGCATCTGGTAATTCTGCACTTCTCTTCTCCGTACTACCATTTAATGTGTCGTTATACATGTCTTTCCGTACTCTGCTAATTTCTGTGGGGGGGAAAAACGTAATTAGGCATTAAATACAGTAACAGATTATAATCTAGCATGACAGACTTCTCTATTATTTCCCAAATCTTATTGCCATTTTCTTCCTCTCGTCATGAAAATCATAGAAGCTGAAAAACCTACTCTGGTTTTGTTTCTTTTTTTTCTGTTTTGTTCGGGGTTCTTTAGATTTTATTTTTTTTTTTTTAATTTCAGTACCCATCTTCAATGTCTTCATGTCTGTTAATCTGCCACCTACTCATCCTATTTCTGGAATTCAGCTATAGAACAAAAAAATATGTGCAGCTCCTTAGAACACTTACAAGACTGGTCACATTATCATTTAAAAAGTGTATAAAAATAGTTCTTTTATGCATTTTTTATAATTAAGCATCTAGAAAGCAAAAAAAAATTACAAATCTGTACGTAATGTAAAAAATAGAAAAATGCATCTGTACAGTACTTTTTGATAGTTATGAGATTAACTACAGCATTGGGAGATTAAACGATGCACCCTTCAGCAGTGAGAAACAGGACAACTCAAGAATGCAGCTACTAAGCACACGGTACAACAACAAACTAGTAAATATTGTTCTACACCCACCAGTCCTAATACTTCATTTCAAAGTAATGAAAAACATCTTAATAGCACCAGAGAATGTCAAACATGGACTGTTCCTAAAACTGTTAAACTAACATTTAAATTGCTACTATAAAATAGAAAAATCCCACATTTTATAAATTACAGAATCTCAATTAGTATAAAATGTTCTCAATGAGTTTATTTCAATATCATTGAAGACTTACTTTAAACAAACATATTAACCAAGCACCAAACCAAAAACTAATATTTAAACAGGATTGTTCCCAATGCATTAAGACTTGTGATAGCAAGGGCTGTGTAGCTGTGTAGCCAAACACAGTTATTTCAGTCTTTTACTTAGAATTGTTACAACTGCTTTCAAAACCTTCAGAATTAACATTATACTAAAACCAGAAATCTTACATCTTCATCTAAACACAGGAAGCCACAGAAAGGAGAAGTCACTTGAAATGTTGGCAACAGACAAGAGATTAATATAACCTCTGTTTCACAATCAGTTTCTTCTCTGGCAAATGATTAATAGCTGAGATTTCACCACTTGAAAAGCTCTGGGGCAGGGGAGAACGTCAGAAACTATGTATCTCTGAAACATATATTCAAGAACAAGTTGTTTCTCCACTGGAAACTGACATAATCATGTGTATTATATCATGATTTATTAGTTAACACCTGTTTAGAATGGAAACCACAAATTTTGTCATCATATAATCATAGTTCAAGGAAAAAATCCTCATTGCCTTCCACATTGACAATTTTGGCAACAAGCACAAATTCCGCAGAACTACAATCAGTATTTATACTGGCTTCAGTATATAAAGAAATTCTTTAGCACATCTCTTTGAACAAATATTACTATCTTTTGGCAGACTTTGTTTCCTTTTCATTCTCTTCAGATTTTCCATTAATTTACACTACACTGAACACAAGCTAGGCAGTCTGCAGAAGTACTGAAGTGCAAGTACAGCATGGTCATTTTTGTTTGTATTTGGCAGCTACTGAGTAGCTGTACTAAAAATTTCCTCTTAAAATTTATCTTTCATGCAGAATATAATCACTAACATTAGATATCCTACTTTTCAAAGGAGAAAATGAACATTTATTTTTATCTTTCCCTTGTAAATAATCCTATGTCACATCTGTGACACTTTAAAGCCAAACATTCAGAACACACATCTACAGTATGATAAGCTGACTTGAGGACCATCACTCAATTTTGTCTTGTGTGAAACCTAAGCTATCTATCATGCTTCAAACTTTATAGAGAATGAAGACACCCACCAACTCAGGGTCTCCTACTCCACTACAGGACCAGCCACATGAAATTTAGTTTCCTTTGCATATAGATGTTTTTATTTTCTCTCTCTACATTCAAGGCAGTGGTAATGGTGACAAACATCAGGACAGGAACAGTCAGCTACATCAACTCAGCAGTATCACTGGCTCTGCAAATGCTCCCATTTCTTCTGCTTCTTGGCATTTTAGATACTTTTTAGATACTTTCTCAAAGACCTCAGAGCAAACATTTGGAAGCAAATGGTGAAATAACAAGTATGTATTCCCAGTTTTCTTCAACTGCTGAGCAGGTCTCCAAACTCTGTTTCTCTGTAACACAATATCTATAAACCTCTCTTTTCACTTACCTGGTATTTGACAAATCTGAAGAACTACTGCTTAAATGATGAGACAGATCAAATCTCCACCCATTCTCTCTCACTTCTAACTATGGATAGAAGACAAACTATCTTCCTTCCTCATATATTAGCACAGCTGACCTCAAGCACTGGCCCAAATGCACAGCTCCTGAAGTTAGTTACCTGTTTAATATGTCTTCTGGCGTTTTTTTCAAATTCTGCCAAATCCTTTTATACATTTTAAAGAACACTATTTTCTTTTATGACTAGCAGCAGTTTTCTCACCTGCTTCTTGTTTAATCATACTTCTGGTGTCTCCACAAGACTCTATAGAAAATATTACATTTTCACGACGTCACCTTTCCTTTTACAGTCTCCATCACCTCCAATTCAAGCTCCTAGTCTCTTGAGAGTATCTTGCAACTTCCCCCTTGGCTTTAGGCAGCCACATGTATCTACAGAATTATTCAACAACCCCCCAGCATCATCACAAGTGAATATCAAGAAAGTCTCACCAGCAGCATGTTAGAAAAGCAAAAATCTCTGCTCTCCCTTAAGCTCTGGCAAGCACCTGTATTATTCTCTTCCGAAATACTTAAAAATACTTAAGGAGTAGAGCAAAAGTAGGAAGATCACATCCTCAAAACACACCTTTTTATTTTTCAGCATTGAATTCATGTATCATTAAAAAAAAGAAAAAAAGAGGAACTCAAGGACACAGCCTTTTATTTACACTACCAATTAGGTTTTCCCTTGTCGAAAAGCTTCTTTGGTATGTCTCTCATGAAATCACACTTCTCAGGTACATTTGCAAGGGTTTAACTTCTTCACATTCACAATTCTTTACAGATTCTTCTATCTCACAAGAAGCTAACTGACATAAAAATAATGAAAGCTTTACTTTCCAAGTGAACATCTAAGTACAAATCTAGATACTTTCCCACTATCTTAACACTGCACAGTAATTATGTTGTATAACATTCTGGGGATTTAAAAGAGAGTTAGTAAGGAGAGATATCTAATTATAATAGAAGATGTAGCTAAAAAAAAGCATACAGCAGCTTCACCCCACCTCTAAAACCTCTGAGTTCTGCAAATGCAGTAATAGGTCTCCCTTTCAAAAGATCTAAGTACCCATCTCTACAGTAGGTAGAAGTAGAAACTCACATTAAGAATGTCAAACCCCACATTGTTCACCTTTAACAGTACCCGGATCTGTACATTGCAAGTACAGCAATCCTCTGCATATTCGCGGTTTGTATATTCGTGGATCTGACTTCTCGCAGTCCTTTCTTCCACGAGCTGTGTGACCTCATGCACGCGCAGAATGAACCGCAAACTCAGACAGCTCATGAATATATAGTGAGTTCATGAATATGTAAATTGGTCCCAAGTAAAAAGTTTCTTCTAGGCAGCAGCAGGATATATGTGTACTTTTTTGTCCTTTTTGTAGATGTTCATTACCATGTCAGAAACGCACAAAAAACAGCCAGCACTGAACAGGCCTGGGGAGCCTCTTCTAGGATGAGTGGGGCAGATGAGTCAGGAGAGGAGGTGCAGAGAGATGGTAGGAGAGGGAAGGGGAGAAAGCTGTGAGCTGGGGCAGCAGGCGTAAAGGAGGAGCGGGTTGTGGGTGCTCCCAGCATGGGATGCATCTGTCCTTCGGTGCTGCGCTGACTCCTCCTGCCCATCTGCCTCTGCCCCGCACATCTCTGAGGAGCACCAGAAGGAGAAGATCACAGAGAGCCACCAGCTTTCTCGCTCTGCGCAGCTGCCACCAGCCCACACTCCTGAGGACAACCCTGGCAGGAGGCAGATCCTGGATGCCGCCCGCCAGAGATGGGGCAGGTGGCAGCGAGCCAAGGAGAAGCGGCAATGGTCAGACTCCCTCGCCCTGCAGTATTGGTCTGGCTGCACACAGCTCTCTGCCTATGGAGGGCTCGCTGCCAGAAGCCCAACCATGATGAGGGGTGGGGGAAGGGAAGGAAATCAACCAAAAAACCCCCCACCAAACCACCTCGCCCGGTGTGGGGAGCAGCCACAGCACTGGGAGCCGGTGCTAGGAACATCACAGCCATCAGTACGGTGCTTAGCACCGTGACTCTCAGAGCCAAAAATCCTTTGTGTCTTGATGATACCTGGCAGCAGTGCTAATGGATACGTAAATTAGGTGTAAGCCGCGTGGGGAAGGGTTAGCATGGTTACTGTGCCCAGAACAGGCTGTCCACTGCAGGGACAGACAGGTGGGCACAAGTGTCCAGATAGGTCCCAGTTCCTCCACCGGCTTGCCCAGCCATGGCCACAGTCCCTGGCATGGGCTGCCCTGCCCACCTCCGCCACAGCGCCTCCACTGCCATGTTTATCCACTTGGGTTGAGTGGGGGGCTAACAAAGCCTATGACATGATGGGCAGACATGTGGCTTCCATCCTGAAAGCTTGGATACCGCTATGCTGCTGGTCTGCTCCCATTACAGTGGGTGGCTCCAAAGGGGAAACCCCTCCCATGCCAAGCTGTTTCACCTTCTTCCCTCTCTTCTGCTGTAACAGGTTAAAGGGTAGGTCAGAGCCGCCAGCACCGCCAGGGGCACAGCTGTCATGAAGGTGGCTGTAGCCCTCACATCTGCCAACATGGCTGAGCATCCCGTTGCTAGGCAGCGAACCGGGAGCAAACCCCTGCAGCTGCCCTGGCTCTGCACCCCAGCTCAGCTCTGCCTGCTTGCAGTGCTGCCCCTGCCAGAAAGTCGAAAGCTGTTGCATTCCAGGAAAAAGAAAAACCAAACAAAACACCTGCCTCAAACATAGCAGCAGCACGTATGCCGCAGGCTTGCTCACATCACAGTCCTCTCCCGAGAGCTGGTTGGGTGCACTGCAGCTCCTCTGACAGTGGCAACTGTCCCAGCCCGTACAGCTGTTGCTCCCATAGCAGAGCACCGGGGTACCCACACCACTGCCCCACGCAGCAGCAACCCCATACTCCAAGCCTCTCCCCCTGGGTCCTGCTCTGGAGCAGCGTGGCATGTACGCCATGTTTGAACACAAGAGACATACAGCAGCAACCAGAAACTCTGATAAAACACGGCACAGACACAGCAGGGAAAGGACAGTGGCAGGAGCCACTGCACACATTCAGCTCTGCGGAGGGGCATGCACCGGCTTCAAGGCTTCCGGCCATGCCAGCTGCTGTAGAGTTTCTGTACTGGAAAATGCAGCTCCCATCCAGGAACCAGGATTCCATGGCCAAGAAGCGGCAAAAGACATTTCCTCCGCTTTAATGAGGCACTATAGAGCAAGCCACTCTCCCAGGACTGCCCTCCAGACCTTATTAGTGGAGGGGGTGTGGTCTAATAGAATATCCATCGGTTTGCTATCTTGGATTCCAGAACTTGCGGGACCTGCACAGAACCAACCCCTCACAAGTTCTTGGGGACAACTGTAATAAGTTTAGGAGTAAATGACAAATCTGTCTTGCTCATATGAGCATAGTTGAGAAATAGGCTCAAAAAAGACACACTAGTTCCAATACATTTATCTTGTTCTACTTTAACATAACACAGTCAGCCATGGTAGCAATAACATGCATTCTGGTACAGAGGACATTTTTCTTCTTCTGCCCTTTAAAACTATACAAGTGATATAATGTTTTGTTTCCTTCATCTACAGATCACATTTTTCCATCTCTCTGCCTATGACCTATGTGTTTAAGACTGCTGGATTGAAACGTAAAATGGCTTTACATACACCTTCCAGTAAGAAAATTCAATGTAGGAAATCACTGAAAAGGTACAAATTCTTCATCTCCCACCACTCTGCAAACCACCTCCATCCCCAGTGACCACAGCTTTACTATTTCTCACCACGAAGGCCTCTTCTAAATTATTAGGCTTTATCTTTTGGAAGAGCAGCAGACTTGGACATTGTTTTTAAACTGATGCATTCCTCATTACAGTCTAAGATGGAAATAAGAATTTGAAGAATTGAAACAAATCCTCTGATGTTAACAATTTGTTCCATTTTAGCTGCATCTGTTCAAACTGAGTTAAACTGATGCCACCCTCAGCTTATGTTTCTTTCTTAAATCAAAAACAATGTTAAGCCATCAATGCACACAGAATTTAATTCCTGAAACTAAAGGAAATAAGAAGTATTTATTTGTCACAGAAGAGACCCTTAACTATCATTCATGATTTTTACAATACACAGCAAATGGGGGTGGGAAAAACCCAACAGCCAAACCCAGCAAAAGACCCTGAGTGATTCAAAACATTAAATGTCTTTTAACACCAGTAGGCAGCTTCTTTAATGTAATGAAGCACCACACTTTGCAAGATTCTCCACCACAAGCAAGTTTCCATATGAAAAAATAATGGTTAGGAGCAAATTTTTAAAGCTAAACGTTTAAGAGTAATGGTAAGAAAAACAGTTATGTTCACATAGCTAAAGATCTACATGGTACTTGGACCTCAGTGATGCATAGAACATTCAGTTTCAGTTTTATACTTTCTCACAGAGATCAAGTTATGCCCAAAATATCACTGACACCAAATTTTTTATATGCAGCATAATTTTACGTATTTTGACAGGAGAAAATAATTCTTTCCTTTTCTTAGACACTATGGCACTAAAATGAAGTGTAAATAATGCCTTCAGTATTTCCACTACATATTTTTTTTCAAAAAGTGAACAATTCTCAAACTATCAGAGGCAACTTTAGTGAGTCTACTCAAATTCATGAGATTAGCATACACTACATTTAGGGGGCAGGTAGGGAAATAACTGATTCAAGTTCCCTCTCATTCTTCTCAATCCATTCTATTTTCCATTAAAGCATTACCCATGCATTAGACAACTGCAACTAGATACCAGTTCATCTGTCCTTCAAACAGCAACCCATAATATTATAAAAAATATGGAAAATAAAACTGAAAAGGGAGAGAAGAAGCAGGAAAGTCTATACACTAATACATCGAATTATGCGGGGATTAGGGTCTTCTCAAGCCCCACAGAGCCCCTAATCCATGAAGATAGGCAGGTCATGAATGTGCAAATAAGCCACGCCTATCGCCACACCTCCTCAGCCCCAGAGCATTGGATTACCGGCACCTCCTCATGCCCTCTGATGGGTCAGGGCAGCCAAGGAGTTCTTCTCTGCCCTGTCCCTGCCTGGGAAGTCTGCGGGCTTCCCTGTGGCAGCACTGACAACGCAGGGATTCCTGGCTTTCACCTCTGCTGCTGCTACACTGTGCCACTCTGCAGTGGGAGTTGGCACAGGTGGGCTTCCAGGGTTGGCTCCAGGACGGTGTCTCTGCTGATGGGACCGTCCTGCACTAGGATGGTCCCGCAGGGTAGCCACACAGTTCCTGCAGCCCTCCAACCACCAGAAGTCTCCAAGCCATTTGTGCTGGCGCGGCCCTGACTTTCTGTCCCGTGCCACATATGTCCCGCCTCTAGCTGCTGCCCAGTCCTCCTTGGGACACAACACAATGTGTGGTAGAGAAGGCATCCTGCCACTCACTTGGGCCGAGTGGAAGCTCCATGGACATGGGGCTGCCCCTAACCCTAAACACACTCTAACCTGAGAGTCAGGGGCAGCTTCCCGCCAGCCATCTCACTGAGAATTTGGCTTCTGACTCTTCTGAGCCTAAAAATCTCCTTCCTCCTTCTACAATTCCCCAACAGCTTCCCTATTCCGGGGTTGACATGTTTCACATTAGGTATCAGGGACTGCACTGTCAGAAGAGACAAGTGGTGAGTGTGTTTCTCAAAGGTTTCTCTTAGAGATTGACATAAAAGCATTTAAACCTAGGGGGTGCAGTGGCACACAGCGCAAGTGCTTGCCAGGGTCCCCCCTCACAGCCCGTATCCATTCCAGGCAGAATGGAGCTGCACTTCCAGCCGCATCTGCCTGGGACAGAAAGGAGTGCACGTCTTGGCATGGATGGGACAAGAGGGGTGTGCATGTATGGGGATCAATCCGAGGGTGATGAAAGAACTAGCAGATGAACTTGCTAAGCCACTCTCTATAATTTATTAACAGTCCTGGCTTATTGGTGATGTACCACAAGACTGGAAGTTGGCTAATGTGACACTCATCCACAAGAAGGGCAGGAAAGATGATCTGAGCAATTACAGATCCGATAGCCTGACCTCAATCCCAGGCAAAGTCATGGAAAAAATAGTCCTGTGTGCTATTACGCAGCAACTGCAAAATGACCATGACATTAGAACTAATCAGCATGGATGTAGGAGAGGTAGGTCCTGCCTGACCAACCTGATCTCCTTTTACGATCCAGTGACTCAACTGGTTGATGACAAAAAGGCAGTGGATGTTGTGTACTTGGACCTTAGCAAAGCCTTTGACACGGTTTCCCATAATAAGCTTCAGGAGAAACTCGTAGAGCACGGACTGGATAGAAGCATTCTATGTTGGGTTAGGAACTGGTTGGACGGATGAGCTCAGAGAGTATTTGTGAATGGTGCCACATCCAGCTGGCAGCCAGTCACTAGTGGAGTCCCACAGGGGTCAGTGTTAGGCCCGGCACTGTTCAATATCTTTACTGATGATATGGATGAGGGAATTGAGTACGTCATCAGCAAGTTTGCGGANCGAGAGTGATCTCTCATTGGAATGGTCTTCCCAGGGAGGGGGTGGAGTTGTCATCCCTGGAGGTTTTTAATAGGAGACTTGATGAGGAGCTTAGTGACATGGCCTAGTTGGTGGGAGGCTTGGATGAATGGAGCACAGTGCCCATGGTTCCATGCTCGCGGGCCTGATCCCTGGGTGGACATTCGCTTGGGAGTTGGACTAGATGATCCTGTGGGTCCTTTCCAACTCAGAATAACCTGTGACCTTCCGTGTGTGTATGTGGCATTTAGGGCATGGGGGAAGCTTTGGGGGGAATTGGGGAGCAGGGCTCTGCCATTGCCTCCCCAGCCTGTTCCTATGGAAATAAAGTAATACCATATGCATTCATGCCTATTCGTTTGCATCTTCACAGATTCGCGGAATATTTTTCAGCGCATATTAATTGGCTATTTACAGAGCACGCGCCCACATGGCAAGGGGACAGCACCCCTCGCTCCCTGGGCACAGCCACAGTTCACTCCCTTATGAGCATTGCATGGCAGAGAAGGTTTCTAGCACGCAGTGTATCCTCTAGCGGCGCTAACCACACCAGGAACAGGGTGTCCCACCGCTTCTCCCCCGAGGTGTCCCAGCTAGAGGCAGGGCATGCTGATGGGCACGCTAACTGCAGTGGAATCCAAGTGCAAAGCGTTAAGTGTCCACAAGTAGAGGCGGTGGCAGTGGATCCCATGGGCCCATGCCCGGAAGAGGGAGACCTACCATGGCCTGTGGCCAGCAGCCATCATAAAGCATTGACACCATGTAACCTTTGCAACACTCATAAGGGAAGGACTCTCAGTGGTCCCCAAGCAAGCCGTGCTGCCCTGCAGGGCACACCAGTCCTGCTCCCCAATGTGGGCTGGTCCTGTCCCGCCAGGGAGCAGGAACACTTTGGACATGTGCAGAACGAGAAATGCCATGAAGAATCAAGGCGTCTTCACAGAAGAAAAACCCGCGCAGACCTGATGTGGCGGTAACAGACGCGCAATGCAGCAAGGCATCACTGTAACTATTTCTATAGTTATGTAACTATTCTGCTCTAACTGAAAAATCACTGAAGACAGGTGAATTATCACATCTCTTGAAAGCATTCTGAAGGATAATAAAGAGCATGTACTCAAACTACAAGATGAGTGGCATACTGATGTTCATCCCCTTCACAAAAAGATCTCTGCTGACACAGCATGTACTAAATTCCAATACAGCCTTTATTACGAAATTTAAAAGAAAAATTAAAGTAATATTACACCATTATTACAGACACTACCACTGAGAATATGGCATACAAGTCATGCAGCAGTGTCACCCAACAAAAAGAAGTGTTTGCCTTTCCAATTTCAATTAATATTTTTAATGCCTTGGAAAAACTATAGGTTCTTCTCTTTTGCTCCTCTGAGCCCGATCTAGTGGTACACTTTCAATGATTAAACTATCAGTCCAATGATAAGTGGGCAGCACGTTCAGCAATTTATCGGGACTCCTGGTGTCAAAATTCAGTCATTTCTTTTTGCAAGAAGAGACTGCAAAACTCCTTTTGTGGGCAATTGTAAGGTTTACATCAAACCGACTTCAAAACCAAATAGAGCACACTCATCTGTTCTCTTTGTATAAATGTCAACAGAAAGCTTTTAAGTGCTTTATTATTGGTGGAACATTGCAACTCATGTGTTTTCTAATCTACCAGCTTTTGTATGCTTACTTGGCAAAGAAATAGCTGGTTTTATTCATCACAATTTTAACAGTCTTCACAGTTAACACCAGCGCTGTTTGCTACTATTGCTGATGCAGCAGAAATAGCATCACTAGCAAAAAACCAAGTCATTTTAAATATTGTGCCACACAGACCTGTACCCCGCATGCATCATCAGTAAACAGTCTAAAATGTTGGCAAGCATTACACCTCCCACTCTTGATATTAATCAGTGGAATGCCTGAGCATCATGCAAACAAGATTCATCTTTCCATCAGAACCCATACAGAGTAAAAGAAAAAAAAAAAAAAAAATTGACTTAGGATCATGTACCAAAGCTCCTGAAACAGACTTCTGACAAATTTTCACAAATGATCCATTTTAGTTTAGAGCACAACACTGAACTCTGACATAATTACCTGGCAAATTTAAAACAGTCATATTCTTGTTTTCACTAAATAGAATTTTAATTTACGTTATTTAACATTATATGTCAGAACAGCCAGAGCAGGTCTGATAAAAAGTCCATCAATCTTGTATCACAGCTGACAGTAGCAATTTGCATTTGCTTAGAGAAGTAACGTAAAGAAGATTAAATACAGTCTCCCTATTTTCTTGGTAAGCTCAAAAAGCCATACATTTCAGATGAAGTTCCTGTATGTGTCTCATATCCCAGCACTATGCTCAAAAAACGTAAATATATGTAATATGAAAATCAGTATGCAAGTTCTCAAGAGGATACTTGAAAGAACTTTCCAGCGGTCTACTTGGCATATTCAACTAACATAACAGAACAACTAACATACACTATCCATTCACATCCAAATGACTATCTTTGTAAAACAGAAGGTTTCTTGAAGTAAGTAATTAGGTGACAGATAGAAAGGAGTAAAATTAAACTAAACTTTTAAAAGTCAAGGAAAGTTAAGAAACTTAAAAGTGAACACTAAAAAATCACAAAAATTAATGGAGAATTTTCATATCTCTTAAGTCGCAGTGGGAGATCAAACTTGCACAATAATTCAGTTCAAGTAAATGACCATGTACTGTTCTGCTTGTTACAAAATCTCTTGCAATAGAGTTTAGATCAGCAGCATTGACCTCTTCAAAATATGTGTCATTAGTAAAGTCCATTAGCAAAGCACAACTGCTAAAGCAGATTTGGTGGCTCACATATATTAGGCTTAATTACTAGCCTCTCAAAAATCTATTCTAGCTCCCTTTAGCAGCAAGTTGCCCCTAAATATTTACAGAATCAATTCAGTTGGAAAAGCCCTCTGAGATCATCAATTCCAACCTTTGACCTAATACAACCATGTCAACTAGACCATGGAACTAAGTGCCACGTCCAATCTTTCCTTAAACAACTCCAGATACAGTGACTTCATAATCTCCCTGGGCAACCCATTCAATGTCTAATTATCCCTTCTGTGAAGAAACTCCTAATGTCCAACCTAAACCTCCCTTGATGCAGCTTAAAACTGTCCTCTCATCCTGTGACTAGCTGGCAGGGAGAAAAGACTGACCCTCACCTGCCTACAACCTCCTATCAGCTGATTATAGAGAGTGACAAGGTCTCCCCTAAGCTTTCTCTTCTCCAGGCTAGTTTTTTAGCCCGCTCCCTTAGCCATTCCTCATGGGACCTGCCCTCTAGGTGCTTCATAAGCTTCACTGCACTTCTGTGGACTTGTTCCAGCACCCAAATGTCCTCCCTTTACTTACAAGTAGCACAGATAAAAGCATATCAAGCTGCTAAAACTATTCCATGTTTTTGCTTTTTTTTCCACATCCAGTAGCATAAACCAAATGTTTCGCAGGTAACCACAACGAACAATTTAAGTATCTTAAATGTGGGAGAATCTGCAGCAATACAAGTCTGTACAAACTACTTATCATCAGAAATATTAAAGAAATGAGCCATCTATTCTGTGAAATTTAAACTACAATGCTACTTGGTGCTATTTAAAAACATCAGCTTGACAGTATCAGCTCAGAGCTCCTATGGTTTTAGTTCCCCAGGTGGGTATTTTTAAAGCAAAAATCTGTTACTTCAGTTTACTGTATTTTCTTGAAATTGATCTTTATCAACAATGTAGATTGACTGGTCTGCAATGGACCTTCTCTACCCAGACACTATTCCACACTTCCTTCACGAGAGTCAACTGCTGCCCAGTTTCCACAGGCATATTCTGCCTGTGAAATAAATTGTATTTACGTTAAACAACTCTGAAGACATGCAATGGGAAGTTCTCCAAATAAAGCCACAAGAACATTTTCTCAAGAAGTGTACTGAGTCCTTCAGAAAACAGTAGCCTAGTTCCCACACTATTACACCAATATATGCTAGGAGTGCCTAAAAGTAAAGGGCAAGATACTACAGTCAAGTCTCCTATAACGCGGACCCGCGATCTTAACTGGGGTCCACGAAGCCCTACTTCCGCGTTGAATGGCGGCTGTGCCCCCCACGTCGGCACCGTCTGCTGGCCGCGCATGTGCAGTTGCGAAAACGGGCCTCTTTCATCGCTAAAAAATCATGCCGCTAAGATCTGAAGCCACAATATGGGGGGTACGAAGTGCAAGAGGGCCGACTGTATTTTACAACCTTTAAACCAAAACAACCTAATTTAAACAAATTCCTGGCTAAGACTGTCCAATATAATAAGTTTTAAAGTTTATTGCAGAATTAAAACTATGACAGTTACTTAGATTTCCATTTTGCTTATTCTTAGAACTGAGAAGTAAAAATTGCTAAAAAAATGTACTTAAAACTAAACAGCAACACCAATAGGTTCTTTTCTGTATTCCAGGGTGAACCTTAAGATTCATCACTGTCAAAGAGCAACATACAGCACATGCAGAGAGATTTTCTCAGTCTTTGGAAACCATCCACAATGACTCTCCACTGTTAAATTACAAGAAAACATTCCATTGGGTAATGTGCTCTTTGTCTTCTGTATGAAAGAAGTGAGGGAACTTCTCAAAAATAATTACTATTCACCAACACAGTAATGTTAGTGAGTCTTCTCTCTATTTCACTATTTTAAGGCCAAAGCAAATTTCATACATTTTAACATGCAAATCCAATCTGAAGAAACGCAAAACTTGGTCACTAGTATAATATTTTCCAGAAACTCTTGGAAACTGAACATGCATATTCTCGTTTCCTCTGTCAATTTTGCACATAGTTTTGTATGTCTTCCTGTATCCCAAAACTCAATCTTCTACAGTCAATGCATACAATGATCACCTGATAAATTTTAAAGATTCCAGGCATCTGGACCATGCCTACATAGTTAAGCACAAATTAAAGAGGAGAAAAAAACAATTAGTCGTAGTTGATTAGTTGTGAAGCTGATTAGTGATTAGTTGTGAAGTTACGAATTTTTTATTTAAAAAAAACCCACTATACTGCTACTGAGGCTGATGAAAATCCTCTATGACCATAAAAATCTGGATTTAGGCCCTATAGTTTTTTTGTATCTGTGACATGTAAAAAACATGTGATTATTGGTCATCAAATGAAGAATTTACTAGTAAGATATGAAATACCAAAATGTGAGAAAGCAAGCATACCCAGTGATAATCAAGTGAATTATTTACCAAGTGAAATTTCTAGTTCCAACCTGCTAGTATATTAAAACAAGGCTATTCTAATACATGGAAGCAATGTCTCTGTGTACATGAAGTACAATTTCTTAAGAGGCTAACCTGAGGCTAAGCTGTCATCACTTCAACTGGAACCTAACCCATCTGAATAGGACTGACTAGTTCCTCTCATTTCCAATTTACTTTTCCTTAGCTGATCACATGCAACAGTAATACAATCCCACTATTATACACACTGCTCCCTGTCACACAGTATTGTTTCAAATGCTGTCTTACCCTGGCTCTGTCAGCATTTTATTTGGTAGACCAAGAAAGTAACCATTTTTGGTTGACAAGTTAGTCATCAATGCCACTAAATACATTAACTATTGCACTGCTCTGATATTAATTACGTTATGAAGATGCACTATGCCACTTCAAATTAACTTCTAAGTATTGGAAGTTTGGCACTACAAAATCATGACGTCTACTTAATTACAACCTCTATTTAACCAAACACATAACCAAAACTACAGCTTAAGAAATTTGACAACACTGTTGACCAAACTTCAGCCCTAAATTAAACATTATGCGTGTTAAAAGACTATACACATACAACATACCTTTTAGCTTACTAAGTTACAAAGCTTATTTAGTAGACATCAATTCTTAATATAGCAGCAGTCAAATGTTCCTGCACATCATGAAATGACAGACTTATCCATTACACTGCTAGTGCACTAACATTTGGCTTTAGTAAGCGGAGAAGACTTCAAAGGAGACGTCATCAAAACAAGATTTCAAAACAGGTAACTTTGATGAAGTAATGGAACTTGATAGCAAAATCATCTCAACAGAAGAGGTCAAATACGAATGTTGGAAAGAGAAAAACTGAAAACTCCAAGTCAGAATTGCAATAACCAAACATGTACTCATGCAGGAAAATACTCAAAAACTTAGTTACAGACTAAATATTCCAGCCAGATATATTAGTCCATTTTTATTATTATGCCAAATTTCAAATACACTGAAGAATTTAAAAAATGTTGCAAAAGTCTGTAAATCATGAGTTTGCCATAGATGGATAGTGCTAGAATAACACAGGAAGAGTGCTCAAGAAAACAAAGCAATGCTAAATCGAGTTCTCCATTCAATTTAACTTAAGAAATTTGATTAAAATATGGCAGCGAGGTTGGAACTAGATCATCTTCAAGGTCCTTTCCGATTGAAACCATTCTACGATTCTGTGAAATGGGGACTCCTAGAAAAGTTCTTCAAGGTATAAGCTAAAACAAACTGACAATAGTTCTACTAAAAGTAGAACTAATTAAAAGGAGGTTGGTCAAAGGTGATGAAAAACCTCATAAAAGATGAACTGAAGAGTCTCGAAAAATTAATTAGCAGAGAGGAATTTCACTCTAAATTGTTAATGCTGCAAAATAAGGAGGTTCCTGCACCAATAAAAAGTGTTCTGTATGACACTGATGGAAAGAACCCATTACAATCACACACTGATCAAGAAGGACACCGAGCAGTGACGGACTAAATATCTTGATGTAGCTGTATGATATTTTCAATACAGAATGGAAAAATATTGCATAAACAAGTCTTAAAATACTGCATACAATTTCAGTGGTCTTCTCTTAGAAACAATACTGAAAATATTAAAGTATATTTGCATCATGTAAAAATGGACAGCCACTCACAGGAAAAAAAAAAAATAAAAAAGCATAGGTTTGCTCATTATCAATTCACTGAGGAGTGCTACCAGAATGAAGAGTAACAAGGGCAACATGTACAGTGAAATTAAATAGATTTTAATTGGCCACAAGTCCAACAGTAATAAAAACTCTGAATTTGAGACATGTGATGTTGGAAGAACTCATCATAGTGAATTCTCTTATCTGGGGACAAAAAACATGATCTACTTTCAGATAACATAAATGATACACAGATTGGGATAGGATTTCCTTACCGAGAGAGTCTTCAAATTAAAACAAATTAGGTCACACAACAGGAAGTAAAGAATTCTGTATGCAGATGGTTTACCAAACAGCTGTATGACCCATGCCTATTCTATGTATACCAAGATGAAGTTTTTTATTTCAAGCACCAGTCTTAAAAATAATGTATTAAGAATGATACATACGTTAATAAGAACAGTTTTACTTCACTGCAAATTGTAATTCATCATACGAACACAACCAGTGACAAAAATTTACATGAGAAATTATAACTAGCAAAAAATTTGAGTAACATCACTGAATACTTTAGCCAAGGTGCTGAAAGGATTTAAAAAATCCTTGTATTTATTCTAGAGTACACACAGAAACCAGCACTATGTAAAAACTGTCACTGAGCTCCTCTATTACAACTGCTAGTCAACTTCAATCGAGAGAAATAAAAAGTGTGTTTGAATTCACTGCAAATACATACACCTGAGTAATCTTCCAAAAAGGTAAATACAGTAATACCTCGCTCATTTGGGCCTTCTGATTCACAGCTTCGCTGCTTTGTAGTTTCTTAATCCGTAAAGAGTATTTGCATATTCGTGGAGTTTCCCAGTCAACACACGAGCAGTACTCGCATATTCGTAATTCCGGGCTTGCATATTCACACCCTTTGCCACAATTCACGATCACGTATTCATGGGGGTTTTTTGCCATGAACCGTATTTGCGGGAGACCCGTAATCCGCGACTATGGAGGTAACACTGTATATCTACGTAAGTATGGTTCTTCAGTAAAGTGAAACTTGGCGACAATCAAATCTTACATGACCAAGACTTCAAGGTTAAAAATGTAAGCTTGGTAATTTTTACTAAAGCTGAGGATTTTTTTAGACTTGAACATAAGTTAAAATGAAGAGACATGTTAGCATACTAATCTTACTGTTATCCATCCTTTTGTAGTGCGCATTAGTTCAGCCATCTGACTCAACACATTACCAACCAGCAGGAAATCAGCAAGGCAACTAACTCTTTCTAAACATGCATAGCCAGCAAAACTTTTAGAGAATCAATGACTGCTATTATCATCACCTTCTGACAAAGTGAGAAATAAGAACATTGCTACTTACGTTTGTTTTAGTACAATGAAAGGTAGTAACTGTTATTTGTCCCATGTTATTTATTGTTATTCCACATAGTGAATGGAATCTTTAATTTGCAGTTAAGTACGTTAAAACCTACTTAGACCACCTTTCAAAGTTTTGTTTCTGTCACAAAAAAGCAAAGTTCTTGAAAAAACCTCCATTTAAGAGTAATTTTTATATTATGATAAAATCCCTTTGACTATCAAATGTAGGGGTAGATCCACATTCTTCTTGCTCCACTACATGATAAACAGATACTTGAGTACTACCTGGTGTATTAGGTGGATTCTCACTCCCACAACTATAGAACTATGCACACTTCCCTCTACTACAACAGAGCATTCACTCAGAACAATAAGACTGCAGTTGGTCTGCCTACTAACTGAAGTATTTGTTTAGTGATACTACCCTGGAAGTACTACTTCTAGAAGTAATCAAACAGACGGGGCTGGGCCTTTTAATCATCCCTCTTTTTCATTTTATACAGTATTTGATTTCCATATAACATCAGTCCTTCACTAGCCATATCTGCCTTAACAGGTGAGGCAGCCATAGTCAAAACTGACCCTGAAGTATTTTGGTCAGTACAAGTCAAAACTACCCTGAAGATACCCTTCAAAGGTTACACTGGTAACTTAGGCCATTTGCCAGGAGATTCCAAGTGACATAGTTATGTGTGCTGTCATATCAGCAATCAATTAAAACCTAACACAACACAACCACAGCCTTTCATCAAGAAACATCAATTGTACTCTCTTCAGGAACACGAAGAGGTTATTATTTCTTGATAAATTACAAGTAATGTTTTTTGAATTGCGCAACGTAGCTATCCTGGAACTATGACAATACTTTCATATACCCTTGGTTCCAAAACACATCGCAAAAATGCCATTATTAATTGAAGCAATTCTTCAGATTTCTAATTCTTAATGACTATTACTAACCAGGAATAATAATTTCTACAGAGAAACCCCGCACATTCACGGTTCGCATACTCGCGTATTTGAGTATTCGTGACTGGATTTTCAGCAAGTTGTGTGACCGCACACGTGTGCGTAACATTCCAGACCCCAGATTCCACTGTCCGAGAGGCACCAACAAAATGCGCTTCCTCTGCTTTAATGAGATGCTACACTGTGAGCAGCGCTTCCAGGACTGCCCTCCAATCATAATTAGTGGAGGGTGCGTGGCTACAGGCGGGGATTAATTGAATATTCATGGATTTGGTATCTTCACGGATTGTATAATTCACGGGATATGCCCAAACCCATCCCTCCGTGACTTCTGGGTGTGCTATTTAGGCCCTGCCTTGAGACACCACATCAGTAAGTTATCACCTTTAACAATAAGCACAATGCTTCTTTCCAAATTAATGAATATACACAGTCTCGGTCTATACCTTATTATGTCTCTAATATTCTCTTGTCCAACACCAAGAGGCACTTTACAAAAAGCCTGAACGCTTTACTGGGAAATAGACCTTTGTGAACAATCTCGTGAAACACTATAAAGAAATCACAGATGTGACTTTTTTTCCCTACAATATTTAAGACAATCTATTCTAGAAAACATACCCCAAACTTAAGTACTTGTTAAATACTCAGTGTATACATTTAACTTTTAAGACAAAAACTAAATATACTTGGACTATGCTTTGGTGTACTTTACCAAGAAAAGGAAACATGACTTTACAATGTTTTAATGGCATAACAGTCTGTTTAATAAGCATCCAGACCCTTTATAAAATAAATCTCCTCTATGTAAATGGTCTGCTGGGTTTTTCAAGTTTTTTACAAGACATTTACTTTGAGAGAGCAAAATCCAGCACAATATGCATACAACAGCACTTTGTTAAGCAACGTATTTATAGTAACAAGTGCTCATGGCAATTGTGACATTTATTAAATATGATGTTTTCCTCTTCCTTACATATTCCTTGTTTCCTTAATAAGCTTACTATCTACAAGTCACCTGTGATAGTCATGCAAACCAAGCAACAATACGGTAGGATACTGCAAGTCTCACAGAAGCAACTGTGGTCCTTACTCCTTTGCAGGGGGGAAAAAAAAGTAAAAAAACCCCAACCAAACAAAAAAAAACTAATAATGCTTCAGAGAATTGTTGCCCGAGATTCTCCCAATATCAGAAACATCACTCTTCCAAAACAAGCACTCCTTAAAGTTCTCACCTGTGTGCATCTTATGGATCAGTTTTACTGCCACAAAACAACTGTGCTCATTATCAGGCAACTTACTAAATTAAACCAGCCAGCTAGGCTGGCATTTTTCCATTCAAAGACTTCTGCTGCATGAAAGGAGGTATTAACTGACAGCAGAAGAAGATACTGTCCCGCAGCATCGGAGGAACGTGCCTCTGGGTTTCACGGATCTTTCCTGACAGGAAAGACATAGCAAGACTTCAGAACTTGGGGTTTACTCCATGCTCTGGAAAGCAGTTTCCTCTAGTAGACATACTTTTTGCCTGTTATCCTCATTTCAAACCTTCTCCTACTCCCAAACTGTCCCTTCCTCATACTCACATCTCACTTTTTGCCTATGAAGATGCAATTCTTCATCCCTCAGTTCCACCCAACATGGTCTACAAACCATGAAGACCACCAGACTTTTGCCTTAACACAGTATCTTCCTGTTTGTTTTTAAAAACAAACAAACAATTCCTACATTAAAGCTGGTATTTCAGAATAAAGTAAAGCTTTTTGCTTACAAGATGGGAAACTCAGCCCATTCACTCAAGTTCATTCCTCAGAGCCACAGAAACAGGCAGCAGCAATTACATGGCTTTCTCAGGCTAGAGTAAAGCACGCCTACCATTTAAGACAGTTCAGTAGGAGAAACTGCATGAAGGCGCAGCATATAATCAGTAGGATAGTATTTTTTGACATTTGAGTGCTCACATGCAGTCTATCTCATTTAAATCTAGGCAGACTTCCAGTCAATATGATAAAACCACTCACTTTAACAACATTTTGGAGAAAATTATTCAAGAGTACAGTAAACACTCAGTTCTTCACGGTTCTTATCTTGCATGCTCAGTTCATCACGGGCATCTTTTCCACATAGGTGCCTCCATTATTTGTGGTATTTCCCCCTCTGTGCATGCCCAGTGTCCCTGCTGCCTTGCGGGGTAAGACCGGCCTGTGATGGGGCAGGACTCGCGCAGGGCTGGGCCAGAGTCCCTCCCTTGGGAATATATGCTTTATACACAGTGTTATCATCCTGGGGGGGGCAAGGGGGGGCTTAAAGCCATGTTCTTGCCTGGAATGGTGCACACTCCAAGCGCCCTAATGCTAACCCGGCTCTGAGCATACCCAGCCAAGGTCCTGCACTCGGCTGGCAGCCTGGCTCACTAGGACCGGCTACCATGTAGCTGTGTCCCAGCACAGCTCTCAAGGGCAGCGCCAGCCCTGGCTCAGTTGTACCGACACTGTGCATCGCTGCTGCATCCTCGTGCTGCCCACAGGCATGCTGTCGCCCCAAGCTTGGTCCCAGCAGCAGTACACGGCTAGGCGCGGTCCCTCACGGTCACATGGTGGTCTCGGGCCACCTGCAGGAGGGAGGGAGCCCTCCCCAGTTGTGGGCAGAGTGGCATCACTTCCTCTGCATGGTAGACGCTGCAAACGGACCAGTGCCTTCATGTCCATGGCTTGGCACGGTCCCTCACAGTCCCAGGGCAGTCTTGGGCCACCCGTGGGAGGAAGGGAGCCCTCCCAAGTTGTGAGCAGAGTGATGTTACTTCCTCCGCACGATAGACACTACAAATGAAGCAGTGCTACCATGTCTGCACTGCTCTTGGTTCCAGTGGGGTGGCAGCACTTCCCCTGCTTCTTACACACCACAAATGGAGTGGCATGGCCGTATGAATCACAGAATCACAGAATCACAGAATATTATGAGTTGGAAGGGACCCACAAGGATCATCTAGTCCAACTCACCATCTAGCACCCGTAAGGAGACCGAGAGCACATCGCAGAGCAAAACACCAACCTAGATNGAGCCCCCTCTGACTCAGGAGACACCCCACCGCCCCCCGAGAATCTGTTGGCTTCGCCGGGCTGCTGCAACAGCCCAAACCCCACGTTGCTGCTCCCCCACCCCGACCCCTATGTGCGTGCCGGCATGGCGTCTTGGCTTGCCAGAGCTGCGGCAGGGCCAGGGCTGCTGCAGGGCACGAAATGCCAGGCTGAGCCGGAGAAAACGCACACCCTCCCTGCGTGCCCTCCCCAGGGGGCAGGCCCGTCCTGCCTCACAGGGAGAGCCGGCACCACCCCTTGGCAAAGCAGAGGCACTGTGCATGTGTCGACTGGGGAAAGTTCCATATCCCGGAAGCTGGACTGTGAAAAAATTGTTTTGCAAATGGGCGGGGTCGTAAAGGAGAGGTCCAAATGCAGCGGGGATTCACTGTACATGAGCTGCATATCTTTGTTTATCATGAGCTTTGCAGGACTTAGGGAGACCCGAATCCCTGTGAAATTTGAGGGTCCACTGTGTTTTAAAATACTATGATTTTTTTCCCCATGTTCATGGGGAAGAGGATTTCAATCTATGCACCAGCTATACTAGGATTACTGGTATCATATTAGCAGTATATTGTGTTTCAGTGGGATAGTGTTTGGTACCAGATACTACAGTGAAAGATAACATCACATTTGCTACCCTGCCCATAAAGTCACTATTTGAATTTTGGTTTATGGTTTTATCTTGCACTCCTAAAGGAGAACCATCTCCTGCTAAAAAAACCCAAAACACCAAACGTCTCACAGAAATAACCCTCTCCGCCCTTCCCCCTTTCCCCCACGCCCACAAACCACCATCATTGCTTCCCATTATGCCAAGATGTATTTCAACTTTAAATACAGAGTATCAAAATGGAACCAGCATGAAGCCTCCACTACACACCAGCCTACACTACTGCTTACTTTAATTGCCAGAACTATATTCTGCCAGAGCAGATGAACCATTGCTCATTAAATCAAAGCCATGATGGGACATAGCTAAGGCTACATTACCAGAAAGGAAATAAAATTTTAACACCTACTATGTTGAGCAGGAATAGAAAAGTTTCATTTCCTTCCTCCATTTAACATTCAAGACTTGTTTTTATAAGTTTTGAGTACAAAAGCAGCCAAAACCTTTCAGTCTTCTATTTTCTGCTGCTTTCCTCTCTCCCTCACTTCACTTTCACTTGTTCTCACATAGTGGCTGGAGGGGTAACTTTTTTATATTTTAAATCATATTTGAAAGATAAAGTAAAAACCAAAGGCAAATAGGCAATTTCCTCCTGCTACTAGACCTGCAGAACACCTGGTAAGAGCTTGACTGCTTTCAATTACATCGTGCTGTGGAAACAAACAAACAAACAAACAAAAAAACCCCAAAAAACCCAAAATGAAACCTGAACAAACAGAAGAACTCCACAGAACAGCTTTTTTGAGTTCTCTATCCATCACTGACACTTTAAAAACTCATTTCAACATTATTTTCCTATAGAATATAGAACTGTAAAATGTTTTTTAAAATACCAAAACAAACTCTAGGTAAAGTCTATAAAGCTCCATACAGTACAGCAAAGAACTAGAAACACAATAGTTATGATTACTATTCAAAACAGCCCAGATGCATGCTGAATACACTATAGCTTGACAGGAAAAGTTTACATTAAGTATATTCTGTTACTTTCCCTCATTACTGTGATGTGTATTGAAGGAAAATATCTTAGTTGTTTTATTATTCAGCTTTGAAAACCAGCAGCCTTGTTATCAACTCTCATGATTCCTATAAAAATGAAAAAAAAAAAAAACATTAATACTGAACTATAAATTGCAGCTGTGCGCTTCATAAGGAGACACGAATACTGGGAGCTTTGCACTCCATTTAGGTAATTGGCTGCCATGATCCCTCGACTCCTCCTTAAAGAGCAAATTAAAAATAAGTAAGAATCCACCACAACATCTTTGGGAATAATCTCTGCCACCTGTAACATCTCTCCTTTAGGTCAGTAATGAAACTAAAGTGAAACATGGAAATATTGCTGATACCATAATGAAGCATCTGGACACCTCACAACTTCCAATAGTCTTCCAATAGGCTTAAAATAAAACAAGGGTTACCATTACAGCATAAGCAAGCAGCACAGAAGACACAGGCATAAATAAATAAGAAATTCAAAAGATTCAGACAATCTTCCCTGCAGTTTACAACAGCATCAAGACTCTCTATACTGCAGAGAATCTCTTGCTTAATCACAAGGAAAAGCTCCTTCTGAAAGCTTATAATGAAGGTATCAATAGAGAAAGGTAAAAAAATTACATTGAAGGAGACAGTATAATATGCGTATCTCATTACAAGGTAAGAACAGACCTAAAAAAGCTAGTTTAGTGAAAAGATAAACAAGATAGAATGAAAGAAAGAAAGTAAACCAACCCAGTTTCACTTGTTGAAAATTCAAGGTGAAAACCACAATGGATTAACTGAAGGCTGCAAAACAAAACCTATTTTAATATACAGTGAACCCTCACTACTTTGCAGTTCCTCTCTTGTGGGTTCACTTCTTCGCGGGCTGTTTTTTCCATGATAATGGAAGTCTGTTTCACAGTGCATTCGTGACCCTGCCTGTGCTAAACTGACCGTCACGGATATGCAAATTAGCCCTGCCCACCACATCACCCCAGTCAGCCCCGGCACGCTCTCGCGGCGTGTCAGCACCAGCGCCGGAATTCATCCTCTGCTAGACCCAGGCCAAGCCAAGCTGCGCAGGTGTTTCATATCAGGCAGATTTGCTTGGTCTTGCTCGCGAGCTTGCTTGCAATCCAGAACTGGGACAGGCACTGGCAGCGATAGCGGTGCCTCCCATGTGCCTGTGCCTGGCAGAGGGAGATCTACCATGGCCTCACAGCAAGCTCTGCACCGAGCACTCGAGTGGAGTGTGGTAGCGAGCCCGGCGCAAGCTGCCACAACCCCCAGGTTTAAACACATCTCGCTTTTTTCGTCAATTCCCCCATCAGCTGCTACCTCGGGCTGCGATGGAATTTCCACAGCGGCACTGCTCTCCTGATCCATCACACAGCACGGAGAGGTGCTGGCAGCCTTGCAGGCAGAGCAGGCCAGGGCAGGCTGGGTCTGGGCAGCCCAGGAGGCAGACCAGTCCAGGGAGGGCTGGGTCTGGGCAGTTCCAGGCAGCCTCATTAGCTGGGCAAGCAGAGCTAGGGGCAGTCGAGGCAGAGAGGCAGTCCAGGAAGGGGCAGAAGCTCTCCTGATGCAACACAGGCCACAGAGCATTCCCAGGAACACCCTGCAGCTACTCCAGGGCGGAGGCGTGCAGGACGGCAGGCGGGGCATAATTGAATATGCATGAGTTCATTTACATAGTAGCGCTTCGCAGGTCACACCGCACATTCCCAGAAGGGAATTATCCCCCCCCAAAAATTCACAGAGTGAATCCATAAAGCGCAAAACCGCGTAATACTGGTGGTCCACTGTAGTGACAAAAAGTCAGAATATCCTCCCTATTTCCTTGACAAGCATTTCCTCTGTGTTGATATATGCATAAAACCAAAAACCTGTAGGAAAAAGGCAACTTGAAAATCAATCTTCACCACTGAATGAAGATTAATCGTACATTAAACTGTGCATTAATCATACATTGTACTGAGAGTAAAATGTTACTAGTGGTAGCTTTGTTACATCTTACCGTTAGGTATAATGAGTTACAACTAATTTTTAAGAGAACATTAAATTATCTTGGTTTTGAGGTTTTATGTTTGTTTGCTTTTAATCTGAATCTCAGCAAAGGTGAATGCCAACACAGAAATGTAACCAAGACATTTAACCAACAGGAAGAAAGAACAGTGAAAATAATGTTGATGATAACCAAACAGAAGACACAAAGAACAATCACAGTGAGTTGTATGAAATTATTCCTGCTCCCTTTACAGAAGAAAATCCCATAGATGAAAAGACAACACACCACTCATCCCAGAAAGAATTGCGTATCTTGAGAAAGTTGTAAAAAATGGATTAACAAAATGACAATACAATGAAGTTCATTACTCTGAAGGAAAGCGACTGCATATCCCAAATTACACACAGAATCCAGAAGAAATCACAAACCTGGACTACTACTCAAAGAAAAATCAGGTTTGCTATATCATTTCTTCCTTTGAAGGCTAAGAAGAGCTACTAATCGTAACAGCACCGTGGGGCTGGAAAATTAAGTTCCTTAACATCTCTCACACGAGTTTTGACTTAGTAGGCCAATTCAACACACCAATCAAGCAAAAGACTATTCATACATTTTCTGGTTTGCTTGATTAGCTTTCTTCCAGGTTACTGAGCTGAAACAGATGACTGAAGAATTCACTGAATGCCAGAATTAGCAGACAGAAAGTAACAGGGACAACTTCCCAACTAAGAATCTACCTCTTGCACCATCAAGCTACTAAATTAGTTCAAAACTATCTTCCATAACTCATCTCCAAGATGTTCCAGTAACTAAAACACAAACAGGTCCTATAGTTATTTTGAAATAGACAGATTGGGCATAATGTCTTTTTTTGTTCACTCAGCAAGCACATTCCAGTTTCAGCTCGATTCAAGACCTGTACTTGATCTTTTCTAATTGAACAGCTGCTGCTGAATGCTTACAGTCAGAAGACAATAAAAAGCATAGAACAGGAGTGAAAGTTATACCAGGAAGATCTGGATGCCTGTATGTTTCTGAACTTGTCTACCTGCAGTAAAATAAAAGTTCCAAGGAAAAGTTGGTCCCTCCTACAATAAAGTGTGGAATTCCAGTTAATGTAGTCATTTGAAACTACTGCAGTCTTAGAACATTAACATAATGTAACACAAGACTTTAAAGGCTACCATACATTTCTCAAGCAAGTGAGGCCATAGTTTTCTTGTGATCAGAAAATATAGAAAATATATTCTATAGTAACTTTACTCTGTATTTTCTACAGAAAAATAAAAATGATGCAAAATAGTAAAAGTCACGAACTTGCCAACCATCACTTTATTTTGGTACAATACAGATGAGTTACTTATTAACTACATATACGGTGTGTGACAGACTTCCAGCAACTGCCAAAATGAGGCTCAACTGTTTTCATCACACAGAAACTTAATCCTTATGTCTTCCGGTCATGAGAGCACTACTTCTCAGGAAGCTTTATTTTATTGTAAAAATAAAGAAATAATTAAAAAATGAAGAAATAATAAAACCTGTCAGAAATTGGTAATAGGTTTGATTTTCTAAAGGCCGTAAGAAAATTAAATAAGGAACCAGAAATTAGTGCCTCCTGTTTCATATACTTACTATAGAAATTATTCATGTTGGCCTAGAAATTAGGACATATTCTACCTTAGGAATCATATAACCAAAAAAATCATTCTAATACAGACTATACTTCTGATTCACGGGGCGGGGGTGTTCTGCATCTTTACCAGCTTTACAGTCTTTACCGCTACTTCGCGGATTTTGCTTATTGCGGCTTCTTTGTGGAACAGACACACCCCCGTGATATACTAGTGATTACTGTAATATCCTTACTAGATGCCACATTTGATGTCGTAACATTAAGTGTTCCTGTTCTCTTAATCTTGAAGTCAGTGACAAAGTCTCATGGTACTCATTCTTCTACCTGAATAATGATCACCTCTCAAGGCATCCACACAGGCAGTGTTGTAGTGAGGCTATTCAGTCCAATAAAACTACTTCTAAAAATATTATCAGCAATTATTTCTATGAACAGATGAGAAGCATAACAACTCTTAGTAAGCTCCCTAAATAATATTTTGTGTTCTTTTTTTAATATAGTGCCCACCATATATGGTAATCACATTTGTACGTTCAGTTCCTAGTTCCTATTAGGAGTAACATCAGCATTCGGTACTACAAAATATAAGGGATCAGATTTGCTGAAAAATATCAGTACCAACGACTGAAAACGCTGTGCCTCCATCAGAAATCATGTTAACATAGTATCAGAGACTTCCAGAGGGACTTCAACACGAGTTAAATTATTTATGGCACTGCTTCAATGCAAACAGTCTTCAAAAATGTGGATATGCAGTTTTAAAATCTCAAATCACACCAGGGTTAATCTGACATACGAGAAAATCTGTGAAGCAGTTGCTAAGTTTCAATTAATTATGCATATTAGGTCCTACTTTATAATAGGAACAGGTATCAAGGTAATATAGGAATAGATTTTTCCAAAGTACTTGCTGCGTAGTTTAAGCAGGAAGGTAATTTTTTTTTAACACAATGCAACACTGTAACCAGTTCTTAACTAAAGGAAGATTGAAGTGTCATCCATCTGAACTAAACAGGCCAAGCAAATACCTTGCAATTCCTGTGTTCTCCTCAATGTCGAAATGGGTGGATAAATTTAAAGCCTGCTCTCTCAGGAGTTGCTTTATAGGCAATTTTCTCCCAGTATCAAGGTCTGCAATTTCCATTTGGCTGCCAGTTTGCGATTAAATTCATCACCTTTATTATAAAAATGTGCTGCACTCCACGGCCTGCTGCACAAGAATGGTAAGGAAGACATTTTTCACTGCTAACAGCAGCATCATTCCAAGGCAGCCATCACATCCATTCAGACATTATCGTCTCCAATGCAATGCAAAGACCTATCGCTCACCTGAAAAAGCCCTAACAGCAGGTATAGCTCAGAGGAAGCTCTTCACAGGTGGTACCTTTAGTTCAAGTTTTTTCAATAAAAGCTACTATTACACCTCCTGTTTCAAGTGGTTTCAAAAGTCAACAGTTTAAACAACAAGTATGTTGACACTGAACTTGCCTACTTGCACTAATCAAAACACTTTAACAAAAACATTAGTCCTCATATTGAATACACTTTCACATACACCTTGAACTCCTTACCATAATATTTGAAATTGCCTTGAAATGTAAATGTTTTTGAGCAAGCACTCCACATGACCTTCTTTTAATATACACTTTCTCCTTATAGTAAGTGTCCCTTTCTTTCCCACACACTTTGATTTTCCCACCTCTATAAGAGGTACTTTTCCTTAAAAATCTTTGGGCAAAGTTGAAAAATATTCGGAAAAAAAACCCTGAATATTCACTTGGAAGTCATAGGAGCAATCACAATTCAAGTAAAGTATACTACATGCTTTAAGTCCTGCTCCAATAAAAGGTCCAAACTTCACTTTCCTCTTTTTTTTTTTTAAGATGAGCTAAGCAGGAAGGAATATAAATTTTGTACCTTAAAAAATATACTGCTGGAAAGACAGAGCAAAGTGAGAGGTACAACAGGACTAAGAGCTGACTAAAAGCCATATGCCAAATGTTTACGAAGCGTAAGAGTTACACTGATATTGGTTTGGGCTTTATTGAATGAAAGACTTTAAATTACAGTAAAACAACAAAAGATAATATGTAAAAAGCAATTAAAAATATTAAGCACTTAGTATTCAACAAAAAGGTGCAAGAATATTATTTTAGCATGTGAAACAACTGTGTTAGTCACACTGAAAAGCAATCAAATGGTAGTAGAGGTAACCAATCTACATGCACAGCATGACAACGTCACATGTTAGCTTATTTAAATTATTGCTCTGCTATCTTAACAGATCGTGTATTTCAAAAGGCGCATTTTTTACCATGTGCACCATTTTTAAAAAAACATTCTGTTATTAGATAAGCAAACAGTTTTTCATACAGAGTTGATGTACCTCAATAGTCAAACTATCCTGTGATATCCTTCTTAACTCACTTGACTTTATGTGGCCACATTAAGGAAACATTCAAAGCAGTAGGAATGTTGTTCTGGCCAACTCTTACATGCCTTCTGAAAACATGAGAAAAACATGTTAAACCATTTTCAATATACTGTCAGAAGTTAAACAACTATGTAAATTATAGGCACTTATCCAAAATTATTAAATCTTGCACAACTGAGACGCTTCACTCCCTATCGGATGGGCCACATGAAGTTAAATGCAAGTGCCACCTAGACCTCAGTGACTAATAAAACGTAAATATTGTATGGCATTAGCAACACCATAAGTTAGAGAAAACATCCAAGAAGTCATTTGATAAACATCAACTAAAATTCAAAGTTAAACAACATGTGGCTCTTTAGACCTATTTGTCTACAAAATTAACTTAAATTGCAACCAAAACTGCCAAACATTTGTTCATACTGCACAGTAGTACCAGAAACTTTATTCTGGCAATTAAAACTGGCATCTTGTCACACTGTAACTAATTGGTTTCCACTGCAATGCAGCATAGAAAGCAGATTTCAACTCAACTTTATTGAAAACAATAGCTTGGTATTTGCAAGCTGAAGTTCCGATTATTTCACAGCCGAGTGCATTTAACAATTGGCACATCAGGTTGCGAGACTATTAGATGAAATTATCAACTGAATAAGATAATGCAGCATCAGTGTTTACCTCTTGCCATTACTACAAAAGCCGAGATCAGAGCTTTTCTAACCAAAACCATGACGAAAGAAGGATTACTGTTGTGTCAAAATCTGTAAAATTAACTAAAATGGGGTTTATTATGGAGAAAGGTGCTCTGCAAGACACCAGTAAGTATCAGAAGACAGGCAACAACCAGCACACACACACAAAAAATCCATATGTGAATTTGCATTTTTATATCCACCACGTTCCATGAGTAGATTTCAATATTGCTTTTTAAGAGTAATAGATTTTTTAAACATTATTTGTATTTATATTATATGTATTTCTAAGACACATGCAAATGTTCTTCATTGAGAAAAATTTTAGATCAAAGAGCATTAAAAACTGTCAGATATGCAAACTGAAACAGTAGAATCTCTCCTCTTCCTCTTTGGCTTTACACAAGAGAAATCTGATGTATAACTTTTAATTACAACAGAAAACTCTGTGATTTCTAATACTATTACATCTTGTCCACAGAGACAACATTTCCTACTGGCTAAGCGCTTCCTACTACTGTAAGAGAGAAGTATTAACAAGTACCACTACCACAAAAGCAACAAAGGGAGAGAGAGGGAGAGAAGATGGGAGATAGGGTGTACTCGTGTCTATATACACACATGGCAGAGACAGACAGAGAATAT
This sequence comes from Pitta sordida, assembly GCA_013390025.1. NCBI lineage: Eukaryota > Metazoa > Chordata > Aves > Passeriformes > Pittidae > Pitta > Pitta sordida. Next base: position 37,286 of record WEKX01014896.1, read on the forward strand.
TAAAACAAAATCAATATTTATTTTACCAGTCTGGTAGCCAAGATCTCTGCTACTTACATAATTAGAATGTTGAAGATAATGTAAGTTTTTATGGACTAGCTACAGATTCGCCTATTTTCTCTTTAGCTGACAAACTTCAGTGAGTGCAAGAAAAGCCCCTTTCAGGAGCAGGCTAGCAAGTCAAAAAAGTGCAATCCACCACAGAAATTAAACATCCAATATTTAAACTGAATGCTAACTTTAAATCACATGTAATCTTCCAACAGAATTTTATAGGTTTCTAACACACATAGATTTGAATTACCTACTCCCACCTCTTAATTTCACCAGAAAGGATCTTATAAACTAAGACAACATATTCAGGATTTATTTTAAAAACTGATTTACTACATAAGCAAGACCAGCACCTCGACTGCTATGTATTAAACAGGTTTAAGTTCTTTTATAAGTATTTTTTCCGAGTTCATTCATCACTAGCACCAAACAAAAGGTTCTATCAGCTCACAGAGCTGTCTCTTGGCAGAGGAAAACCCAAACAAACAGAAAAATATTCTTGAAATATCTACAGCTATTGTGGCTATTTAAATAGAATTAAAATTGAAATGCACGGACATCCTAAAAGACTGTTTATTGCTGAAATTATTCTATAATAATAGCACACCAGTCATAATTAGTTACTTCTCTTATACCTACTTTTGGGAATTAATATTTTAGAGTTCCAGTGTTGCCAACTGGACTCTACAGAAAAATGTAATTAGATTCTCTACATCTCATCTGGGGAAAGTATCATCATAGTCATTAGTTCAGTAAATATATAACAGCAGAAAGTCCTAAAAAAAGAATAAATGCATAAAGATGAAACAGGTTGAAATACACATCATGATGACTGTAATTTGATTTTGTGATCTTCTTGAAGTTTCTTGTTTCAAGTTTTTACTTCAGCTCATAGACAAGGGCAACTGCTGTAATGGAAATATCTCTAATTCAGTGGTCTTCAACCTTTCTCACTTATATACTAACAAAAAGTTCCCAAAAGAAGTGAAGGTTCAGTGTAGCCTACTTAAATCTCCCAGCAACAGGCTTCCTTCTTCTTATCTGCAGCAACTCCATATGCAGTGGGTCTGCAAACAGTAGACTGAAAAATACCACTCTGCTCACTCATACGGCTTTTCATTTAGCTCCATTAACTTTGCAAACAAAAAAGATGCTGTCTACCTCAGAAAGTGGTATCAAAGGTCTCATATCAAACACTATTCCGTGCAGTATCAAAATTCAACCCCTTCAGAGTCAGGTTTAGGAAAAATATCTCTTTGATATTACTTTTTGTACCGGTGACTACACAGTTTCACTGGTGGTGCTGCAAAATGACATACATCTACTTTGTAAGTCTGCTATGTCAGAAAAAGTATGGGCAAGGAGTCGCTGAAGTGGCTCAGTGTGACAAGCACAAGAAAAAATAGCACATCATGTGTTAGAAAAAGACACAGAGGAAATCTTGATTAGATTGTACAAACTTTAACTTCAATATGAAGTATCTCCATCTTTCCTACCCTAAGAAAACGTTTTGCCAAACAGATGTTTCCAACCAGATGACAAGCTACTTCGGATCCCACACTGCAACAGTTACAGATACCTTGCTATCGCAGCATTATTCTCCTTTCCTAAGCAAAGTGTAATGTATAATCTCATAATATCTGAGGGCTAAATTGTAATATTTTTGTGAATTAGTATGATTTTCTGAGCAAAAAGACATTTCAGTTCAAGGGAATGCACTGTGATTCTTCTATTCCTTTTCTATAACGATCTGCTTAATTCAGCAGTTTCAAAACCAATATGTAATACAATTTTTGTAGTTACTTACATGGTACTGTGTTCTTAAAATGCACTGTCTCCTTTATTTTTTCATTATACCAATATTGATAAATGCAAAATATTCCATCCATATTTGTGGTATTAAGTTTCATTAATTAACAGCCTAGAAATTATCCAGATTTCATTGCTAGCTATAGCCATTACCTCACTTTCCACAGGGGTGGAAAAAACGTAGAAAAGTCTATTGCAGCATAAGCTGTGTTTCAACTACATCACATACTATGAGAAACTACTAATCCATGACTAGACTAAGAAAAAAACCCTCCTTAAATATTAGTGTTTTATTAGTATCCTGTCTTTTATCTGAAATCTAACACTAAGAGCACACAATAAAAGTTGGAAGAAAGAGCCGAATAGCCTTCTGATTATGCAGTCTTAGTTATTAACAACAGCTAAAAACTTACAGCAGCCAAAAGGCTTAATCCAGAAAAATGTACTAAAAACATTGTTTGACCTGTGCAGCAATTCATACTATAATATACCATTATACTACACTTGTTATGACTACTATATGACAGTGGAATACTCCTCTTTGATACAGATTGATGTACTGAATTCTGCTCAGGGCTGAGAAAGCCTGTACTTATCAGTTTAGTTACCACACTCAGTCAGCAGTTAGAAAAACATTCCCTATAAAGAGCCCCTACAAAATAAAGAACTTGAACTTTATTACTTTAAACTGTTCTCCATGTATAAAGCGTTCAACAATTCAATATAACGAGAAGTCACAAACAACTCTAGTACAAACCATACTAAATAAATGGGATTAGAAAGATCTGTGTCCATGACAAAAACTACTTAAGTTACACTGTTAGGCTGGTAGAAGAAAATCTCCCCTCAAATTCCCAACTATTTTCTTTATCCTGGGGGGAAGAAAACTAAAAAATAAAACTGGAAGTAACGGAAAGCTGTGAAATCTAAGAAAGGCTAGTACAGGATTTGAAGGAAAATTAAGTACAGAATAAATCTGCCTCAAAGTTAATTTACCTAAATTTTAGTTGCCAAATAAGGCTGCTGAGACTGCAAACATCAAGGAAGATCACAAGTCGGTCTTCAAAATGTAATTTACATTTATCAGTACTGAAGACTGACGTAAATCTTTTTTGATGAATTACAAATCAGTTGCCCACCTGTAATTTTAAGCTGTTGAATTTAGTAACCTTCTTAAGTGGTAGAAGGAATGTGTCCCTTTTCTACTCAGCCAAGCAAAAGAACGCAGTCCCTCCTCACGTAATTACCCAACATGCACCTAAATACCAACTGCCATCCCTCAACACCCCACCGCTGGCTGTAGCAGCTTTCGACTGCAGCATCCCTTTCTCCCCAATTCATCATCGTCAGCTTTCTTGCTGACACTCTTCAGAGCTGCCTGGCTGATGAATTGCTCTGTTATTCATCCTATGCTAATCCGAGGCTGACGCAAGAATACCTTTCTGAAGACACTTAACAGTATTAAAACTCAGCACTACCAAGTGCCCCCAGTGTGCGTTAAACCTCCCATTTGGAACCAACAGGACTCCTCATGAATAGTTATGAATAAAATACAGTTACTAAATCAATAGGCACTAGGGTTATGTATTCCATTACCTATGCACAAAGCTTTCACACAATCATCTACTTCCCTGGAAACTGCACCCAAATTGTAAGAAATACTTTGATCCATACAGAATTTAAACTCAATTAACTGTATAGTTAAGTTGATGTGGAGTTTTTCCCCTTCTCCTCCTCAAAATGGCAGTACATATCTTAAATGCCACAGGTCTTAAAATTTATTTTTTTTCAAGTACATAACCTTAATAAGCTTCTCCCAAGGAAGTCAGTGGTACCTTTTTTGTTGTTGTTTTTGTCTCTTCTAAAGTGGATTGGATCTTGACATCATGTTTTCTCCAGGTTTTTGGGCTTTTTTTCTATGTAGGATTATACTGGTATTGTCACAAAAATAAAATTTATCCACAGAAAACACAAAACCACAGCAAGAAATTTCAAAATGTGACACAAAATCTCTGTAAACATGTTTTTAAAACATCCAAACAATTCCCTTTTAAAAGCAATTGCAGTCACTAATTTTATACCTGAGAGGTACTAAAGTATCATTCTTACTCTGAAAATGTTTTGATACGCATATGATCAGTCTTCCCGACAGAACCTTAGTTAGAATTCAGTTCTGATCCCTACCACCTCATCTGTACCAACATTTTGTTCAAATCTATTTGAGCACAAAGTTGACATAACTACACAAAAAGTGGGAACAGAAGAACCAGTATAAGCAGTCTTGCTTCAGGTTGATTCAGAGGCGGTATCAGATTTCCATAAAAGCCTCAAGTGATTTAAAAGGCAGTAATTCCCTCGTAAACTGACTGTATATGAGCCTCTCTGACTATACTTATCTTTATAGATGATAAGATACTTAAGCAATTAAAGGACTATCAACAACTTGTCTCTACCAACATTTAACACACACCACTTTCTCACTGCGCAGAACCTTCACAGCAAAAACCTCACACTTTAAAAAAGACAGCTGGGCCTATTACAGCATTTTAACCTTCAACTTTAACACACAAACAAACAGTTACGAGAACACGCCTGTCAATAGATTGCGCCTCCAGTATTTAAGCAAACTTAGCTTGCGAGTTTGGAGCAGGGGGCTGACGACCGTGCGACAACTTTCTCAAAAAACATCCGTGTTACTTTCTTCTGTCGGAGCGCATCTCATGCTCCTTTAATATGAGACAAACTGAAACTAACTAAAAGTAGCATGCACAGATGAGCCAAAGCAAGTAGCATCGGGTAAGAGAATTTGTCCGTGCGTTCTCCTGCTCCCTGTTCCTGAAAAAAACCCTCCTAAGATGTTCCACAGCAAACAGAAGTGGATTTGGTTTACTCTGCATCAACTTTTGATACAATTATTAGCAGTCTATGACACTAAAGAGCATTAAGAGGAATATTAACTGATTTGCTACTGCTTAGAAGTCTGATAAAGCATTATGCAACGAGCTGAATGTTTTAGCTTAGCTGCCATATAAATATACGAACCAGAACATTATGTTTGTATTAATACTTGTGCTAGCAGATCTGTTGCTAACATTTTAAAATTTCAGGTGCATTACATCTCCTAGACACTAATGAAGAAAATAAATTGAAGCTAGGACAGGACATTTATATCAACTAACGTTTACAGAGTTTTCTAAAACAGTTATTTAATGTGAATTAGGGAAAAACCTAACAAGGTTCATTATTGGAACAGCTAAAGGATTTAAAGAAATCAGCAGTTTGACTTCCATCTAGTGTCAGCTAGTCTGAAAATAGTCACGCCCTTAAAATTGTGAATGGACCAGATGCACAATCAGTTGACACCAATTAGGAGTTTCAGACTGTTAAGTAAATGTTTAAGCAAATGTACTTCCCCCAAGGCTCTGCTCTACATCCTCAGTACATCGAGCAACCTCAGCCACCGTGCCAACACAAGTATAGAGATGATATATGGCGACTCTGCTCTGAGCTCCCTGAAAAGCAAGCCAACATCACACAAAAAGAAACCCAAAAAGACCTTGACCAGGACAGAATATCAGCTGACCTTTCAAGCCAGAAACTGATACACTAGATAAGGGTGTAAAATACTACTGCATTTTCTTCCCCTGCCTCTGCACTGACATCAGCAGCTGTTCTGATGTATTACTCCTTAAAATTATGTCTAAGTAACTTCCCAGCAAAGTAACAAGATTTTAATTGTTTGTCATGCTGGGATGTTTTTCCTTTTCAAATCAAGTCTCAAAGAAGCATAAACTTTAATAAGGGTATATACCAATGAAGCATTAACTGCTCCAACTATTAATATCCTCAGACTTCAGTGAGTTATGCAAATTGCTTCATGGTTTATGCCCTCTAAAACGAGGTATCCTGAGGACCTTCCCACCTGGGCACTTCCTGGAGGGCTGCAATTATAGTACAAACTATCAGAAACTTGCTCTTATACACCTTGTGCTAGAAACACAGAAAATCTCCTCTCATATGATGAAAAGTAAAAGTAT
>WEKX01014899.1:0-15766 GCA_013390025.1 Pitta sordida
GACTCCAATAATATGAGATTTAACAGAAGCTCTGTGCTCTTAGCAGAGTTCTGACTGGAGAACTGATACCTTAATTTTTAATTGTTTTGTACATATCTTATTTAATATTTATAATGATAATGATTATACCATGTGTTAAAGAGTTGCATAGATCTAGAAGTAGATTATTTCAGTAGTAGACTTTTTTCAGCTACCGATGGAAGTCAAAATAAGTCAAGCAAGCTAATGTACACTTATGTACCTGTTTTCCAGATCTCTTCCCCACCCCACAGGAGAAGGTGGGGGGTGGGGGAAATCAGCAAAAGGTTGTGTAGTACTTGGTTGACAGCTGAGGTTAAACCCCTATTGTAAAACAACACATTTTCCTTTTCTTTTAAACTATAAAAAATATTTTTTTCATAACTTAGCAGAGAATACAGCCCATAGCCCAGAAAGTACTGGAAACTGAAGATTCTGGTTTGATTTTGGTTTGCTTCTACTTTCACCGGAAAACAAATATTACTGGACCAAACCATCTGTCTTTCCACTACAATAATTTCAGAAAAATACGACAGCTCTCAAAAACTTCCAGTTCCTGCAAGTTCAACGAAAATTGGTGATTAGAGACAGAACCCAAATTAGTAAATTGACACAGAGACAGACAGCTAAAATTCAATTAAATTGGCTCACATCCATCTTAAGAAACACTAATCATTTGGTCAACCAGCATTAATATTAGATGGCAAGTAAGTGCATGCCTAGTCCAAAAAGTACAATCATGTATTTGTCAGAAAAAGAGGATGTAGTATGAAGCTGAAAATACTAAGAAATTTGGAGGGTATAAGCAAAATACGAAAGAATGAAGTTTAACCACACATAGAAAAATCTCTTTCAAGATCAAATCTCAGTAGAAAAAATACTTCTCTTTTTTTGTTTGTTTCTTTGTAAGGCTGTTACAGTCCATTCCCCTAAACATCTCTTAGTTTTATAGAAAATAAAGGAATTGCTGAATCAGAATATAGAACAGTTACACAGACTGTTGCAGAGTGCCTAAATTAACTTTCTAAGTTAAATTGTTTAACGATTGCTTGGATGTGATTTTAGTGTTCTGCACATCACAAGAAAGGAGATAAAAATATACCCTAACAATTACAATCTCAACTATTTGTCAATCTGTTTCTTCAGGCAGGATATTAATACATGAATAATTATTAATACATTCTGTTTTATTTTGTACCACAAAAACCCCAAACACCAAGTCACAAGGAATCTTGCTCTCAAACAAACAACCACAAATTATTTTCTTAAGTTTTACATTCAATTGTTGAAAGATTATTCAATCAAGATGTTACAAAACAATGCCACACCACATGAAATTCATGTATCTATTCTACCTTTGTCACCAAGGCAATTGACAATGCTATTCCTTTCATCTTTTGCATTAACTCACTGCCTGTCATTTTCACCTTGTCCTATCACACACAAGACACCAGCAACACTGATTTCCTTCATTACTTCTTTATCAGTAATACAATCAAACTTGCAAGGATCACGTTCAGTTGATGGTGAAAATGCTACATACAGGATTGTGCCCAAGTAATCTCTCTCTGTGTCCCTGAAGGAGGTTAAATGGGGTCAATAATTTAGTGTTACACTGCTAGGTATATCACGACTATGCATTACTTCAAAAACTTCTGAAACCTAACAATTTAATAATTATTGTAATCTCGCTATCAAAAATAATGCTTGCACAAGTCTCTCCCAACCTACTCCTTTGTCTTCCCTATAAAACTATAACTAATTCAGAAATGGAACCTCGAATGACTAGTGTCATCATTCTTTCAACTCATGCAGATTGCTTATACAGTATAACCAATAAAACAAAAGGCTTAGTCTCTTCAGAAAACAACCATTTCCATGTAGGACAAACCTCCTACAGTTTCTCTTGGTACTAAAAGAAAAAAAAACAATCAGACTCCAGTCTGTTGACTTAGAGGACATGAGGGAAAAAATTAAGGAGCATATAAATATAAAGCTGTAATAATTTATCTTAGACTCTCCAGCAGAGCTCCATTTACTGAAACAAGCTTTTTCTTTTTCCTTTTTAAGTAGTCTACCCTTTAAAAAGCTATCAACTATCAAATGCTTAGCTCAGAATTTAGAAGGGAATCTTGCAAACCTCACCTGTTTCCCGGAGCATACGTAACGTATCTGACATAGATATAGTGAAGAAAAGCTGAAAATACAGCTTTAAAAATATTTATCTTTAGACAATTCCTTTGCTCTGCAGTAACAAAATGTACAAAATTTAATAAATATGGAAAGGCAGAACTGGGCTCTCATAGGGATAGTCAGGTTTCCAAAAAATTACTCCAGTCCTCTCTTCGAACACTACTTTTGAATCATTATTTATTAATAAAAATATTTATTTTAGAAACAAAGAACATACAGTAGATAGTTTTCAATTCTATTTTCAGGAGCTTTAAGGTCTCTTCCAACCCAAGCTACTCTACAATTCTATGTGTTCAGTGCTTCTTCACATTAATTTCTGCCTTTGTTAGACGAACCCTGCAGAAATTACTAAAAAAATTACTAAGTAATTTTTTAATTAAAATTAAATTACTAAGAAATTGCTAAAAAAAAAGTCTAGGATTGCCTTAGTACAGACAATTCCTCCTATGAACTTTTCCTGTCAAATTTTACCACCACAGGTCTTTATCATTTTAAACGTTAGTGGAAAAGTATCCAGTATGTAACTGCTGAGGAGGAAAAGTAACTTTTTCTCACTTCCTTGTTCCAAATAATTATGCTGCAGGATGAGGAGCTTAGTGACATGGTCTAGCTGGGGGGGGTGTTGGGCTGGATGGTCCTGTGGGTCTCTCCTGGCTCGGAGTGGACTGTGAGCCTGTGAGGGAACTAGGTTTATGTTCACCACTCTGGGGTGTGCGTTCGGTCTCTGTACGGGAGTTAGATGGTGAGTTGGACTAGATGATCCTTGTGGGTCCCTTCCAACTCATAGCATTCTGTGATTCTGTGATACATAATGGTGTGTTCACTCAAAGAGACAACCTAGAAAAAGTCTGCTCTGAAGTATATTGACAGGCAAAAACCTTACAGGATTACTAAACAGATAGGAAACTTATTAACACACTTTTCTTCCTCCACCATAGAATCAGAAAACCACTCAGTCGGAAAAGACCTCTCAGATCATCAAGTCCAACCATTATCCCAGCACTGCCAAGTTCACGACGAATCCAGGTCCCCCAGTGCCACATCCACATGTCTTTTAAATACCTTCAGGAATGGTGAACTTCTAGGCAGCCATTTCCAGTGCCTGACTATGACCCTTGCCACAGTTTGAATCTTTCTATGACAAGAAGAAGGAGAGGATGATGGTGTTACCAGTTTGGTGGAGGAGTAACAAGAGAACCCTTTGCTGAACCTGAGCAGCCTAAATACACAGCAGTGCAACTATTAATGAGACGTGATTTCAGAACACTCTACTCACACAAGAGTTACAAGTGAAAGGAGGAGGTTAAAGAGAAGCTGTGCCAATAACTCATAAGAAAATACCCTAAGGATTGATGAAAATTTTATCAGAAGAGAGAAGATGTGGATAAATTTTACAGAAGTTTGCAAAAGTTTTAGGGAGAAAATAATGATTTTGTGACAACTTGCAGGTAAAAAATGAAATTATGAAAAGGAGCTCAAAAATTGTATTGCAAGTTTAAATGTCAATACATGTTAAATATGAGCCAGGTAGTACAACTGAGGAAGACGAAAATATTTCAAGAGAAAAAATAAATCCCTGTTTAGGTGCAAGCATGCAATCCTCAACTAATCATATCTCTTTGTAACGTACTGTAAGGAATTGAGAGAGAACATTACTGAGGAAAGATTGAATAAGGTAAATGTCAGCAACAAAATGCTTCTCAATAGGATGAAACAATCACTAAACAGTATATTTAACAAAATGACATGGACCATTACCCTGCAGCACTGGGCTGTCAACAGTTTTAGATAGGTATGGAAGAGAAGTCTGTTTAAACCAGTTAACACACTTCAGCCAGTCATTTATCACATGCTTGATGCACTAAGAATTGAAACAGCTCTCTGGAACTTTTTTGTATTATTTGACTATTTTCCATGTAATGCACTGGTATTTAATACTGTACTCATAAATATTTCCTAGTTGTCCTTGGATTTTGCTTTAATCTGTCACTCAAAACAGAGATGTATCAAGGAACTGCTAAAGTGGTGCGTCTTCCTTCTCTTTATCTTTCACAATTTTCTAGAGTTGGCCAAAGTGCTGCCAATCACTTAAACTTCACAGGTGGTCTCACTTTAATCCAAATTTTAATCTGAATGCAAAGTTCAGTAAATATTCTTGAACAACTTCCAGTATACATCTTATTATACAGTATAAATCTTATTTATAATAAATTCATGCAGTCAAGGTATTATTCAGTAGTTACTAAAACAAATTCTAAATCATCAGTGGTACTGGGGCAAAAAAAGAAAACTGCACCAGTTCTAGTCAGCAGTATCTGGGGATCACTTCGAAGTCTTTTTTTCTTGATACTGTATCAATGTTTGCTATAAAAGCATTTACTTGAAAAGGTGATGCAGAAGGATATACATGCAATCCATCTTTAAGCAGTCTGTGGATTCAAATTGCCTTCAGAGAGGACAAAAGATTTGCAGGGACTGCTCTGCTTACAACAGTGTAGCTTCATCATTGCTTCTTTAGTTCTTAAAACTGTCTCACTTTTTTCCTTCATTATAAAAAGGCATTTAATGGATATAGCTTCCAGTTTTTCAGTACCATAAAAACAGTACTCTCTTCCAAACACAGAAATAAACAATCTGCAATTCTTCAGACAAAGCAATCAAGATAATCCAGAATATGAATACAAATAGAAAGAAATACCATGCAATTCAAATACATAATCATTCCCAAATTTTCACAAGTAAAAAAATTATATGAAAATATGAATATACAAGAAGTATCTGCTGTCCCTGTATTTAACTGAAGTACAACAGACTTCCAAAGCTTTCAAAAAGCATGTAAATATTCCGCTTTGTTATCTACCAACGTGCTTCTGTGTGGCATTCTGTGCAGGGTTGGGTTGGGTGGGATTGTTTTCATTTTTTTTAACTGTTTCTTTTTTGTTTTGGGTTTTGTATTTGTATTTTTTAAGAATTCATCTTCTTAAAGTACATTTCTAGGACATCACTTGTCACCCTAAAGTGAAATTTGAAGATAAAACCTCATTTGCTCAGAACCCGAGGGCACAGAAGAAAGGCGAACAGCACTTAGCTGATTTTGTACAGAAACACCTGAACAGAATAATATGTTCATTGTTTAATGTGAACAGATTTTTAACTGCTTCCCTGGACAACAAGAAGATCTAAACATTTGCATTCACAATTGCTTTCATTGCAATTTGAAGGGTCAGACTGTACAGCAGCTGGTGTATTCTCTGCTTTGGCAGAAGTCAGAGACAATTTGTTACTGACAGGTCACCAGTAAGGAGCATGAGTAATGCCTCAGAAAATTAGGGTAAATGCTCTGTCTTCTTTGGATCAGAATACTTTTTTTATTGTACAGAGTAAGTTTTGTGACTGCTTTAATACAGAACATATCAGAAAAACTATTCTACATTTTCTAGTGCTTTAAAACCAAGACTCCCCAGCTCGGAAATGTTTAAGATTTCAAATTTTCAGGCCAGAAGAAAAATCTATGAAGTTAGATGTAAAATACTGTAAACCTCCATATGTATGTTAAAAACAATGTAATCTTGATTTTTACATTTATTTTCAAATAAATACATGGAAATTCAGACACTTGAAATTAAGGTCATACTAAACACACCCTATGGCAGCGAGAACCCTGATGAAGCTCTTAATTTTATTTAAACAACAACCGAAGAATGTCTTAAAATCTAGTCACTGGAAAGGGCAGGAGAAAGGTGGGGAGATGGGGGAATGCAGTCAGAGGGAAACTCTCTCTTTGATCCAAGAAACTTTATTTATCAAAAATACACCAGTTTCACACAAAAACCAGTCTCCTCAGAATACATTTCAACATGCTAATATTCTCAAAGAGGAACCCCACATTCCTAACTAAGGACCAAATTAGGCAAAAACGAGTTTTCTCCTTCAATTATCTTTGCTCAGTCCAAATCATTAGACACAGAGGACTGGCTGTTAATCTGAACAATTCCTTATGCTGTCAGTCAGTGACATCTGTATACTGAGAAGAAAAATACTGCTGCTTTATATAAAAAGGTTTTATTTTCCTTTCTTTATATTAAATTTAATAGTACCTCAAAGAACAGCTGTGGTTAATGTTCCCTTTAAACAGGAGTGATGACAACTGCTAGCTGCAGTACTGATGATGCTAAGAATGCAAATGTCCTTCGGATTTTGTCCCTCAAGGTTTTCTATTTCTGTACCACAGCTGAAACTTTCACTTTCCATTTTCACCATGTAAATAGAGACATAGAAGTCAAAGGCTGTATGAAATTAGGTCTACATTCAAAAAAGATCATTTATTCTTTGTGTTAAGGAAAAAACCCAGATGCTAGTACTATTTACTTCAGGTATCTCTAAGACAATGGCAAACACAATGGTAGTTACTACACTCTCAAAACACAATAAATAGCAGACTATGAATCTCATAAATATACTAAATTTGCATCCTGCTAAGTGTATTTGCTTGATGATTAGAGTCTCCCCACAATTAAATTCTAATTACCCTACTTTGCTGTAATCAATTCTTATCTACACTATTAATTCAATTATTGGTTTCCTCTCTCCAACAATACATTTGCTTGCCCATTTTTCATTCTTCCTTCTTTTAACAGTCTACATAATCTGAAGTAGTTTGTGTTCTCCTTCCCACACTCAATCTTCTCTCTTCTGGTCTTCCTCCACCAGGCAAATCTCCTCCCACCCATTAGTGTTTCCTTATCAACTTCCATTCCATAATTTAATTCTGCATCTGCCCCAAATACCTGCAACCTAATAATGTCCTCAACATGTAAAACTTCGTTTCAGAAGCCTATACACACACAAATTATTGTCCAAGTTTCCATATTCTTCATCCCACCCCCTGCCACACAAGTAACACCATTCAAGCTTTCACAAAAGTATAATTGCTCAAAATATCACAGAACATGCCAAGTTGGAAGGGACTCATGAGGATCATCAAGTCCAACCCTTAGTCCTGCACAGGCCCATCTCCAAGAGTCACATCATGTGCCTGAAAGCATTGTCCAAATGCTTCTTGAACTCTCTCAGGTTTGGTCTGTGACAACTGCCCCGAAGAGCCTGTTCCAGTGCCCAACCACCTTTTGGTTGAAGAATCTTTTTCTAACATCCAACCTAAACCTCCCCTGACACAACTTCATGCCAGGCACTCGGGTTCTGTCACTGCTCACCAGAGATAAGAGATCAGTGCCTGCCCCTCTTCTTCCCCTCACAAGAAAATTGTAGACTGCAATGAGGTCTCACCTCAGTCTCCCCTTCAAGTCTCCCCTTAGTCTCCCCTTCTCCAGACTGAACAGACCAAGTGACCTCAGCCATTCCTCATACGGCTTCTCCTTAAGGCCCTTCACCATCTTCACTGCCCTCCTTGGGACACTCTCTAAAAGCTTCGTATCTTTCTTACACGTATTGTGGTGTCCGAAACTGCCACAATATTCAAGGTGAGGCCGCACCAGTGCAGAGCAGAGCAGGACAATCACCTCCCTTGACTCTCTGGTGATGCTTTGCCTGATGCACTCGAAGACACTGTCGGCCCTCCTGGCTGCCGGGGCACTCCTGGCTCATATTCCAATTGCCCTGGACCAGCACCTTTCTGTGGAACTGCCTTCCAGCACCTCATCCCCAGACTGTATGTACAACCAGGGTTCCATATGTTCCAAACAAAGAGCATGGTTTACACCACTGAGAACACAGCACAATTTGTTCATGGCCTATATGTTTATGTTTTTCAATTTAGAACAGATTGATACTTTACTTCTAAACACCCAAATGCAAGAACTAGGAACAATTTCATTTTAATATGTAGTACCAGCTAAAAATATTTTATTTTACAGTAATAATTCTGAGAAAGAACTATCTGTAACATGGTAAAGGGTGTAAAGCTCTGGTTTTGCTTTATATTTTATGGGAATCTATACTTCTTTCAGTTTTGAAGATTCACCAACTGAAGTAGACCGCTGTAGTAAAATGGTATCATAGCAAGAAAACTGCAACTACATCTAATTAATTTTAAGGCTAATACCTGGAACAAATAGGGAACTGTCTGTGCTGACTGAAAAACCAGAAGAATGTAAAACCCCAGATCTTTAAGATAACCAATAGAGGTATTTCCTTTTGACAGTATGTTCAGACACTGGGGCAGACTAATAAAGACTGAACTCATTTTCTTTCTGTAAAATCATCCCTCAAAATACTCCTTCTTGTAATTTCCTGAAATGAACTCTTACCTCTGTTTATAAAGAAGGGTGATATTTTCCCATAAGGAAAATGATGAATTTAAAATTACACTCCAGATAACAACTATAGAATACCAAAAAAGATTAGTCCATCTCTAACAGTTTCTTTATTACATTTATAACCAATTCAACTTCACAACAGATTACTACCTACACAGTCAATGTGTAAAAAGAAGACTGTATTCCCTTTGTAGGGAAGGGAATAGACAGCTACTACTAGGGGAATACAGGGGAAATGTATTAATAATTCACTGTTTTCCGACAAAGAGTTCTGATATCATTGAATGGAGAAATTACATATGTAGTCGTAGACAGCCTTTAAAAGGTTATTTCAGCTGCAGTGTGGAAAAAGAAGCAAATGTAAAAAGGCAAAAAAAAGCAATGACAGAAGCATCGGGGAAACAAGGAAGAATTAGGAGGAATTTTGATACTAGTTTACATAAACATAAAACATATGCTTCTATAGCAATAAATGCCCAGTTTTAAAAACTGGTAGAATTCATCTGCTCTTTAACTCCATGCCATCTTTTATATTGAACGCTTGGGTAAGATGGAATGGATGACCCAAACAACACATCATCAGCTAGGCCCCCAAGTTAATAAATGAGGAAAGCCTAATTGATGATTCACATGAAATATTTGTTTACCTTCTTAATTATTTGGGTCCCTCAGTAATGTAAAAATTAGCGCATCCTACAGCAGGAGTTCACATGAGAACTGCTGTTGCTTATTGACTTAAGCTTATTGCTTAAGCTCCTCAAGAAAAGGTACTCTGATGGATACAAAAATGAGGGAGCAAAGATGACATAATCCCTACAGAAGCAGTTTCTTAGATTCCATATTTTTCTCATATTTTTGGTGGATGAATTACAAAATGTATCTCCTAGAAATTTATTTTTTCCTTTCAAAATAGGTGTTACTGTCATCAGGTTGCTGCAAACCAAGGGTCATTTTAGATAATCTAATCCAAGGGTGAAAAATCATGCTAACACAAATCCCACTGGGGAAAAAATAGTGAAATAGGCTGAAAACTGCTTGCTCCTCAATTATTTAATCAGACATATGTCAACATATGGCACTCCAAAATACCGCGAAAGACACAGTAAGCACCACAAGTGTTGCAAACCCTTTTTTAAAAAAAATATTACTTTCTGAGAAGCTTTTTATATTAAATACTGTTTCAAAAAATGCAGATTTGGAGGGAAGCAACTACAGCTGAATGGTGCTAAATCACTATGGAATCTGACATTAAGATGGGTTAGTACAGAGATGAACACCATCTCGGAAAATAACACTGAGATATCTTAGGAAATGTCAGGCATAACCGGCAAACTCTGAGGCATCCTGTAGTACGGAACTATGGCACGGAATTAGTTCAGATCATCTCCAGGAAAGGCTTTCTCATTCTAAGTTCTCTGCTGTGACTATTCGTTCAGGTAAGAAGTCTAAGGAGACACCATAACTCCTCAGGAAGAAAATAAACTGAAAGAAAAATAAATCCTCCCTCCAAATTTGTCTGTAGCAAACAATAAATAAAAGCCTGTTGTGGCTTAACCCCAACCAGCAGCCAAGCCCCACATAGTCACCCACTGACTCCCACACAGCAGGATGGGCAGAGACTCAGAAGTATAAAAACTAGAAAATTTATGGGTTAAGATAAAGACAGTTTAACAGGGTAAGCAAAATTAGGGCTTTAAAAGCTAATAGTCAATCAGTCAACTTTAACTATGGAAAGGGTTTTTAGCAATAGAGTATTGTGTGTTCAGAGAACGTGCTTTTACATTGTCCTGGGTTATTTCCAGTATGTGCTGAACAAACCTAATGAAGTTTAGGATAGCCTTAAGGAGAAGGACATAGCACATTTAATGAAAGTATTAATGAATTTTACTAGTAAGCAATAACAACAGTATGGCTGTTCTCTATACAATAACCATTTCTAACTACAGTGAATCCCCATTGCATTGCGACGTCTCCTTTACGACCCCGCCCATTTGTAAAGCAATTTTTTCGCAATCCAGCTTCCGGGATCTGTGACCTTAGCCAGGCTTCTCCAGGCTGCTGCGACCGCGTGCTCACAGCTCAAACCCCATGCCTCCTCCTGGGTGTCCCGGAGCAGCGCGGCCACAGGGCCAGT
The DNA here is from genome assembly GCA_013390025.1 of Pitta sordida. Lineage (NCBI taxonomy): Eukaryota > Metazoa > Chordata > Aves > Passeriformes > Pittidae > Pitta > Pitta sordida. Next base: position 10,621 of record WEKX01014899.1, read on the forward strand.
ACGCCTCGCTGCGGCTGCTAGCACAGGGCGGCCGTGGGGCTGGGGCGCCTGGGTGCGAGCGGCGGGGGGAAGCGGCGCGGGGTTTGAGCTGTGAGCGTGTCTCCCGAGTCAGAGGGGGCTCAGAAACGCTCCCTTTGCTCCCCCATGCTCAGAGAGCCGGAGGGAAGAAGCAGAAAATTGTCCGCAGCGCTCTGGAGTTCCGGGGGGTGGGGCAGTGGGCGTGGCCTGCATGCATATTAATGACCTGCACTTCTTTGCGAGTTTAGCTTTTCGTGAGGCCCGTGGCCTGTCTCATTCCTTGCGAAGGACAGGGTATAACTGTACCATGTACAAACAAAACTACTTTCTCCCCACTGCCACTGCACTCTATACACATGTTGAACTGTCAAAAAATTCTGAACCATTTAAATCGAAGAATTACTTCAGTTACACTGTAGGGCACTGCAATGAAAAACAAAAGGCAACAGGGGAGATTTTACAAAAGAAGAAATAGCAGAAATACTGAATTTCCTGTTATAACCTCTTTTTTTCTGAAAATGTTACCACTAGCATGTGCATATATATAAAATCTTGTGAATTGTTGTCTCTTTAAAATTACACGTATTTAAAAAACAGTAAAAGCAGCCAAACATACAGAACACAAGGAAAACACTGAGAAATTAAAAAAAAGAAAAAGTAAAACTACTGAAAACATTTTGCTCACCTTTCCAACAGTAGCAGCCACTCTGTTGGTCTCCCCTGCTCTTTGCTTTCATTGCAGTGTCCAGCATTATGGCTGAAGGAATAGAGTACAGCAGAACCCTGCTAATTTACCTTACTAATTGTGATACCTCATCATCTGCACACAAAAATCTGCCACTTTCCCAACTTCTTAGGCAAAATAAAAGTGAAAATGCTGTAGAGATGGCTTCTACTACTCAATTCACATCATATTTATAAATACGCTACACAATACTGACTATTACATTACTGAGCGTTACCATCAAAATGAAAAATTAACTACCTTAATAAAAAAAAAATATTTCTTTAAAACATCACCATGTGCCACAGCACTGACTTGCTTATTTTCAGACTCTGAAATCAATGAAACTGACTGCCCATCAGTGAATTAGGGAGGCTCTACTTAAAATTCTAATTTTCTCATTGATATGTTTTTATCTACAATTCTATTCAGATTTGAAATAAAACAATTACACTTAACTATGTCCTCTAATATATTATAATTAGTGTCCTAACACTGGTTTTATTCAGACTTTCACAAGATTATATATATTCAGTTTAGTATTTGGCTTTTATTTTCTTTCTCCTCATAGTTGTTGGGGTTTTTTAAATGTACTATACAATACCAAGTGAAATTCAGCTCTGGTATATTACTCTGATATTTAATGAAAACCTGACAGATAATCCCAAAGTATCATAGGTGTACACTTCTGCCTCAAGCCAAAAATCAGAAACCTGAACCATTCTCAACTGCCAGTCTGTTACCATAATAAATCACGTGGCATTTCTGCTCTGGAATGGTATCTCTCAAGCTTAGAACAGTTACCAGTTCAGTGCAACTCCCATATTTCTCCAGAAGAAAAGACAGTAAACTACCACATTCAAGTATTCAAATTTCATCTGTGAAAAAAATCTTACTGGTCTGACATCCCCACATGAGTTGGTAAATTGCCGTGCCAAGCCAAAATCCAGCATGTAACACTTCCTACAGGTGCTAGGAAAACGTCCCATTGCGAAGTTTGACTAGGAAGAAAAACAAATACAGATTATAGATACATACACACAGGTTTCAATATGTTCATGTATTAATACAGTAACACAATCATAGAAAGCATATTTACTTCTGTATCCTTCCTTCCATATTTTCCCTTTTACTGAACTCCCATTAAATTTGAAGAAAACATTGCTAACAAAAACAGACATACAACTTAGGGTATCTGAACAGTGGCCTATACTCTCCAAAGGGATTGTCATCTTACTTGGTCTTCTTTTAGCAAGAATTTTCCAATCATGTCAACCACTCTCACATTTTGATTTGGAAATTTCAGAAAACTACCAAACCACGAGCTAACAAGTCCATCTAAACAAATGCATTAATAGTGTACATGGAGAATACAAAATATGGGATGCACATTGCCTTTTCCTTTCATGGGTGGGTAAAGAACCAAGTGTAAAGAAAACAAATGAGTAAACACAGGCAAAACAACAAACAAAACCAACCAAATAGTAAGAGCTGAAAAGTCAGTGGAAACTTATGAGGGTAATTCATTCTGAAATGCTTCAGTAAATTTTCTTATTTGCTCTGAGGACTAACATTCCATGTTAGTCCTTTAAAAAAAAAACACTACTAGTTTATGATGTTTGAACATGTTTGGCTGAATCAGTTCAAGTCTCTCTCTATCAAATCCCCAGAGCTAAAACCAAGTTCTGTGAAATGGCATTGCTCAAATGTGTAGTTTCAAACTGGAAGCTTAATACCATTAACTCTAGAAAAACTTTTTTTTCCATTAAATGAAACAGAAGTACTGTTCTAAATAAATCTGAAATTCAAAACAGCTTCAATGTCTAATGTTGAGCATAAAACCCAATCACAACTATGAATAGAAATGAGTGTGATCAACATTATTTTTAAATGGAACAGAATTTCAGTATCATCTAATTGATCACAGAAAATAATCAACCAAGGATTTAATGATTTCAGCTTAGCACAAAGCTTGCTTTTAGCATAATCTGCTAGAAGAGGAATAACAAGTATTTTCAAGCCAAGAAAACTGGATACTAGAAAACAATCATGTATTCTTTTGCATGTGTAATTCACAACATAACTCGTAAAGGGAAGAAAAATTATTTTTTAATTAATCTACTATATTGTCTCACACTGCTGTTTATCCTGTCTCAACCTTGAATTTTGGGGATTTTTTTCCTTCCCCTAATCACACTCTCCATTTTCACCCTACTTGAGCCCACAAATTCCACCAAGATACAATTAGATAGTAAGACGTCCCCAGTGCACCCTGTCTGGCATAAAGGAACATATTTTGCACTCAAAACTTCAATTGCTTTCAACACCAAACTCCTGAACTCCAGTCAACTCCTCCTCACCTACCTCGCTTGATATTCCCAGCCTCTATGCACTTTCCCTATTGATTGAAGTCATAAATGGGGATGGGTCAGGGAGAACACAAGTTTTATAAAAAGTTGCCAAGAAGAAGTGACGAAAATGAAAATTTCCTGATGCACAGAAACTTATCAGAGGTTTTAGGTAAGCATCATTCAGTTGACAGAAAATTTAGCTCTATGTGTCAAATATAACCAGCCATACTGGTTATACATGCTAATACATATTTTAGGAAACACAAGATTTGCTTATTTTTCTCCTAATTTATAAATTTTGACAGTTCAGAGTTCTAATGATATTTTTAATACTCAGCAATATTAAAAACAGGTGATGCAATTTCAGGAATAAATTAAAACCCAGAAAAAGTAGTATGAACAAAAGCATGAAACTATCAGGAAGGCACTGTCCTCATGACATATTGAAAATAGATTTTATTAGAATTGCACAATAATAAATTAGTTTACTCTTACAGCCTGCCCTTCCTTTTCTTGTTTGTTAAGAACATATTACACCCTACGATTGGTATCCATTCTTTTAGATTTATTATACGACAATATTACGTAATTGCCATTACTTAAACAGATTGTATCTGATGCTTCCATACTCAATTTCCTGTCCTCTCTTATTTTTGCATTTTAGCATCTAACATAGAACCAATTCTTATTTATGAAGCCATCTAATGACCACACCTTACTTGCCTGCTTTGATTTAAAGGACAGACTTACTGGTTTTATGTCCCTGTGCAGGAATCCCACAGAATGAATACTTTCAATAGATTCCAAAATCTGCTTCCCAAGCCGCAGAGTGGTACTAATGGTGAATGTTCCTCGAGATTGGCTCCGACGCAGGTCTGCCAAGTTCCGACCCTGATAAAAATCAAAAGGACATTTTCATAGAAATAATTAATACCAAAATTCACTGCTGGTGTAAAGTCTTCCTATTCTTCAGCTGTTCATGGTTAAACATGGAGTACTCTCAATGAACCTATTTTCATATTCAAGGACAGGACATCTCACCCAAATGATTTTATGTCCCCAAGTACCTCCAACACTAAATTACGAAACTCCTTTTGAACATATAAATCTTAATCTCTTTCTACTGTTAAATACATTGAACAAACTAACCTCTATTAGAAGACTAGTACATAGACTATCAGTTAACATTGTATCTGTGTCACATCTGAAAAAAACACACTGAGAAAACATTCACAAAGATTTCTTCAAACTCACCTCTTTAAGGAAAAGTATATCATTTAATTACACATTATATCAAACAGATGAAAAATATACTACTACGTAGGAAATGCAACACTGTGACACTATAAAACTGTTGGGTCTGCCAAAATAACAGATGAGAATCAGTATGAACTAGAGCACACTTTTTCTAGCATTAATATTCACCAAGACGACAAAGGATAATCNTCATTTAATTACACATTATATCAAACAGATGAAAAATATACTACTACGTAGGAAATGCAACACTGTGACACTATAAAACTGTTGGGTCTGCCAAAATAACAGATGAGAATCAGTATGAACTAGAGCACACTTTTTCTAGCATTAATATTCACCAAGACGACAAAGGATAATCACAGAGAATCACAGAATCACAGAATCAGTAAGGTTGGAAAAGACCTTAGAGATCATCGAGTCCAACCTATCACCTATTACCTAACCTAGCCAAACCTGTTACCTAACCTATTACCTAATTACCTAACCTGTTGCCATCCTGCTACCAACACACCATCCTACCTATAACACACTACCCTAATATCTAGGTCATGCCACCAAGTACATCATCCAACCTTTTCTTAAAAACCTCCAGGGACGGTGACTCCACCACCTCCCTGGGCAGCCCATTCCACTGTGAGATCACCCTCTCTGTGAAAAAGTTCCTTCTAATGTCCAGTCTAAATCTCCCCTGACGCAGTTTAAGACTGTGTCCTCTTGTTCTATCACTTGTAGCCAGAGTGAAGAGACCAACACCCAGCTGGCTACACCTCCCTTTCAGGTAGTTGTAGAGAGC